>CM067369.1:253309260-253714743 GCA_034401795.1 Chaetoderma sp. LZ-2023a
TGTACTTATCAAGAAGAACATTAACTGTACCAGCAGCGCCCCAACACAATCACGATATTTTGGCACAGTAGAATGATTAGACATTGATTAATTCCACTCCCTCACCCTGTCTTAGAAGCGTATGGCTAAATATATGGCAATTCAAATCAGCATTTATCAAATAAATGGCCAGTTTTGACTAGGACGCTTTGAAGCATGTTAATCGTGGCTAAAGATGGATGAAAAGATGCCAGCCTCCTGGTATCCATCGTCTCCAGGGAATGCTACAACAATGACCAAACGGGAAATGGCCACAGCCCCGCAATAATTGCATGGCTACTGCATTTAACCGAATAGTGTGTCCGCCACGATAACGCAGGCTTCAGTTACGATCAACAACGCTAACAATCTGATGGCATGACTGAATCACCGGCATGGCGTTAATTTGCCTGTTGCGACTTGAGAATTTCGCTTCCTGGTTGTAGCCATTGTGAGTATCGATAAGGCGATGAATCATACACATTCTGTTGCTTTTCTGTCATTTATTGCCTTACGTTCCAAGCCGTAAACCCATGCAAGATAACACACGCTTCTTATTATATCGCTTTGTATTGAGCGAATAATGTTCAACATAAATGATTCCTGAAAAAGATTCTAGTGTTAATGGTTTAATGGTCAAATCTTGTCAAATAAATCCAATTATTTGTTATTGAATGTCCATTTGCAGGCAAAGAAGAGTATTTTTGAAAATTTATCACCGGAATGACTGGCTCAGTTATCGAGGCAGGCATTCCAGTGGTATATTTTCAAAAATACTCTTCTCTTGGCCAGCCAATGGACTTTTTCCAAGAAAACAGTAGCGCTCAGTCTTAACCATTAAAATTGACTCGGATTACATGTACGAGGTGTAGCTCTTGTTTTATTGAACCATTTAATGGTCAAGCCGGCCAGAACCGGCCATTGCACTGGTGTTGAGCAAAATCTACTTGCAGGCCAAGACAATATTATTTTTGAAAATTTACCACTGTAATGACTGACTCGATAACCGAGCCGGTCATTCCAGTGGTACCTTTTCAAAAATAGTATTCTATTGGTATGTAAATCGACATTTTCTAGGAGAAAATTGTAATTTTTTTTATCAAATCTTGACCATTTTTTATCAAATCTTGACCATTAAAGTGTTAACATATAAATCTAAGTAATGTATTATTATTTATATCATTACATTGCCGTTCAAAAACATTATAAATAACAGGGTTTTTAAATGATATCTTTTCTTGGTGTCTACATTGTTTGTCAGTGGGCATCGATTGCTGCAGTGTAATCAGGAGAGTGATTGGAAAACATAAATTCTACAATTCCAAAGATATAACATAGACAAATACCCATATCTTGGTCATAATTCATTCGTCTGCTAGAATTGACTCGACCAAAAAAAAGGGTAATAATCATTTTTCTTTATTTTGACACAGGAACAAAAGCCTGCGGGAGAATTGCGCCGCGAAAAGGACAGAGATTCTAGCAGAGACAGGGGAAGAAATTGCAAGGATTCTTTTTATAAAACGGGATGGTACGCGCAATGAAATTTTCTATTAGATCAATAGAGATTAGCTTCCATGCTTCAGTATGTCCAAATTGCCACGGACTCTATGTCTGGGGCTATAAGGGTGTTGGCTTTGGAGTGTTCTGGCATGCACCAGAGCTGTCAGCCTTTCTAGTACCTTCATTAGCACTCGATCAGGCAAACAACTACATCAAAGACATGGAACGTGATGGACAAAATCACACATTTACATAAATCTACACGCATTAAGGACACTTTTATTCCGAGTACTCAGAATCTGACTTTCAACGGGAATCAATAAATAGGAAAGCAGTTGAATATTTTGTGTATTTCAGATGATCTGGCAATTTGACTGAAGCTCTGATTGCTGACCAGGGCAGTAATGAATCAATAGAGGGAGCCTATCAGCGACTCAGGTATCTGATGTCATAATCAAATATGTCACATGTTAGATGATGTCACAATCAAAATCACATACCTCCATCACAAAAATCAAACAGTCTATCAGAAAATTGTGCGAACTGTATGTCTTTGATGAATTTACAATTCAATAAACAATCTATTGAACATTTTGAAACTAATTTAACTGGGAGCTGTTGCTGCCATTGGCCAGTTGGATTAGTTTCAAAATATTCGAAATATTCGACAGCTTACCTGTATTTACCTTTAAATTTAGATTTGAGGAATTCAAGTTTCATTGCTGATTCCAACACATGCTACAAAATAGCGGGGCATAACTAGAATAGAAATGAGCTGGCCATAGCTAGAATACAAATGAGCCAGCTATAGCAAGAATAGAAATGAGCTGGCAATAGCTAGAATAGAAATGAGCTGGCCATAGCTAGAATAGAAATGAGCTGGCCATAGCTAGAAGAGAAATGAGCTGGCCATAGCTAGAAGAGAAATGAGCTGGTCATAGCTAGAATAGAAATGAGCTGGCCATAGCTAGAATAGAAATGAGCTGGCCATAGCTAGAAGAGAAATGAGCTGGCCATAGATAGTATAGAAATGAGCTAGCCATAGCTTGAATAGAAATGAGCTGGCCATAGCTAGAATAGAAATGAGCTGGCCATAGCTTGAATAGAAATGAGCGCAGCATAGCTAGAATAGAAATGAGCTGGCCATAGCTAGAATAGAAATGAGCTGGCCATAGCTAGAATAGAAATGAGCGTGGCATAGCTAGAATAGAAATGAGCGCGGCATAGCTAGAATAGAAATGAGCGCTGTATAGCTAGAATAGAAATGAGCGCAGCATAGCTAGAATAGAAATGAGCACTGCATAGCTAGAATAGAAATGAGCACAGCATAGCTAGAATAGAAATGAGCATGGCATAGCTAGAATAGAAATCAGCTGGCCATAGCTAGAATAGAAATGAGCGCTGCATAGCTAGAATAGAAATGAGCACTGCATAGCTAGAATAGAAATGAGCGCAGCATAGCTAGAATAGAAATGAGCACTGCATAGCTAGAATAGAAATGAGCACTGCATAGCTAGAATAGAAATGAGCATGGCATAGCTAGAATAGAAATGAGCACTGCATAGCTAGAATACAAATGAGCTGGTTATAGCTAGAATAGAAATGAGCGTGGCATAGCTAGAACAGAAATGAGCACGGCATAGCTAGAATAGAAATGAGCACGGCATAGCTAGAATAGAAATGAGCTGGGCATAGCTAGAATAGAAATGAGCGCGGCATAGCTAGAATAGAAATGAGCACTGCATAGCTAGAATAGAAATGAGCACAGCATAGCTAGAATAGAAATGAGCACAGCATAGCTAGAACAGAAATGAACGCGACATAGAATAGAAATGAGTGGGGAATAGCTAGAATAGAAATGAGCGCGGCATAGCTAGAATAGAAATGAGCACTGCATAGCTAGAATAGAAATGAGCACAATATAGCTAGAATAGAAATGAGCACAGCATAGCTAGAATAGAAATGAACGCGACATAGTTAGAATAGAAATGAGCTGGGCATAGCTAGAATAGAAATGAGCTGGCCATAGCTAGAATAGAAATGAGCAGGGGAATAGAGCTCTAGACATGTGTCTGTCTGTCTATTATTATGGATAATTAAGACTTCGATACACTGCATATATAGCATTATTAACCCTTTACTAGACAAGGCTGGTCAAGAAAATCACGATCTTTGCTTAGTGAATGTTCACTTGCAGGCCAAAAGACTATATATGGGGGGGGGGGGGGGGAAAGAGTTTTTCTGTATGATTCTATTAAACTCTTCAAGTCAGGCAAAACTGGCCTCTGCAGTAGTCTTGAGGAATGTCCATCTGCAAGTCAGTCACTCCAGCAGTAAATTTCCAAAAATATACTTCTCTTTACCTACAGATAGGCATTCAATAAGGGAATATTTTGATTTTCTTGACAAAATTTTACCAGCAAAGGGTTAATCCTTCAACAAGTGCCCTCTATATTGTTGTTTTACAGCAGAGTTCCTATCATTTCATGGATGGATGAGTTAATATGCCTATAAAATGACAACAACATTTAGCAAGAATTTCTGTAAATGATCATTTAATAGTTGTTTTTTCCTCAATAAATTACTTACACAGAGAATTGAACGCGTTAACTTCAGGTAATATTGCACAATTAAATATGATGTGCACTTTAATAAAGACCATTGAATATTCAGAATAGCCTACGGAGAACAATGGGAGCAGTGTATGGAGGATGTGAGACATACTGGTGCCAAGAAGCGCATGTACAGGGAACAGGTAATGAAGATTGTATCTGCTGGAGCCTCAAGTGGCCATAAACACCACGCTTCTTGACATGAAGGTCCACAGACAATAATAGAAAAACTCAAGCCATATATTAATATATCAATTATTCATTGGAATATGGATCATCAGGAAGTATGCATGAAGCGCACAGATGATATCTGAAGCATTAAGTGAATGCTGCTCAAGGTCAATCCTAGCTCAGAGCAAGCTGTGTTCAATAGGACTTCATGGTATTAGAAAAATGATTATCGGTATTGACATCAATTTCCATAGTGGTATACCTTTAATATCGGTATTATTGCGAGGGCAAAATAGAGTGAGGCTTGGGTAGTCAACTTCAACTTCAACTATGATGTAGTCTCCCTGGTTATCAGGGTAATGCTAAACTGGTTAGCCGCACCGACACCAAAATTAGTAGTTTTTGCTTTTGCTATGTACAGTTCTGTTAGTAGACTTAGCATAAGAGTTCATTTGTACATCTCTATTCACACTACTCTGCAATGACTATTTTTGTCTTTTGTGGAGGTAGTTAAGTTCGCGGCCTCTGTAGTAATGGGCTCTGTAACAGAGCCAGAGAGACATTACTTCTATCGTATGATGCCATTCCATTCCTGAACGTTACAAATTTCCACAATAAAACCAAGAAATTACACGAATCCTGATATTAAACGCTAAATTATAACTCTTGTTAAATCATATCTCAAAATGGTATAAATTTCCCACAAATCGTCCCCACAAATGATTCAAATTTGCCACGGAATTACAACTATTACTGCATGAAGATCGCGAGATAACCAGTGACCATCACGTCCAAAATAAACTCAACCTGTTGATATTTAACTGACTAATATCAATGTCATGAGTCAAATGTTGGATATGAATGTAAACCGGTTTTCACTAACTTTCATGGCTACTTGCACTGATGTATATGCCAGAATAATAACAACTTTCCATGAAAGCCTATGCTTTATAGGATGAATTTGCAATGGGACAAACTACAAGCCCTAAGGTTAATTAAAATAAGTTTTATTCTATTTGTTTTGTGAGAATTACATTCTTGTAAGTATCCTATTTTCGTAGCAGTAATCGTTAATTTATCAATTTCTCTAGCCTCAAAACAACAATTTGACAGATCTGGATAAATAAGAAAATGTTAAGAGTGGTCACTAAATACAGGTAAACTATCATTTTCTTATGCCAAGAGCAGTCGCTTATCTGATTAGACAGATATACCATTGAATTTTACTAATGCTAAATATATTGCTATACCGGTTTTATGTTATATCTCGATATTTCGGAATCAGCTAAATCATATCGGTTATGACTAACGGTATAGCGATGACACCGGTATTCGATATAATATCAGTATATCCTGAAGCCCTGGTTTTCAAGTTCAATTCTAGTATATAGTAAGCTCAAGGTCACTCTGAGCATGCCATAAGTTGTGTTCAAGTGCCATCCTAGCATGCCATAAGCCATGCACAAGGTCAACCTGAGCGCACCATAAGTTGTGTTCAAGGTCAATACTAGCATACAGTAAGCTGTGTTCAAGGTCAATCCTAGCATACAGCAAGATGTGTCCAACATCAATGCTAGCATACAGCAAGCTGTGTTTAAGGTCAATCCTAGCATACAGCAAGATGTGTCCAACATCAATGCTAGCATACAGCAAGCTGTGTTCAAGGTCAATGCTAGCATACAGCACGCTGTATTCAAGGTCAATGCTAGCATACAGCAAGCTGTGTTCAAGGTCAATTCTAGCATACAGCAAGATGTGTTCAAGGTCAATGCTAGCATACAGCAAGCTGTGTTCAAGGTCAATGCTAGCATACAGCAAGCTGTGTTCATGGTCAATCCTAGCATACAGCAAGCTGTGTTCAACGTCAATGCTAACATACATCAAGCGGTGTTCAAGGTCAATGCTAATGTACAGCAAGCTGTGTTCAAGGTCAATCCTAGCATACAGCAAGCTGTGTTCAAGGTAAATGCTAGAATATAGCAAGCTGTGTTCGAGGTCAATGCTAGCATACAGCAAGCTGTGTTCAACATCAATGCTAGCCTACAGCAAGTTGTGTTCAAGGTCAATCCTAGCATACAGCAAACTGTGTTTAACGTCAATGCTCGCATACAGTTGAATGTTAGACATCTAGAGGATCTACTAAAGACATACATATTATCTTAATGCAAGAATCAGGTCTGTCAATCAAACATGTCATTATCCAAAGTCTGATGTGACTTCAAGAAATGTCACACCCACACGCCTAAGACTTCATTTGGTGAAGTTCTCTCAGAGTAAGGTAGATACATCTCTGGACACACAAACAGAGACAGAGACAGCCAGCCAGCTAGAGACAGACAGACAGACGCACACAGACAGACAGACAGACAGAGACAGACCTGAATGCCATACCATCTTACCCTTATGGGCCAAGGGCAACACTGATGATGTAACACAATCAACAATGATGATGTCATTGTAGTCATCATGAGAATGTACATGCAGAGCTTTTGAAATATGGAACAAGACATCAGCAGTACATTTCAACATCATATGCAGTCAAGATGATTGTACGTAACATGCCTCTAAGGAAAACATTTTAGCCAAAAGAGGAGTGAGCCCCTTTTCATATTATCTCAGTGTAATTTACTTCACTAGTTCCTTGTGGTTAATGCCCATTGCCATGAAACCAGATTAAATGGAAGAAGAAATTACATTGATTATAGTTTGTGTTTATGATGCGGCCTATGTCTAGCATGTGCGCTATTGTGCGCTGCATTCCGCCATCTCCTGGGCTAATGCTAAGATAATTAACGTCTGTCAGAGCGCGGTGGATTTACAATAGCTGGCTGATTAGTCCACGATTATCCCAGGAAATAATTTTACATTGATCTCTGCATCTCGATATACATGCCAAGAAACAGATGTACAGTCATTGCATGCAGGAAGGCGTGGACCAGAATCATTGTCTAGTCACTGAACCCGTATTTCATGAAGATATATGAGAAATTACAATAGCTTTATGGCCATTTCATGTGTGTGTGTGTGTGTGTGTGTGTGTGTGTGTGTGTGCGTGCGTGCGTGTGTTTGTACGCGCGCATTTGTCTGGGCGCTTGTCTGGGTGCGTGCTCATAGACAGGTTGACCATACTCCTTATGTAATAAGAAAGCAGAGGACTTTGTTAAGATCTAAAAACTTGCACAATGACCGCAATTAAACAGATTCATCATAGACCTCAGAGACCAGTCCTGAGTCCTTGATTATAATATGAATGTTGCGAATGAACTTTTAAATAAAATCTGAGATAAAAGTTGTTGTTGTCTAAGGCGGCAAATACTTATCAAAACAACCAAAGGCCATCATATGTGGTTGGCAACCAGTATGATTATCACTAAGTTAACTCATGTAGATATTTTAATATCCAGCTCAAGGGAGGAGTTCGAGGCGTCATCTAGAGAAAGATGTCACACAGTATGGGTCAGTAGTATTCAGAACTTGATGTATACATATAGAGAATGGACCAGAAGGAAACATCAGCTCACAGGTCCAGTACTTAGATATTACTTCCTAACCTATGGCCTCTCATAATCAGAATGGCGGAAGTAAAGATTGAAAATGCAGTAGTTCACTGGGGAGGGAAATATCAGGAATGTGCATAGGCTCCAAATGTTATGCTATTGTTCACAATATTCTAAAGATATCTCATGGTGTAGTATAAGGAATGATGGCATAGTTGTTATGTGGTCCTACATCTTAGAATTAGATAGTTATACCTCTTGAATCTCTGGGTGCTTTCAGTATGTTATAATAATTATTATGTTCTTGGAGGAGAGATCATGTGAGACCACTGCTTTCTTTTCTTTAATCATGAGCAAAGTTATTTTAAGTTGTAGGAAAACATGGATGACTCTCTGATGAAATGACATTTCACTTAGAATGGCGCTTATAATATACACAGAGTACCCACAATAAATAGAAACTAAATATACATAGAGCTCAACAGTAAATAGAGACTAAATATACACAGAGCACCCACTGTAAATAGACTAAATATACACAGTACTCACTGTAAATAGAGACTAAATATACCCATATAACCCACTGTAAATAGACTAAATATATACAGAGTACTCGCTGTAAATAGAGACTAAATATACCCAGAGAACTCACTGTAAATAGACTAAATATACACAGAGTACTCGCTGTAAATAGACTAAATATACCCAGAGAACTCACTGTAAATAGACTAAATATACATAGAGCACCCACAGTAAATAGACTAAATATACATAGAGCACTAAAAGTAAATAGAGACTGATTATACACAGAGTACCCACTGTAAATAGAGACTAAATATACACAGGGTACCTACAGTAAATATAGACTAAATATACATAGAGCACCAAAAGTAAATAGGGACTGAATATACACCGAGTACTCACAGTAAATAGAGATTAAATATACACAGAGCACCAAAAGTAAATAGAGACTAAATGTACACAGAGTACCTACAGTAAATAGAGACTAAATATACACAGAGTACCTACAGTAAATAGAGACTAAATATACACAGAGTACCTACAGTAAATAGAGACTAAATATACACAGAGTACCTACAGTAAATAGAGACTAAATATACACAGAGTACCAACTGTAAATAGACTAAATAGACCCAGAGAACCCACTGTAAATAGAGACTAAACATACACAGAATAAGTAAATAGAAACTAAATATACACAGTACTCACTAAATAGACTAAATATACCCAGAGCACCCACAGTAAATAGACCAAATACACAGAGTATGTATGTATGTATGATTACTGTATTCTGTGGCTGTAGTAGTAGAAACATCCTACAGCTGCAATCAATCCTTCTTCGCTTTTGCCCACTGTGTCTTGTCCTCAGCCGACATCCTTAGCTTCCTCAGGTCCATTCTTGACTTGAGTGTACCGAGTCCTGCTTTCTTGAGGTTACATCAAAGCACACTTAGCATATTTATGAAATGACGTCCTCTCCTGGCTTTGTATTTGCTGGCTCCGAGTATGGCGAATTCCAAGACTCGATGTGTTGGTGTCTCTTCTGGCATCCTTAGCACATGGCCAACATGGACCATCTTTGCTGGGCGACTTTTACAGACAGCGGCGACGTATTACACATCTTTTATAGTGCATCATTGAAAATTATGCTGTCACGCCATCAGTGTCCAGTAATGGTGCGTAAGTGTTTGCGGTGGCAGGTATAGAGTTTGTCTAGAGTTGCCTTTGGAGCTGCCCAGCTGTTACAGTTATACAGCATCAAGGATACGCAGGTTGCATTGTATAAATATAGCCTTTTTATCAAGGGTATCTTTGATCTACGAATCCATAGCTTCCCGAACGACTGGAAAGCTATGTTACCAATGACAGGAAATAGACACTAAACATACCTAGATTAGCCACAGTAAATAGACACTAAATATATCAAGAGTACCCACAGTAAATAGACACTAAATATATCCAGAGGACCTGCAGCAAATAGAGACTAAAATTATTTCCAGAGTCTCTGTAGTAAAGAGAAACTAGATGTACCTAGAGTACCTGCAGTGTATAGGGACTAAATATACCCAGAGTACCCGCAACGTATAGGGACTAAATATACCCAGAGCACCCGCAGTGTATAGGGATTGATGGGATAGGTATATTAATGATTGCATCATATAATGACAGAAGTGATGAAAGATGAAGTGATAAGATAAATTCTATATTACATTACTTACTGGTGTTATCCGTTTCCTTCGGGTAGACTTCCAGCTTCCCAGATGCCATTGCAGGTTCATCGATTCCATTATCAGCGACACACTGAAACTCTGCATCATCACGCTTTGCTCGGACAGGGTCAATGCGCAACACTGACCCATGCGGCATCTGGAGCACAACATATCTGCTCCGCCCTGAACTAACTTGGCGGCCATTTTTATTCCAATGAAATGCTGGTGCAGGATTACCTGACGCTTTGCAGAAAAAGCTAACGATGCGATCTTCTACTACTTTCTGATCTTTGGGTGCCAATGTAATACTTGGTGCATCTGAAAGAAAAGAGAGAAAACTGATGACGCACCATCTTTGATGGGGAATATTATTTACCATTATAAAGTCTTTGACCAGGAATATTATTTACCATTATAAAGTCTTTGATGGGGAATATTATTTACCATTATAAAGTCTTTGATGGGGAATATTATTTACCATTATAAAGTCTTTGATGGGGAATATTATTTACCATTATAAAGTCTTTGACCAGGAATACTGAGTCATTATAAAATCGTAATACCTGTCTTTTAGATTAAGGATCTTTGTGTAAATTATTTGAAGCTGCAATCTAAACACGTCAAATCAAATGTACTTATCTGAACCCAAAATACAAGTGAAAACTACGATGATTTATATATACAATTCTTAAAGAACAATGATTATTGTTTGAAAAGATGACATGTTATAGGTATCGGCCATAGCTGGACTTTTTTGTAAAATACAGTTGTACTTAACATGATTGAAAAACCAAATAAAGCACTTGAATATTTTGACCTTAATTTGATCGAAGTCATTGCCAGCAATGGCTTCCAATCAAATTGAGTCCAATATATTTACCAGAACATTTCTTAAATCGTGTTCAGAATTGTAGTAAATAACGCGTTTCTGTTTTTGGAACCATCCTAATGTATTTATGAGGTATACATCTGTAATCTCAACACATAGCATTACGATAGGTTCATTCTGCAAATACAGAAATCTTAGTCAAAACCAAAACAATGATTTGTTTGAATTACGGTGCCTGATTAAACTGCACCAATAAGTGTGAATGGATTTCGAATATATAGACAGTTAATAAGCCATATTTTAAGCAATGTTTTATTCCAATTTCGGGGTGGGGTACAGGGTAGTTCTTATAACCATGGATATGCTTTTTAATGAGTCCGTTACATAGGTAAAAACTTATCAAAATTAAATTTATTCTAGTCTGTATTCTGTAGATTGCTATTTCAGTTGGATGTGTGTGGTCTCTAAATGCTTAAATCGCCCCAAGACTAGCATCTTTATTCAACTTATCCAATGGAAATATTCCAATCCTTTATGGTTTATGTTGAAATGTTCATAAAAGCTAACCTTGACGATACATCATATTCCTGGATAAAAATTTCTGAACCCATTGTTCTTTGATTAACCTAGATAGTCACTATCTGTAAAGTCGCGGTCTCTATCCTACGGTAATGGTCAATAAAGTTATTTACACAGTGAATACGAAGAAGTCAATATTATATTTCTGTTTCTGCCAGTATTTATTGTCTCTCATCTTTATTCCAATATACATGAGAGAGTCTTGTTCGACACACACAATGGGATATATTAGCAATGTCGATGCTCACTATTGACTAAGTCTAGTAAACATTGACTGCAAACTCTGACATTGATCAGAAAATCTTCTGTTCCATAATTTCGCTAAACATACTGAGTGTCTCTTTCCATGGTATTCTATTGCCTAATGTAACGTATGCCTTTCAAGCCTGGTGTTAAGAGAACATTAATTATCAATAGTTAACAAGAATTCTTATCTGAATTTCTCTCATGGATGCTCAAATTGATTTCTGATAACCTGTTAATGGTCAAGATTGATCAAGAAAACTGATATTTCTACTTAGTTGATGTCCAGTTGAAGGCCAAGAAGACTATTTTGTAAATTTTACCCCTAGAATGACTGGCTTGGTTATCTAGCCAGTCATTCAAGGGGTAAAATTTCAATAATAGTCTTCACTTGGTCTGCAACTGGAGATTTCTCAAGAGAATTGCGGAGGCCAGTTTTAGCGGCTTGACCACTATAGGATAAAAAAAAATCAATTTTGTAATTTAGTAAAGTTTGGGATAAATAAAATTGACCATACTAAGCTCTTACAAATCATGAATTCAATGCCAAGATATTGCTATGTGGCAAGAGTGTTTGTATATAATTTCCAGATTAACTTAATGCAGTTTTAGTGTTACCTGTCAATTTCCTAATATCCTAAGTAATCTCGGTAATACTAAAATATTAAATATATAAATTCAATCATATTATCTGTAAAAATAGGAAACACTGGCCGTCTAGCATACCAATAACCTCTGTCTATGTGTGCGAGGCATAATATTTAATTTGAAAATCATTAGTTTGAGGCAAATTGTCTATGTCTTGAAATAATGTTTTTATGAAGTCCGACTATGATTGGGTACAATGTAATCTGGGAGCTCCATTCTATGAAAAGAATCTGATGAAACAGTTCCACTATGCAAGGATTTGTAGTGAGAACCTGGCACTTAGCAGTGTTCTGTTTTTAACTGTCTGATTGCTGCAAGCCATGTCAAAATAATATCAATGAGCAATAACGCTGGACCTGTTGAATATTTTGAGAACAATCTGACTGAAAGTTGTTGGTGGCATAGCCACCAACAACTTTCAGTCAAATTGTTTTCAAAATAATCAGCATACCCAGAGTTAAACCCCATGAAAAATGTAGTCTGCAGAAATTCAGCGGGTAGGGAGTTAACCGTTACCACTCTGATGTCAAAATCTTAAATTTTCAAATTAAATTAAAAGATGAACTGGTGCTCATTTTTCAACTGATTTGGTGGAAGATGGTGCTGTTGTAGACAGCAACATCGTCCACCAAAATTGTTGGAAAATGTACACCATTTTCTTTGCTATTGACGCAGTAAAGGATAGAAAATTGATGTCAGAGTGGTAAGGGTTAAAGACACACTGAGAAGAGGTCCTCTTGTTAGAACTTGAGAAACATATGTCAAATAGACTTGAAGCAAATTCAGCAACTCAGATGTGAGAAATCTTATACTGGCACTTATCATTGAATTTTCATAGTAAAAACATTCCTTCATGAAAATTGCATAAAAGTGGTTTGGATTTATTACTACTATTTTACAAAATGTATTTAAAGTTACATTTTATTCAATAGACATTTAAATACAATGACAATTCTTGTAATTCAGAATAGAAACAAGTCCTGATGGAATTAGAAACTTTAATGCTTGTCATGTACAGTCTAATAAAACAAACAAGGCGCTCTGGACTTGGATATTTATTTTGCAGAAACTTCAGATATTTGAGAAATTGTCTGACAATTCTAATGGTTGACTTATTTTCTACTGTTGACTTATTTGCTACTCTTGCTTTCTATAGATAATATGGATAAATAGCCTATACCACGCACAAACAATCTATTTTTAATCATGGTCAATGTACTGAGATAACAGTAACAGGCCTATCCATGCCACTAAATGTGATTCTCTTCCACTTAATTAAGCACAGAACAAGGGAGTGGAATCAATGAGGCTGGCCTTACTTACCAGTCAAATAATCGATATACCGGAAACGGGTGAAGTTACCTAGATGGGACAAAGCAATAGTGGGGGTGATTAGTAGGTCATGTTAGCAAAGGTTAAGCCATAATCGGCTTAGTGACTGGTGGGAAGAGAATGGTCTGGATCAGACAGATTATATTCAGGTGCGCAGTCCGTGTTCTCAGGTAGACTTTGATGCTTAATTACAGGTAATATTCCTGAGCTAATATGTTAATAAGATGGTGTAGTTTAAAGCTGAATCGTCTCACATCAGACAAGATTCTGGAGAATCAGAATAAACTGATGCTGCTTTAACCCTCAAATTTGTTAGAAAATGTCCATTTGCAGGCCCAGAGAACATTACTTTAGAAGATTTATCACTGGAATGACTGGCTCAGTTATCAAGCCAGTCAATCCACTGTTAAATTTTCAAAAATAATTTTCTTTTGATCTCCAAATGGACATTTTCCAAGACAACTAAAAAATTTACCACTGGGATGACTGGCTCATTTATCCAGTCATCCCAGTGGTAGATTTCCAAAAATAGTCCTATCTTGGTATGCAAAAGGACATTTCTAAAGGTTAGTGCAGAAGCTGTTTTGGTATGAGTGAGCGATTAACCCTTTAATGGTAAAATTTTGTCAAGAAAATCCAAAGATTTGCTTATTGAATGTCCATTTGCTGGTCAGACTATTTTTGAAACTTTACCCCTGGAATGACTGGCCAGTTGTAAATTTTCAAAAATAGTCTTCTCTTAGCCTGCAAATGGACATTCTCAAGACCACTGTGGAGGCCAGTTTTGGCCGGCTTGACCATTAAAGGGTTAAGTGATGTTTCTGTCAGCAGGTGTAGCTACCAGCTGTAACAACTTTGATTCATATTGGACCACTGTTGTTCTCTGTTGCTCGTTTCATCCATGTTTCACTTGTTTACTATCACCAAACACTTGTGAATGTAAGGTATACAAACAATTTAATAGGCCGTCATCATAAAGATATTAACTGTTGATTTTTTCCAAAGCATATACATCATCAATTGTCTGTCAATTAAGAGGTAATTTCCTGATCTATAGTCAGCCGACTGTGTCACTAACATGTATCTTAACCATTAGACAGGCACAAACCTGAGCAGTGCTAAAAATAAGCATATAAATCTGGATTCTTTAGCATACACTGGAGATTAGATGCTTGCGTTTTATAGAGGAGTCTTCAAACATTGGAATTTAACGGTTATAAAAACACAAATGTCAAAATTCTTTTACGTACTTTGTAAAGAGCAAAATTTTGAAATGATGTTGCTGTATGTAAGCTATTGTTTCTTCTTAAAAATAAATATTTTGATGTCAGAATTATCTGTGTTACCTAATGGAGAACACATTGTGTACTTAACTAATTTCAATTTGCAATAATTCTGAGCCTGCTGAATATTTTGGAAACGATTTGACTGAAAGTCAAATTGTTTTCAAAATATTCAGCATATCCAGAGTTAAACCCCATGGAAATAGCAGCAGGTAGACAGTTAATAAACATGTGCAATAATTCAGTGTCAAAACAGCTAAAAAGATGAACAGAAATGTTAAACAACAGACTGCCTATTAGAATATTATCTGTCAGTTCCACCACCTGTCACTAGGCCGATCATTGCCTTTCATGTGACAATATACTAATTTACAGGTGTGCCAGGTAAACACAAACCAATGTCCTGAACAAAAATACCATCAGCTCCGATAAATCTACAAAATGTTTGTGCTACATTTGTCTGGCGGAAATTGACACCAAAGGCTTTCTTAACATCTTGAACTGAATGAAGATCAAGTCTCATCGAATCTAATAATTCTGTAATAATGATAATGGAATGCTATATCTATATTTGGAATGGGAAATCATGTAGCTATGGAAGCTGAAATTGGGATTTTTGTTGATGACGCTGATTTGCAAATACTGACCAAAGCTGTCTCCCTTTTAAAAAACCTATACTTATTTGCTTTGTAGCACTAGCAATGGTCAACATTGGTCAAGAAGATCATGATTCTTTCCATTGCAGAACAATATATACTTCAGATATGTGCATGCAATATACTAATGAACGGAACCTCTAAATCACAGCATCATTCTGCCACCACTACAAGATATCTAAATCACAGCATCATTCTGCCACCACTACAAGATAGCAATGCTACCTTTTTAAATTCTAAAAACTTGATAAGAATAACACCAATATTTCAAACTTATTTCTATTTTTGTGTACCCTTACATGTACATAAACACGCAAAATTTACATTCTTTTCACCAATTGTTAAAAATAACTGACTTAAAAATAAGAGTGGCTTTAGGGGAAAAAGCTTTGGTAGACACAGTTATTATCATTAGTATTATATGTATTATATATATATATATATATATATATATATCAGTTTCCTTGGCTACTGAACGTATATTGCATAGTACCCTGAGCAGCAATATCATTGTTGATTATATTTGCCATGTAATTGCTATTCTATATAATTTATTGCCATTGCATTTATAGGCTGACATAATGCCCTGACTTTATGAGTGTATTTTAGCTTGAAGCGAGGTTATTACCTTGGCAAACACTAATTAGCCAGCATTATGCATACTAGAGATGCCAAGCAGTGTCTTTCCAATCTAGCGTTATTGCACTGCACAATTCAGCCGTAGGTAACAAAATATCATAATTTATGTCGTTAAAGTTTGGTATATAAGTCATTCAAGAAAGGCAGATAAAACCATAGCATTTTCTCAGCCATACCACAGGCCATTTGGCTGCCAATAATGCCTGAATCATTACAAACATTATACATGGAATGGTTTATACCTGTCTATAGAGACTGCCTCAGTGAAACTCAACAAGTGGAGACTAAAGACATGCCTTCTCACAGGCACCTGGTAGGAGCTATGCAAGATTATGTTTAGTTAGCTACAAGGTGATGGTCATACAAGAAAAGGCATTTAACCCTTACATTTTTTCAAGACAATTTTAATTTTCTCATAGAAAATGTCCATTTGCAGACCAAGAGATTATTTTTTTTAATTTATCACTGGAATGACTGGCTCGGTTATCGAGCCAGTCATTCCAGTGAGAAATTTTCAAAAATAGTCTTCTCTTGGTCTGTAAATGGACATTTCTCAAGACGACTGCAGAGACCATTTTTGGCTGGAGTGAGAGTTAAAGGGTTAACCACCTATCTTAAAGAAAGAAAAGCCATCATGTGGTTCAAATGGTGAGTGGTCCCTAAAGACAGCTCTGACTGTACCTACCCACAAGGATGAGATGCACACAGCAAAATGAAATAAACTAGAACTGAAATAAATCAATAGAGACCAAATAGACGAGCATGATATAGCCTTCATAAAGATAGTGAATTGTGCAAGAGCTGAGTGTTACCACCACCAGTATGCGATGAAAGACCTGATGAAAAACCAGTCAAACAATGCACCTTGATATTTAGCTAGACTGAATTCTTCTTGTTGTTCCTGGATATCAAGGTTCATTGTTTGAATGTTTTTTCGTACAGTCTTTCATCGCATACTGGTGGATTCCTGTCTTCGGTACAGTGATAATATTTCAGAAGGGGACATGTTAATAATAGGCATAAAGAAATGTGGGCTTATCATCGCATTGAATAATGGAATGACTGGCTCGGTTATGCAGCCAGTCATTCCAGTGAGAAATTTTTAAAAATAGTCTTCTCTTGGTCTGTAAATGGACATTTCTCAAGACGACTGCAGAGACCATTTTTGGCTGGTGTGAGAGTTAAAGGGTTAACCACCTATCTTAAAGAAAGAACCGCCATCATGTGGTTCAAATGGTGAGTGGTCCCTAAAGACAGCTCTGACTGTACCTACGCATGTCACCCACAAGGATGAGATGCACACAGCAAAATGAAAAAAACTAGAACTGAAATAAATCAATAGAGACCAAATAGAAGAGCATGATATAGCCTTCATAAAGATAGTGAATTGTGCAAGAGCTGAGTGTTACCACCACCAGTATGCGATGAAAGACCTGATGAAAAACCAGTCAAACAATGCACCTTGATATTTAGCTAGACTGAATTCTTCTTGTTGTTCCTGGATATCAAGGTTCATTGTTTGAATGTTTTTTCGTACAGTCTTTCATCGCATACTGGTGGATTCCTGTCTTCGGTACAGTGATAATATTTCAGAAGGGGACATGTTAATAATAGGCATAAAGAAATGTGGGCTTATCATCGCATTGAATAATGGAATGACTGGCTCGGTTATCCAGCCAGTCATTCCAGTGAGAAATTTTTAAAAATAGTCTTCTCTTGGTCTGTAAATGGACATTTCTCAAGACGACTGCAGAGACCATTTTTGGCTGGTGTGAGAGTTAAAGGGTTAACCACCTATCTTAAAGAAAGAACCGCCATCATGTGGTTCAAATGGTGAGTGGTCCCTAAAGACAGCTCTGACTGTACCTACGCATGTCACCCACAAGGATGAGATGCACACAGCAAAATGAAAAAAACTAGAACTGAAATAAATCAATAGAGACCAAATAGAAGAGCATGATATAGCCTTCATAAAGATAGTGAATTGTGCAAGAGCTGAGTGTTACCACCACCAGTATGCGATGAAAGACCTGATGAAAAACCAGTCAAACAATGCACCTTGATATTTAGCTAGACTGAATTCTTCTTGTTGTTCCTGGATATCAAGGTTCATTGTTTGAATGTTTTTTCGTACAGTCTTTCATCGCATACTGGTGGATTCCTGTCTTCGGTACAGTGATAATATTTCAGAAGGGGACATGTTAATAATAGGCATAAAGAAATGTGGGCTTATCATCGCATTGAATAATGTGGGCAGAAGTCTGGCTCATCTCAGAGTAGTTTTCCACAGGCTGTGATTTTCAGATTTATAGCCCATCTCCTAACACATTAATTACTTGAGCACTACAGAGACTATGATCAGCTACTGCAATCCAATCACACATGGATACTGATGCCACAGTCTGAATTTTGCGACCAGCAGACCAATCGAACAGACTGCATCTAGAGACAAATGGAATGCCACCAAACCAGAACAGCAAATTCAATCAGCTATAAAATTGATGTAGCATCTACTAACGACAATAAAAACAATGGAAATGAACACACTGCTAATTATTAAGGGGGGTGGGGGGCGCTAAACCATGGGTGGGGCAAAAACCTAGGGGCTGGGCTGCTAAGGGAGAGGAAAAACCTGGGGATATCACCAACCCCCCCCCCCCCCACACCCCCCGGACCCCGTCTTCATATGCCTATGTCAAGTAGCCATAGAACTGATGTGGTACAGCTCAGAAATAATTTAGGTTGTTTCCAAAACAAAATAAAACATATTAGCTGAAGATTTTTAACATAATTGGATTTGAAGACATTGCTTTCTTCAAAACACAGCAATGTCTTCCAATCCAATTGTGTTCAACATATTTAACGCACCATTTCTTAGAATGTGCTAAAATTTGTACTAATGATATATTGTAGACATATTTACTTAGATTTTAACCCTTTCATGACGAAGCCGACCAAAACCAGCCTCTGCGGTGGTCTTGAAGAATGTCCACTTGTATGCCAAGTGCAGATTATTTTTGAAAATTTACCGCTGGAATGACTGGCTCAGTAACCAAGCCAGTCATTCCAGTAGTAAATTTTCAAAAATAGTCTTCACTTGGCCTGTAAATGGACATTGAATAAGCAAATATTTAGTCATTAAAGGGTTAATTTCAAATACACTCACTCATATAGTGATGGAGATTGGTCTAGAAAAATCACATGCTTTGTTTAGTGAATGTTCATTTTCAGACCATGAGCAGACTGTTTTTGAAAGCTTACCACGGGAATGGCTGGATAACTCGATAATTAAGCCAGTCATTCCAGGGTACAAATTATGTTAGCCAAACAAGTTACTTCCGCAAATATACAATATTTTTTCATGACAATCATGCACGTTAATATGAAATTAAGTGCGAAGGATAATATTTTTTGTCTCAATCCGATTGATATATAATTTAACTATATATTTCCTGATCAGGAACGGGATAGCATTAGTATGATTCAATGACTCAATAATAAAACACAAGATAGGGCTTTAATTCAAGCTCTGCACCGCCCAATTCAAGCTCTGGCCCACCCATTTCAAGCTACGCACAGCCCATTTCAAGCTACGCCCACCCACTCCACGCTCCGCACAGCCCATTTCTAGCTATGCACCACCCATTCCAAGCTATGCACCACCCATTTCTAACTATGCACCACCCATTCTAACTATGCACCACCCATTCTAGCTATGCACCACCAATTCTAACTATGCATCACCCATTTCTAACTATGCATCACCCATTTCTAACTATGCACCACCCATTTCTAACTATGCACCACCCATTCTAACTATGCACCACTCATTCTAGCTATGCACCACCCATTTCTAACTGTGCACCACCCATTCTAACTATGCACCACCCATTTCTAACTATGCACCACCCATTCTAACTATGCACCACCCATTTCTAACTATGCATCACCCATTTCTAGCTATGCACCACCCATTTCTAACTGTGCAATACCCATTCTAACTATGCACCACTCATTCTAACTGTGCACCACCCATTCTAACTATGCACAACCCATTTCTAACTATGCACCACCCATTCTAACTATGCACAACCCATTTCTAACTATGCACCACCCATTTCTAACTATGCACCGCCCATTCTAACTATGCACCACCCATTCTAACTATGCACCACCCATTTCTAGTCATTCACCACCCATTTCTAGTCAGTCACTGTCAATTTCTAGTCATTCACCACCCATTCTAACTATGCACCGCCCATTCTAACTATGCATTGCCCATTTCTAGTCATTCACCACCCATTTCTAGTCATTCACCACCCATCTCTAGTCATTCACTGCCCATTTCTAGTCATTTAGCGCCCATTTCTAGTCATTCACCGCCCATTCTAACTATGCACCACCCATTCTAACTATGCACCACCCAATTCTAACTATGCACGACCCATTTCTAACTATGCACCGCCCATTCTAACTATGCACCGCCCATTCTAACTATGCACCACCCATTTCTAGTCATTCACCACCCATTTCTAGTCACTCACTGCCCATTTCTAGTCATTCACCACCCATTCTAACTATGCACCGCCCATTCTAACTATGCACCGTCCATTCTAACTATGCACCACCCATTTCAAGTCATTCACCACCAATTTCTAGTCTTCACTGCCAATTTCTAGTCATTCACCACCCATTCTAACTATGCACCACCCATTCTAACTATGCACCGCCCATTTCTAGTCATTCACCACCCATTTCTAGTCATTCACCGCCCATTTCTAGTCATTCACCGCCCATTTCTAACTATGCACCACCCATTTCTAACTATGCACCACCCATTTCTAACTATGCACCACCCATTCTAACTATGCACTGCCCATTTCTAACTATGTACCGCCCATTCTAACTATGCACCACCCATTCTAACTATTCACCACCCATTTCTAGCTAAGCTCTCCCAATTTTTTAAGCTTGACACTTTGAAACCTGAATTCCCACAATCTAACTTTCAAGGTAATTATACAGACTGGCAAGCTGTTGAATATTTTGCAAATAATCCGACTTGGGGCTGTTGCTGGCAACAATAGCTAGGCAGCTACAGCTCTCAGTCAAGTTAGTTTCAAACTACTAAACAGAACATTTATTAAATTGTAAATTCATCGAAGACATACAATCCATGCACTTTAGTGCGAGACTTCTATTTTCGTACTGGAGCCACGTCATTTCGATAGAGTACATCAGCTACCATGTGACATCAGATACTTGAGTGACAGATGGGATCCCTCTATTTCGTGCCATTCAGATTATGGCGCGATCACCCACCTTAGGTGTAAACTAGATGATAATAACATAAATTCTTCATCACATACATATGTATAATATGTAAATGGCAGAGAGAATTGTGTCTAGACCATACATAGTGTGAAGGATATATTATTAATGATGTGAGATGAATAATCTCTTGGTCTGTAAATATACATTCATTGACCAAGAATGTGGATTTTCTTGATCAATCTTAACAATTAAACAGATTTAACCCTCAGGTTTTTCAAGAAAATTTAAATTTTCTCATAGAATATGGCCATTTGTAGACCAAGAAGACAATTTTTGCAAATTTACCACAGGAATGACTGGCTCGGTTACCGAGCCAGTCATTCCAGTGGTAAATTTGCAAAAATAGTATTCTTTAGGTCTGCAAATGGCCATCTGCTACGACCACTTCAGAAGCTGTTTTTGACCGATATCAGAGTCAGAGTTAAGCAACGACAGAAAATAAAAGTTCTGATTTCAATACACAACTGACACCAGTGATTGACAGTTAAATACTAGCCCTATCACCATACAAACATCCCGTCAAAATATCTACCAGATTCAATAAGAAGCATACACCACCCACATTTATTTTTTAACAAATTTTTAATCACATATTTAATCAAATTAAGCGCTTGATGTGTCAATTATAGAGATATGGGACAGTTAGCGCATTTTTTTCACAATAAATCTAAGCTAGAGTATACACAGCCTGTGTATACAGATCAGCCAAGAAAAAAGTTTAAATGTTTTTAAGACAAAATAAAACATACTGTTATTTCCGAAAAAGATGGTCCCGATCCCAGGATGATTCATAATAAGGAAAAGTTAGTTACCTCTCCGGGATGTAGAAATTGTTTGGGTGTAGCTTGTGTGGCCATCTTGGTCACTTCTTCAGCACTAACTGACCAGAGTGACGTTGCCAGCGACCGTCAGTTAGTGCTGAAGAAGTGACCGAGATGGTCACGAAAGCTACACTCAAACAATTTCTACATACCGGAGAGGTAACTAATTATTCCTTATTATAAAAAACATACTGTTGTTGAATATTCTGCCTCGGCAGCAATGTTTTCCACTCCAATGGACCTTTCCAGTTTATCCTTTTATCATATGACGTCATAATCAACTACGTGATGTGTAGGATGATGTTATAATCAATTACAGCATAAATGTCTCGATTTAGCCCGGCCTAAACGCTTAATCGTTCAACACGTTGTAGTAATTGTATGTCTTTACTATTTAATAAACATTGTCAAATATTTTGAAACTAATTTGACTGGGGGCTGTTGCTGCCATTGACAACAGCACTCAGTTAAATTAGTTTCAAAATGTTCAACAGCTTACATGTATAGTTTTCTGGGAATTGATAGTCATGGAGTTCAGGGATCGATCGATCCCAACACGAGTGAGGTGTGGGTGGAGCTTAGCTAGAGATGGGTGGGGCATGGTTAAAAACTGAAAAGGTCCATTATGTTAAAAATATTCAACAGAGCATTTCTTACTAACTAACATGTTTCTATCTTTATTTTGGAAACAGGTTAACTTATTGCCGAGCTGTACCGTGCAGATCAAACATGATAAATGCGCAAATGAGTTAGGAGCTGTTGACATTCCTCACATGTTTCAACGCATAACCTGTCTTTCAAATTCAACATAGCCATTTAATACTCAAATTGGTTCAAGAATATTTCAATTTTCTCACAGAAAATGTTGATTTGCAGATCAAGAATTAAAGGCTATCTTTGAAAATTTATCACTGAAATGACAGACTCGGTTAGCGAGACTGTCATTCCCATGGTCAATTTGTAAAAAATATTTTTTTCTGGGTCTACAAATCGACATTCCGCAAGATGACTTTGATGTCTTGAGTGTTAAAGGGTCATGCCACCTGAGGAAGAGGATGTGTCATGTACCTGGAGTATTAAGGTGTTTGACAGGATGAAGATGCAATTAGATACCTGTACTCCCCTGTCATACAAGTGTATATGATGCATGATCAAGCATATCTAGGTCTCTTGAGTTAGACCCATACACACACCCACACACACCGCAAACAGGGTAGTGCATTTCTGTTTAATTTATTTGGCTAGCTGTTTACATGCAAACTAATTAGAATTTCCTATCTGGTTTAACAGCATGTCATCGATAGGTGAGCAGTGATATTTGTCATACAATAACTGAGAAAAACAGAGTTATGTTACTGTGCGTGTCCGAGATAAAAATGGTTAAACCGTCTCTGATGCGTATAGCAGTCTGGCTGACATGGCATCGAAAGCCATTTGGATCAACGGTTTGGATGAATCTGTGGGCTCATTAATCTATGACTTAATGCTTGCAGCATGAGGTTTGATGCAGATGCATATAAGTTCCATGGATTCCGGTGCCATGACATTTGATATATTCAGCCACTCAGATGCGCATAACTTCTGTGGATTTTTGTGGCATGTTGTTTGATATTCTTGCTCGTGTAGTTCAGCTTGAGTTCCTTGGGACATCCATTGCCGGTCATTATAGTTCGATTATAGTTCTGAGATTGTCTGTCTGTTACTACAGACCTTCCTGACTTTAAATATTTGTTGGCAAACAAAACTAGAATCTTGCTATTTTGAGAGGAACCTGGATAACTTAAGGGCTCTGCCGCCTTATGTTTCTTGACCATTTTAATATAAAGAACAATTATGGCACACGTCAATTTAAGGTAGACAGCTGTGTCTGATAGTTGTCTAATCACATTTGTTTTGGATTGCTGTGGTTTGACTTTTGTCCGCTTTCAAAAAATTTTGTTCTTCCCCTCAGTGCCAGGCCAACCAAGACTATAAAAGGAGGAGCTGACACTGGTTCAAGCCATTCTAGATCTATGTTGTCTATTTCTAATTGCTCCCATTATAATGTGCAGAAACAGTAACTCTGAAAGCAATCATCGATCGGCAAACACTCACCCCACCCAAACGCCTCCAAAATCACAAGATCTTTGGGGGGGGGGGGGGGGAAATTGTACTCTCGAGGGTAATTATAGGTAGCGACTTTAAAGCTTTTAATGGTCTAGAATTGCCAAGAAAATTAAAATTTTTAGTAAGGGAATGTCAGTTTGCAGGCCAAAAGAAGGCTTTTTTGACAATTTATTATTGGAATAGATCTGTGAGAGCAAAAGTCTAATTTACTAACATATGGCGTAAGCGTGTGTGTGTTTGAGAGTGCGGGACGATCCCAGTCAAAGGTCTCAAAGTGGACTCATTTAGTAATGGAGAGAGTGTCTAACGATTGACTTTAGTGCTGAAATAATACAACTATCAATGAAGTGTCCACAGTTAGCGAGATCACATGAACATTTTCCCCGCCGCATCTGTCATGTTCCACAATCTACTCTCCTCCTTCCAGGAAATCAATATAACTTTGCCTTTTCTCTTAAATAAACACGATTGAAATCGTGGGTCGCTGCTGCAATGTTAGTGTGTGTAAATAGTACTGTTATCTGGGCTTGGAGAGAGACATGAGTAAATCTGTATAAAGTTGTGTTAGAGTCTATATATCTGTACAGCCCTGGAGGGATGAACGTAGAACCATATACATAGTGCACATGAATCTAAAGCTAGGGTTAATTTCATCTCGAGTGTGCCATTTCTCTGAGATTTACATCCAATCTCCCAGGCAATGTATCATCGGTCACACCACACATACATAATTCTCAATCAATACGCGCAATTATTGAAGTATCGAAAGATCTCTCTTGCGTGCAGAATTGTCATCACGCACAATGTAAACATACCAGCAGATAAAACTTAGGGAGATGAAGTAACTCTTGCTAGGGATCGAGGCAAAATGAGAAGAGATATAACTGAATTATACTCTCTCTCTCTCTCTCATTCATTCATCCCGTGCTAGACACCATAAACTGCAGAGACATACTAGAATTCATGTCTGTCACAAACACGACACACGATCAATATATGACATGCATATCCTGTGTTGTTGAAATAAATAACTATATATACTCATTCACCGTTTCACTAGGTTCAGACCACAATTTTCCATTCAGTCCAGACATTAAACATAAAATATACAGAATGAATAAATCTGTTCAGTCAAATGAGACTGCATGACATTATCGTTTTAAATAATAGATATGTCTCAGTTACTTTATAGTCTATACTCAGATTGACCACAATGCTTATAGACATAGATGAACAAATCAACTCAAAATTTTACGGAAAATATATTTTGTACAGATTTTAAAATCGGGAATTAGTGTGTCTATGCACGTTACATGTTCCTATGCCCCGCTTTGTCAACGTTAATTAATCAAGGCTTTAAGACGAACAACATTCAGATGAGCAATAGGAAAACTTATAATCAGTTAGATAGAGTCAGCAAGGATTACTAAAATAAGAATACTAGATGTCCGTATATAATCTGAACAGTGGAAAGATAAGAGAGGTGATATCTAGTGCTATACCGCATGTGTATCCCCTTTGTCATCTTGTCATTGCAAGTTGCATAGAAGAGGACAAGGCCCATTCCCATATAAAATCAACTCCTTAGAAGCATAGCGATATAGGACCTCTTACTGAAGGACGCGCTGCTTCAAGTCAGCCATGACTCAAACAGCAATAATGCGGTAACCAGAGCTCAAAACCATAACTATTTAACTGTCCCTCTAGCTATCAATCAAAGTCCATGACTATCATCAGTACTGGACACTGGGAAGAGATTAATGATATAACATATATTAAGGAAGCAGCAGCAGCACCATAACAAGTTAGAAACACTTAAAACAGACTTCTAGAGCAAGATTTAGAAGAAATTAGGGTGACCACCGGATTCTCTATTTTGCTATCCAGCTAGATCCTCACTTGGTCACTTTCTACTCGAATGCTGCTGAAACTACTTATACAATATCTGACAAGATAATGAATTCAATGCCCTGCTAAAATGAATGCAGCAGCATTTTCTAGACTATATATTATTAATATTAATACCGCAAAGAACCAAGCTATCACTAATATGAGAGAGAAACCTCACAACATCATGGATCCGTGACTCTCCTCCATACATCCCAAAGATTAGTCAAGATTTCACAGTTATCAGGCTTCAGGGAACTAAGCTAGCACGCTTGATGAATATTGTAGCAGTAAATGTAGACTGGAAATGGTCTTACTGACCGAGGGACAACAGACAAGATGTTTAACCCTGTAACACTCAAATTTGTTCAAGAAAATTTAAATTTTCACATAGAAAAAAATCAATTATTTTTTAACCCTTACCACCTTGATGTTGAAATTTTGAATTTTCAAATTAAATTAAAAGATGAGTTAGTGTTCATTTTTCAACAAATTTGGTTGAAGATGGTGCCGTCGCAGTTTCTTTTTTATTGACACAGTAAAAGATAGAATATTGACATCAGAGTGGTAAGGGTTAAGGGTGTATTACCGGAATAACTGGTGCGCTTATTGAGCCAGTCATTCCAGTCATAAATGTTTAAGAATAGTCATCTGCTAATGTATATTTTTCAAGAAGCAGTTTTTGGCCGGCTTGAGAGTCAAAGGGTTAAAGCATGTCATAAGAATGCTATAACCATATGCTGTCATATTTAGTTACCATGCACTGTATCAATTATAGAGTAGAAATAAACCGCATCGACTCTCCATGACAAATCCTCAATATTAGGTGACAGTGGAATTAGAATTAGTCAGGACATGCGCTGTATGCCAAACTCAGATGAGGAATTGATTTTAAAATATTTATCAGGTTTCATATGCAATTGCTGTGAAAAAAGATTACTGAGAGAGCAAATAATAAACAGTATTTCATGCCTAATGTGCCACAGATGGTCCAGCAACATGGCGAGTTATTAATCCTCTACCTGCACAGTTTTTGCAGACGATGTATTCCAGGGCTTGTATCTCTGAACTGGTAAATTATTTTGAAAACAATTTGACTGAAAGTTGTTGGTGGTTAAGCTACCAACAACTTTCAGTGAAATTGTTTTTAAAATATTCAGCATGTCCAAAGTTATTGTGCATTGAAATTATTGTCTGGTGGCTTACAGCAGTGAGACAGTTAATAGTCCTCTATACAATTTGTATTATGCCCTACTGTCTGAATTGTGCTACTGCAGCCATTAAATAGTCAACATCAAAGACAACAATACCTGCTGCTGCTGTTTATCAAACTACCTTTCATCCTGAACAAGGAAACATTGGTTTCTAAGGAAATAAATGTGAAATGCAGATTCCATTGAAAACAACTTGATGATAAAAAACCCCAACTTGATGACCAAAAACAACTTGATGACCAAATTGTTTTCAAACTCTTTAGAGTGTTAAATATACTGCCTAATAAGCATGTGTGTATATTTATCATACATGATGAAATGTGGTCTCCATATGGTCGTTATTACGACATCAGATCAGTCAATATGAATTTATTGTCCAGGCCCTGATAATCTTCAGATCTTACCTGCAGCAATGAACACCTTAATAAGTGCTAAATAAATAGTTCTGCTCAAATGTATTAACCCTCAAAATTTGTTCAAGAAAACTTAAATTTTTTCATAGAAAATGTCCATTTGCAGACCAAGAGACTATTAAAAAAAATGTATCACTGCAATGACTGGTTCGGTTATCGAGCCAGTCATTCCAGTGGTAAACTTTCAAAAATAGTCTTCTCCTTGATTGCAGATGGACGTTTCTAAGGACCACTGCAGAAGCCATTTTTGGCTGATATGAGTGCTAAAGGGTTAAATCGACGCAATTTCAGTAATTTTCAGCAAAAGAATGAATATAAACAGAAATTACTCTAAGCCAATGTGTGTTTGTGATAAAACACAATGATGACCATTAGACAATCATACAATGAATTACGTGATCCTATGACAGAATAAATTAGGTGACAATGTTGTTAACAAAACATTAAAGTGAGATACAAAGTCAAAGAAACAATTTCTCATTTTGAAAATGAGAAATCTGAAAAATTACTTATTAATATAGCACAACAGTGCAACTCAGAAACAACTCTTGTTCGTGCACCCCCCCCCCACCCCCCACCCGCAAAAAATAAAACTGTTGAATATTACATAGTTCTTATATTATGTTCAAAACTGTACCAACATATTTTTAATTTGGAAACATGTTAACTTCTTTGAGCTGTACTGCATATATGTTAGATTAAATTTTGAAAATGTTTCAGAATTCAGAAGCAGGTATTTTTTTTCATTTCACACATCAAATCCCTTTTAGAGCAATAAAGCGGAGCAGCATTGGTGTATTTGCTGCGCACTTTAGATAAAGGAGATCAAAGCAAGAAGCACAATATCTGTCACATGATGCAGTCACAGTTCCATACCACTATAATTTAACTCTCCGACTGCTGCAAGCCACCAGACTATACTTTCAATGGGCAGTAACTCTAGACCTGCTGAATATTTTGAAAACAATTTGACTGAAAGCCACCAATAACTTTCAGTCAAATTATTTTCAAAATTTTCAGTATATCTAAATGTAGTCTGCAGAAATTCAGCAGGCAGAGAGTTAGCAGCACTTTAAAAAGAAGAAGCAGTCATTATAAAAGACAAACTCCTACTAGCTGGAAAACGCAAAACAAGATCTATCCAATTTATACATTTCAATAGAATGGTCTATCAGTTGGTAGATTTCTGCTGATCAAATGTTGTATTATAACCAGATAACAGAGATGTAGCATTCACCATTCACACTTGTCTAAAAATTCAACAGTGCCCTATTTTTATTCATTGAACTATTCCTGGTAATGCTAAATGACAAGAGACAACATCGAATAAGAACTCCAAAAAAACTGTTGGAATTTGAAAGAAGTACATAAATACTGATATAGACAGAATATGTAGTCTAATATGCTATTTTGATGATAACGCAGCCATTAGACTGCGTGAGTGTCACTGAGTGAGCCACTGACAGAGCTCTCAACCTTTGAAGGATGAAAGTGTGAGATTTGGGGGAGGATTAGGGAGGTGTACCCCTCCCTAAGATGGGTGTGTTTCTTTGGGTTCTCCCACCCCCACACAGGCCCCCCCCCCCCACACACACAACAAATTAAAAAAATTAGATATTAGATATTCTGAGAAGTGCTTCGAGACACAAAACCCATCAATTTGCCTTACATATCTGGGCTCCAAGATGGCACTATGAAGATCATCATTACCCTGCAACAGTTTCTTGTCAGCTAATCCGATGATTGAGGTATGAAATTCTTATGCCAGACATAATGCAGCTCGGGGAATCCCCAGATCACGTTTCTAGAGTAAAGACTGCATTATAAGTATATGTTAATGACAAAGGCAGATGCCTGAGATTTGCATGTAATTGCGTGAGAGAGTGAGAATGAAGCCATATGTGTGAGTCTCACTCAGAATGTGAGAGTTGACAGGTCTGCACTGCAGACAAGTTACTCATCGTTCATACCATCATCCGAATGATATATTCAGCAATGCTTTGACATGACAGTTGACAAACAAGCAAGCGCTATGCGAGGCTGTCAGGAAGTTAATCCAACTTCGCCATTCATATATGGAGCTGAGTAATTTCTATATGCAAATAGAATCTGCACGAATGTATAACACAAATTTCGACAGAACAGCGGAATGTGTGTCTCCAAATTGCAGATCTGTGACTCTTGTCCTCAATTTATCATGTTCATTTCACGATTATTTTCATCATTTGAAAACCAAATGACTCCAGATTTGCTTATTGGAAATGCTGATCTCTCACAACTTTTGCTGCACTAATTACTATATCTCATATAATTTTATTGTAAGCCATTTCATCTTCTTTGAACATATATATGGTATTAATCACCCTCTATTAGACTCTGGTATTTTAATTGAAAAACAACAATTACAGAGGAACAATAACAGCAACAACAAGCTTTAGTCTCCACACTTTTCATTATAACAAGCAAGTTCTATATTCATTATAACACAGATATTCGCATTAATGCTTCAATGAATGTTGATTTGCAGACCAAGAAGACTATTTTTGAAAATTAACCACTGGAATGACTGGCTCGATAACAATGGACATTTTCTATGAAAAAAATGAGATTAAATGGAATTAAAAGTGAACAGAAATTTGCATTACCAGTAATTTCCATGTAGCACAAAAAACATTTAACAAGAAAGGTATACTATTAAAGCAATGCCATGCTAAATGCATTGGGCTCCAAATAAGGAATGCAGATTTTATGAAAGCATGCAGAACAGAAAATACATTTCTGATACAGAACTGAAAATGTTTTCTAATGGTTTCCCAGCATGAAAGACCATGGGACATAGAAATAGTTTCAGATAGAAATGCATGAATCTGTGCATGCGAATGTTACATGCCAGAAAGCAGCACTGGCGGGATAAACATGAAGTGAGCTAATGGATGCCATAAAATCTTGAAGTTGTACATCAATCACAGACATAGATGGACAATAAAGAAAGTAATGAAGTTATATGGATGGAGAGAGACGGGCAGCGCTTATGACAGTATAATAAAACCGAAATAAACTTTTACATAGATGGATAGTATATATCTAGACAAATCAAAAGTGACCACAATATTATCATGCCATAAATAATAATTTGAGAGGATGACTGTTTGTGCAAGCCCGCTAAAAGAATTATACAGACCAGAACAGAGGCCATTATAAAGAAATGCAATCAATCAGAAACTGAAATTAAACTACACCTTTGGGCAAAAGAACTTCTCAGCAAATTACCCAATTTTCTTCTGCGCACAGTAAGAGGTTAATCGAGAAAACGCTAAATAACAAATCAGCTGTCAGATGTTTCAACTGATGCTTGATAGCGCGAATCCTTGCTTACAACAAGTTAATAGCTAGGGACCAGTACAAGGACATTTGTCTGAGGTTTTATTAAAATACACTGGACCTCGATGTTAGCCAACTCACAAGCCGACTTCCTGGCGAGTTAAAAATGAGAAAACAATTACTTAAGGAGTTCCAGTGAGTGGCAGTTACTGAGTGATAGCTATGCTGATTTAATGCTTAGGAGCCGCAAATAAGACGCGAATAAGGTGGATTATTGATGCAGAAATCAGCTTAGTGGCCTCGGCCAAATATCACATGGTGCAGAATGGCATGGGTGCCGAGAAGTCAGCAACATCAGGTCAATGGTGGCGACGACAACTCAGAAATTGTTCGCAAAAATCAATGTGAGCTATTGATGGTTGCTGCGTTGTCTGAATGAGAGGTGATGAAAGTCATGTATCGGTAGCAGTGAGAAGGACAGAGACGCTTGAATGCTGGTAGGCAGAGGCATTTGTAGAACTCATGACAGCTTATTGAATTGGCCATCTTGTAAAACAAGGTTACACTACAATATCTCATCTAGCTTCTGATATCTTGCTGATTAACTATCCAATCAATAAACAGTCTGTCAACAACAAACTAATACCAGGCTGCACTGCTTGTCAAGCCTCTTTGTATTTCAAGGTTACATTTCAATGTTGATGACAAAATCAAGGCATGTTTTATTATGAATGGTAGACCTCCACTAGAAATCGTTAACGAGCTTGGTGCATAACGCTTTAATGATTGGCGTGCGGAGTGCCAGTGACTCATTCTCAAAACAACTATACCAGAAAGCTGTTGAATATGTTGATGGTAATTTGACTGGAACCCGTACCTGCAATAGTCAGTAATAAATTAATTTTTCTAAATATTCTACATTGTTCTTACATCCAGAAAAATGTGCTGTTTCTGGTCTGTAACGTTTAATGGTTTAAATTTATTGCATACATAAGAAAATTAATTCAGCATGAAACAGGTGTGAATGTCATGCACTGCATCCCACCCCCACCTGACCCTCACAGACTTCATCCCTCACCAACTTCAACCTTCAACACCCGCAGACCTCAACCGTCACAGACCTCAACCTTCATAGACCTCAGCCTTCGCAGATCTCAACCCTCATTGACCTCAACCATGACAGACTACAACTCTCGCAGACATCATTGATGACCTTATAATATCTGTAATGAGAGCTATGCGTATATTAATGAGAATTTAGTATAATTTATAATAACAATTATTATAACTTGGATTGAATGCCTTTTTTCAAATGAATTCAGCAAATGAGTTAAAGAGTGAATAGAGTTGAAGTGTTTTGCCATTAAAAGAGGAAGTGAATAAATTCTTAAGCACTATCATTGAATATACACTTGATATTTGACGAGGTAAGAAGCACACAGACAAAATGTCTGAAAGCTTTTCTTGATACCCGAAATGGCAATCAATCTGTGAAATAAGTCCAACAATTCATGCTTTTGTTCCTATCATTCAAAGAGTCTAAAAAGTAGTTTAAAGTACTTAGTCAGGTGATCTACTTGAATATTCAAATGAACACAGAAAAGAGATTAGTGCTACATTATTAAAGGCATGTTCATCTATGGCACTCTCTTTTACATAATGAATATGAGGTCATAACGTGAGCACAAACTGTGAATCTAATACCAGCCCATCTCAGATTAGTTCTCTGAACAATATATGTGCATTGACCACATTTCAGAGATCACTGAAAAATATATATGCATGGACACACACAACCCCCCCCCCCCCCCCCCCCCCCCCTTCTCAGTGATCAATATATGTGCATGGACCCCCTTCTCAGAGATCTTTGAACAATGTAAGTGCATGGAGACCCCATCTCAGAGATCTCTGAACAACGTATGTGCATGGAACCCTCCACATACCACCCAACCCCATCTCAGAGATCCCTAAACAATGCATGTGAATGGAAACCATCTCAAAGCAGTTCTTTGAATAATGCATGTGCATGGACACCCCCCCCCCCCACCCCCATCTCAGAGCAGTTCTCTGAATAATGCATGTGCATAGAACCCCCCCATCTCACAGCAGTTCTCTGAATAATGCATGTGCATGGACCCCCATCTCAGAGCAGTTCTTTGAATAATGCATGTGAATGGAAAGCCCCATCTCCGAGCAGTTCTCTGAATAAAACTTGTACATGGAACCAACCCCAAACCCCCCCCCCCCCCCCTCAGAGCAGTTCTCTGAATAATGCTTGTGCATGGAACCCCTATCTCAGAGCAGTTCTCTGAATAATACATGTACATGAACCCCCCCCCCCCCCCCATCTCAGAGCAGTTCTCTGAATAATGCATGTGCATGAACCAGCTGACCGCATGTCATGAAACATCAGTTTCATATTAATAAATTTGTTATGCCTCTATCTGGCACCATGTAAGCCATGAGCCGTCTCAGCCTCTAGTCTACATTGGGATTATAGTAAATCTGTACCTTAGTTCATCCACCTCAAGCTCCATGGTAGCCTTTATTACTTAGACAGGATCTAGACCTAATTGAAGGTTTTATATTACCCTTCCAAAAGAGGACATTACATTGAATGGGTGCCATTAAAAGATTGGGATAAAATACTGTGTACATGTGGTGTGAAACTGGCTTGTTATCATGTGTCATATTACATATATATATATATATATATATATATATATATATATATATATATATATATATATATATATATATATGTTTTGCAATGAGAATCAGTACAATTGACCTACAAGATAAGCTTGACCCATTCCCTCCCTAACAGCATTGCTATTAATAGATTAATGGTCAAGATTGCTGAGGAAAAGCACAACCCTTCCTTAGTGAATGTCCATTTGCAAGCCATGAAGAGACTACTTTTGAAAATATGCCACTATCCAGAATAATTGGCTCGGTTATCGCGCCAGTTATTCCAGCATATTCAGTGATAAATTTTCATAGTTTTCTCTTAGCCTGTCATGCTTGTAGATGGACATTTTGTAATCCTACTGCAGGAACACGCCTGGCTTGACCATTGATGTATGTAAATGCATGCAAGGAATTAGCAGAAATGGATGGATGGTCTGACAGACAAATACTACTACACAGCAATGAGACTGAATATGCTGTTCAAAGACACAGTGGCACTACTGTCAAGCACATAGCAAAGCGTGTTCATGTTTCTTAGATACTTTACCACTTTAACCTATAACACAGTGTCTGCAGTGGTCTTGAGAAATGTCCATTTGCAGACCAGAAGACTATTTTTGAAAACTTACTACTGAAATGACTGCCTCGATAAATTTTCAATAATAGTCTTCTTTTTATCTGAAAGTGGACATTTTCTATTGAAATTGTCTTGAACAAATTTGAGGGTTACAAGGTTAAGTGGCATAACCTGTATGATTGCAGTAATAATGTCCAACACACATGCTAGTTTTCTGTGATTAGATTCAGTTTACAAAGCACACATGTCTCAGACCCTGGCCATAATGGAAGTAAATGCCCAAATAAAACTCCATTACTCAGACCCTGTAGAACTGAGCAGACCCTGTACTGTGTACTTAAGCTCAGGAATATGAGGCTCTGTACAGATCGTAATTATAGTGATTGTTGTCAAGCTGACTCAAGATATTACATGAACTTGAGGTGTGTGGTTTCGTGGGACAATAGGATTTGTGACAATCTGTGTTAAAGAACCTGTATCTTCTGCCTCCCCAAACTAACCTCTGAGGATCATTGATTTCATGTATTATTTAGGAGTTATTATTACTTATCTGACTGCTGCAAGCCACCGAACAATGATTGCACTGGGCAGGCAATAACTCTAGACCTGCTGAATATTTTGAAAACAATTTGACTGGAACTTGTTGGTTGGTTAGTCAAACGGTTTGCAAAATATTTAGCATATTCAGAATTTATAAACCTCATGAAAAAGGTAGTCTGTAGAATGTCAGCAGGCAGACAGTAAGAGGCAATGAGCAACTAGATGTACATATAGCTGCTCAATGTCAAGGTTGGTTCAGGACGAGATTGTATGTTGTGTGGATTCAGTTTTTAAACTTAGGAAAAACTTTTGAGAGTACTTGTACGTACACTATTAAGCAAAAATGTCAAATCTCCTGACCAATCTTGATCATTAAGCCACTCTGATATTAAAAAAAATTTTTATTTTCAAATTAAATCAAAAGATGAACTGGTGTTAAGTTTTCAAAAGATAGCAACATCGCTCATCAAAATTGTGGAAAAACGTATACCGGTACCAGTTTTTTTGCATGAGTAAGGAGATCGGCTAGTCAGAACATTGGTCAGTGAGAATATCATTCAGTGGGAACATCGGTCAGTGAGAACATCGGTCAGTGGGACCATTTGTCAGTGAGAACATTGGTCAGTGAGAACAGATGTCAATGAGAATATCGGTCAGTGAGACCATCTGTCAGTGGGAACATCGGTCAGTTGGAACATCGGTCAGTGAAAACATTGACTTGTGAGAACATAGGCCAGTGGGAACATCGGTCAGTGGGAATGTGGGTCAGTGAGAACATCGGTCAGTCAGAACATCGGTCTGTGAGAACATTGGTCAGTGAGAACATCAGTCAGTGAGAGCATTGGACAGTGAGAACATCGGTCAGTGGGAACATCAGCTAGTGGGAACATCGGTCAGTGAGAGCATCGGTCAGTGAGAGCATCGGTCAGTGAGAGCATCGGTCAGTCAGAACATCTGTCAGTGAGAACATCTTTCAGTGAGAACATCAGTCAGTGAGAACATTGACTTGTGAGAACATAGGCCAGTGGGAACATCGGTCAGTCAGACCATCGGTCAGTGGGAACATGGGTCAGTCAGAACATCGGTCAGTGAGAACATCGGTCAGTGGGAACATCGGTCAGTGAGAACGTGGGTCAGTGAGAACATTGGTCTGTGAGAACATCAGCCAGTGAGAACATCGGTCAGTCAGACCATCGGTCAGTGGGAACATGGGTCAGTCAGAACATCGGTCAGTGAGAACATCGGTCAGTGGGAACATCGGTCAGTGAGAACTTCAGCCAGTGAGAACATCGGTCAGTGAGAACATCAGCCAGTGAGAACATCGCTCAGTGAGAACATCGGCCAGTGAGAACATCGGTCAGTCAGAACATTGGTCAGTGAGAACACTGGTCAGTCAAAACACTGACCTGTGAATGTGGAATTAAAATATTGGAATGGGAAAGCTACAGTACAGCTAAAAATAACTTACAAAATAAAATGTACTGTTGAATATTGTGGACTTAATTTGATTACTTGCATTTGGTTTCCAAATATACACTTCTTACATATTACAAAATTGTACTAACTGGTTTCTGTTTTTGCTTTGGGAACAAGTTAAGCTAGATACGAGCTGTACTCTTGTTTTCGAAGGGAATGAGTGCAAACCTTCGCACATTAAATATGAGGAGATTAAAGCATCTATCAGAATACAGAAAGGAGTAATCATGGATTAAATGAACTCATTTATAAACTTTCTATTTTTTATAAGTCTGCACTGATACGACCACAGTTCATTGAGTCTATTAATCTTTACATCTGAGATTGATTACCGAAAGTTCTTGTTACATAGCTGAAGCAAAATGATAATTTTGTCAAATTTCTTTTAAATGGTATAAATTTGACCAGAACTGTGGTGCCAGTAAATGCCACTTCGTCAGTGCAAGTACTCCAGGAAATTATTATGCAATGGGAAAATGTCAGAACAGATTCGTACAATAATCAATCAGGTATAATTGAGAACCTGATCCTCTATTCACGATACTGGTTCATCTTAGTACTTAATGTACACCCACATATAACATATTATTAGCGTCAATGACATTCTCTGTTGAATGCAAGGGATGGTTTGAACGTACTAATCCAAGACACCAACAGTTTCCAGGAAAACTATCTTCAGAATTTGCCACAGCAAAAGCTACGTTCATTTATGAACCATATCGTTAGCTTACCATAGATGCGCACGGTTGACCCCGCATTACGAATAAGTGGCTAAGTGTACCAGTCTAGGATAACCCTCTGTCCTTATGAACCTGACATTGTGTACTTTAAAATATCAAGCAATTTACAAATGAGAGAAATGTCAAATTTGAAGACCAAGAAGACAGTTTTTGAAAATTTACCACTGGAATAACTGACTCGATAATCAAGCCAGTCATTCCAGTGGTAAAATTTCAAAAATAGCCTTTTCTTGATCTGCACATGGACATTTTCTGAGAAAATTAAAATTTTGTTGAACCAGGGGCCTGAGTTTCACAAAGGGTATTTAAGTACACTAACATACTTAAGTACAGCGTAAATACCAAATGAAGCATTTTGATTGGTAGACCTGCTTTCCACCTCATGGAAGGGCGTAACTTAAGCATTTTTGTGAAACTGGACCCTGAGCAGAGTGGAAAAACTACATGCCTAATATCAATATATATTAGGGCTGTAACGAACATTCGTTGGTTCGGAAAATCGCGAACCAAGGGATGATGAACCATGGTTCGATTCGCTTGCGTGTGATTCGTGTGGTACATGAACCATACATAAGCTAACCCTTTCACCAATGAATTCCTATATCTAATTTTAGGCAAACCATACAGGAAAGCTGTTGAATATTTTGAAATTAATTTGACTAGAAGCTGTTGCTGCTCAGTTTGAAGAATCAGGACACTATTGTACACATATTGAAATCTTTTACCATCTAATGGTGAAAATTGATTTGTGTGCTTAGTCCATATCCATAATTCCCGGTCAAGAAGCTTATTTTAAAACTTTTATACAACTGGAATGAGTGGCTGATCTGCCTTCTCTTAGCGTGTAAACGGAAAATGTCTTACTGCAGAGCTCAGTTTTGGCCGGCCTGACCATGAAATGGGTTAAAGTTACTTTAGCTCATATATAGAAGATTTGCAAGTCACTTTAATTAAAAATAAACATCTCGGGACAAGTGTTTTACTTCATTGAGCACACTGTCATCATTTTGAAACGTATCCAACAGCATTAATATCAGCTGATAATGGTCTGTCTCAGGGATCTCCATATCATAGACTTATAGGCCAGTCCATGATTGAGTTTGCTTGACAATAGGACAAACTATTATTTAGCAGACAGACAGGGATAGATGACAATTCAATTTCCTGTGATCCAGTTGTCAGACCTCAGGCCGTGAATGCAAAGATATGGAGATCCAATACTTAATGTCTGCATCGATCCATGACTGACATGGCTGTAGGTGTTTGTCTGTAGTTTAAAATGGCCATGTCACATGGCACTAAAGCCATGTCACATGCTATCACTATTCAAAAACTTGCATTGAAGACAAAAAACAGGAGGAATAGTTGAATCTCATCTGTCACCAAGTATCTGATGTCACTTGTTAGCTGATGTCACAATCAAACTGTCTCACTTGTTAGCTGATGTCACAATCAAAATGTCTCACTTGTTAGCTGATGTCACAATCAAACTGTCTCACTTGTTAGCTGATGTCACAATCAAAATGTGTCACTTGTTAGCGATGCCACAATCTAAATGTGTCACTTGTTAGCTGATGTCACAATCAAAATGTGCCACTTGTTAATGATGTCACAATCAAAATGTGTCACTTGTTAGCTGATGTCACAATCAAAATGTGTCACTTGTTAGCTGATGTCACAATCAAAATGTGCCACTTGTTAATGATGTCACAATCAAAATGTGTCACTTGTTAGCTGATGTCACAATCAAAATGTGTCACTTGTTAGTTGATGTCACAATCAAAATGTGTCACTTGTTAGCCGATGTTACAATCAAAATGGGTAACTTGTTAATGATGTCACAATCAAAATGTGTCACTTGTTAGCTGATGTCACAATCAAAATGTGTCACTTGTTAGCCGATGTTACAATCAAAATGTGTCACTTGTTAGCCGATGTTACAATCAAAATGTGTCACTTGTTAGCCGATGTCACAATCAAAATGTGTCACTTGTTAGTTGATGTCACAATCAAAATGTGTCACTTGTTAGCCGATGTCACAATCAAAATGTGTCACTTGTTAGCTGATGTCACAATCAAAATGTGTCACTTGTTAGCTGATGTCACAATCAAAATGTGTCACTTGTTAGTTGATGTCACAATCAAAATGTGTCACTTGTTAGCTGATGTCACAATCAAAATGTGTCACTTGTTAGCTGATGTCACAATCAAAATGTGTCAATTGTTAGCTGATGTCACAATCAAAATGTGTCACTTGTTAGCTGATGTCACAATCAAAATGTGTCACTTGTTAGCTGATGTCACAATCAAAATGTGTCACTTGTTAGCTGATGTCACAATCAAAATGTGTCACTTGTTAGTTGATGTCACAATCAAAATGTGTCACTTGTTAGCTGATGTCACAATCAAAATGTGTCACTTGTTAGCTGATGTCACAATCAAAATGTGTCAATTGTTAGCTGATGTCACAATCAAAATGTGTCACTTGTTAGCTGATGTCACAATCAAAATGTGTCACTTGTTAGCTGATGTCACAATCAAATGATCTTATAGGTCTGACACGAAAACCCTGTGGAAAAGGTTTGACATTCACTCTCTGAATTGCTATAAGTCTTTGATAAATTGTATAAACTTTTTGTTTAATATTTTGAAATTTATTTGACTTGGAGCTATTGTTGCCAAAGGCATATTCAGCAGCTTACTTGCAGCTATCTTGAAATTTGAGATTCTAGGAATTCAGGGTTCAAAGTGCTAAAATCAAATCAAACCACCGTACAACGTGGGCGGAGCTCAGCTAGAAATGGATTTACGGATCCATTAAATCTGCCATATAACCAAAAACAATACCCAGATGACGCAGATTACTGGGCTGATACCGGGCCAATACTGAAAGTATTGGCCCGGTACGCTATGTTATCAGCGCACTGCAACGGGATATAAAATATAATACAGAGTATTTGTTTATTATCAGCAAAGAAAAGTCCACTAGAATGAGTAGTTTAAAAAAGATTTAGAAACATTGTCAGGCATGTGGTAACCAATTTTAGTTACTGTCAAAAGTAGCCGTTGGGACAGTGTGTGATTTATTGCTTGAGCCAAAACAATTAAGAACACTTGTGACTTGTCTATAATTGTGGAGGTTCCATTCTGATTAAGAAGACTAAAATAGATGATAGATCTTAGTAATTTATCATATTTACAAGCATTCATGCTGTCAGATATGATATGTCATATTGTTGTAAACACTTCAGCGTGCACTCACATCAATGTCACTTTGAACAATGATGGGGATATTCTGATTCTATGCGAAAGTAGATTTTAATTTATAAACTATTAAAGATAAACTGTAAAATGCTGTTATATTCAGCCTCCAACCAATTTCCCACAATTCATTGCACTTACTCAGTCTGATTAATGTTAACAGAAAATTGTACCAGGTTTACGTTAAACAGTAGTAAGTAGCTGGGCCTGATCCGTGGTTTTAGTTTGATCACACTTTGTGAAAAAACGATACCATACAGTTCCCCTAGGAGTTTTTTATTAATTTTTTTCATAATTTGGCTGCCCAAGCTGATGGCACCCAAACCCTTTATAACGGGTTCAGAATCAGTCTGGATCATGCCCTGGTAAGCGCAATGAATTGTGGTAAGTTGGCTGGAAATTTTCCTGGACCACTTTGATGATGTCTTCATCTCCCATGAGTAGGCTTGCGCGATTTTTCGATTTAATCGTGAAGTTCGATTTATTTTTAAAATCGCGATTTTTACGATGTAATTGAGGAAAAATCGGAAAATCGTCAAAAATGTCATGTTTTTTTAAAATCTGAGGTGTGTACTTTTCCGTCGCATTTTATCAATACATGAGTACAATTATAATCGATTCACGCCTGTGCTCATTGTGTTTATATCCCGCTGTGCCATGCAAGTGTCGAATAATTACTAATCACAACACAAAGCGCTACAATAAACAAGCTAACAATAGCGAGGTAACACCCTGTCATTGAGACTCGGTCGAATCTCTATAAAATTTTCTTTCTTTCGCTGCAGACCCCGAGTCTGTCATGAAATGTCAAGTATATACTTAGTTGCAGAGTGTTAGGCAATCAGTGAACATAAGTCTCTTTAATTCTAGTTAGCAATTTCAGGCGGTGTAATACTTTTTCCTTTTTGATTCGGTTGTCATGTCAAATTAAAGAAAATAAAGCAACAGCATTCCAAATTGTTTGATTTTGAACTGTGCGTTCTGTTGATTACTCTTAAATGTAACTCGTACATTCTGAAAGCAACTATAAACTGCACTATAGGACGAGTTTACGCCGTTCCACTCGTACCTACTCAAAACTACCGTCCTATGTATGTGAATTGCGCAGTATCACCCTGGGTACTAATATTAGCGTCTTCGCGTTACTTCGGTAATGACCTAACCTCGTCCTACAAAGGGAGGCTATAAGCAGAAGCTGATACATCATGTAATTTATATATTTTCTCGGCGACATTTTATCTCAAATTTTGATGAAATAAATAATGTTTATTAAACTATACGCAATATTTAGGCGGTCCCAATTAATCATTTCACTCCTGCGATGATGGATATAAGCTATATATTAAGCATAGACGTAGGATGGTAAGAATTCCTCGCATGAAAATGTGTTCTAATTTTGTGCTGTTTTTGTCATTTATTTCAACTTTTTCTAGAAACAAGTCATGTTACACCTACACCCCACCCACTTTATACTTTTGGGAATTTGGACCCACGATTTAATCGAAAATCACGATTTTTTTTATAAAATCGATCGCGATGTTTCAAAGCAAAAATCGCGCAAACCTACTCATGAGATCTCCTATATGAGATCGAGAAAGAATCTTGTGGGCAATGAATAGATATTGTGGTACTAATGTCCCTCTGAACTCACCTTTCCAGAGTACCCACCCATCATATGACGTCATAATGAACTGCGTGATGTGTACAATGACATCATAATCAATGATATCATGAATGACATCGATAAGTACGTCATGAACACATATTTGAAAACGGTCTATGCGTTGTTGTACAAATTGTTTGCTTTTACCATTTAATAAATATTCTGTTGAATATTTTGAAACAAATTTGACTGGGCACTGTGGCTGCCATAGGCAGCAACAGCATCCAGTCAAAATAGATACAAAATATTCAACAGCTTCCCTGTATAGTTTTCAGGAAATTGATAGCTAGGGCATTTGGGGATCGATCAATCCCAACACGGCGAGGTGTGGGTGGAGCTTAGCTAGTGATGGGCGGGGCATGGCTAAAACTGGAAATGTCCATTGGAGGGGATAAAGAGAACTGAATCATGAAAGGACACAAGGACTACCATAGTCAACATACCAGACAATATTATTTTATTTATAATGAGATTATAAAGCTCAGTGTCTTCTGTATGAAGAATAGCTGAATGAAAAATAATCCCTCTTACTGTGTCTTAAAGTTCAAACTGAAAGCACACAAAATGAGGACAAGAGTTTGCTGACATTGCGTACCGTATATACCCATATATAGTCAACACATTTTTGCTCAAATTACATGTTCTAAAAAAGTTAGTGTACACTAAATACAAGGATAAAACCTAGTCACTTTTTTTTTGCTCTGGATTTTGAAACATTTCTGAACTTTTAAGATACCACGAAAATTGAGCACAATTTGCGGTAGAAATTCTTGCCACCTTTCGACTATGTTTAATGTATACCTCTAAAAAATCATTGTGGAAGTGAAATTATTAAATTGATCTGCCTACATATTGCGTACCCTTTAATAAAAATGGTTTATTCCATCAAAATTAATCCAAAATTTGAAATAAAATGTCTTGAAAATATATAAATCTCGTAATATTAGGAATCCGCTCAGGTTAAATCAAATTTTAAAGAAGTATCAACGGGAACTCGAATCTATGCCTCTAGTCACAAAAGAAGTTCATTTATAAATATCCTGGACTTGGAACTAGGCAATGCAATCTACCCTCCCTTTACTAGCCAACTTAAAATTAGCCAGTCAACCATTATCTTTATTTATGTGGTTCATTATGTCACCAGCTTTATTTGAAAGCTAATAGACAATAACATGAAAATACAAGAACAGAGATAGTTATTCCAGTAGTAAATGCTTGTTTTCTCTTTGCTTTCAAAGAGACAATAGTCAAGACAAATCATGACCATTAAAGGGTTAAACCCCTCACATTTTAAACCCTTTCATTGACAAATCATGGAAAAAGCATATTCCTTAAGATATAAAACTTATTCTGTTTTGCAATTAATTTGATTGGAAGTCATTGCTGCACAGGTAGCAATGGATTCCAGTCAAATTAATTTCAAAATGTTCAACACTTTTCCTGTATGGCCGGTTTGGAAAATGAGATATAGGAATTCATTAGTGAAAGAGCTAAGACCAAGTTATCATTGAAGCTGATGTAATGCAGGCTGATATTGAAAAGAAAGCTAAATCACCACCGGAGCCGCCGCCTCCGCCTCCGCCTCCGCCTCCTCCTCCTCATTCAATAGATGGATAATAGATACATTATTTGATTACAGTAAACCTTACCAGTCCTGAAGTCCAAGTATCATATACATCAAGGTAGTCATTCGGATCAGATGGCAGACATACTAAAAGCATAATTTAACACGACATTGTTTGTCTCTATTGTTTGTCTCCACTGTCGACTGTAACAGTAACCATGCCAAATTCTTTACATCATGGAGAATATGTTGGATATATCTAGTCCATAGCGTTGAAAGGGTTAATTAAATATTTGATGAAAATCTCATATTTCAGATTCATCAACTCATCTATTATTCCCATCATACATCACATTAACCCTTTAATGGTCAAGCCAGCTTTTATGAATGCCCATTTGCAGGCCAACAAGGTTATTTTTGAAAATTTTCCACTGGAATGACTGACTCGATAACCAAACCAATCCAGTAGTCAACTTGCTTCTCTTGTTCTGCAAATGGACACTCACTTAGCAGATGTTTAGATTTTCTTGACCACTCGTGATCACTCAAGAGTTAACCCACATATCATCTGGACATTATATAATCATATTGACACTTTCAATGACAAAACTCTTTACAATGTATAATATATTTTGTTGAATATTTTGAAATTAACATGACTGACTAATTAAGGCAGCAATCGCTTCCAGTCATAATTAATTTCAAGAAAAATCTTTGCCGTCTTAATTAACCATTTAATGGTCAGATTTGGTCAAGAAGATCTAAATATTTGCTTATTGAATGTCCATTTGCAGGCCAAGAGAATACAATTTTTGAAAATTTATCACTGGAATGACTGGCTCGGTGATCGAGCCAGTCATTACAGTGGTAAATTTCCAAAACTTGTATTCTCTTGGCCTGTAAATGGACATTCCACAAGACCATAACAGAGGCCAGTTTCATCCGGCATGACCATTAAATGGTTAATAACAACACGAGTCAGTCTAATTTAATAAAGTATTCAGAATTTAATCTTCATTAAACTGAGAAATTGTAAGCCGTTTCATATACTGAAGTACACAATCTCTTAGAAGTACCAGTACTGCCACCCTATTTCAATCTCTTGCAGACAACCGATTTTATATTCTAGTAGACACTCATTAATATTTAAACAATAAATCCATTACCATGACAACTATATTGACAATAGCTAATGATGGCTGGTCTATATGAGGACATGATTGAACACCATTATACAGACATTCACAGTAGAGGATATGTACAGAACATTCTCATATTACTCAACCAATTAAACTTTTAATGACCATAAATGTTCAAGAAAATATAACTATAAACAGCCTCTGTTCTGAGGTTCAGACAGTCATCCAGTTTTCATTTAGGACATCATTTTCAAAAAGATCTTAGGGCAGCAACTTCTCAATTTTAACAGGCCTATAATGGAATATTATATTTCATTGCTCTCCCCAAAAAGATTTAGGAAAATAAATGGTCTGAAAAGCAGCCATTCCCTGCATTTTGACTGATGACCTGCAAGTAGAATTATAATAATTTTGAGTGCTTTTCAATGAATTTGTGCCATCTTCACGCACCTTTCGCAGTAATTTTCAAACTGAAGGCGTTGCATTCTTTTCTTGTGAAATAGCAAAACAAGTGAAAAATAGCTTATAATATTTACAACTGGAATGACCGGCTGTGTTACTGTATAGGTCACTCAAATAGCAAGTTTGCAACAAAGTTTATCCGGTGTTACATTTTAAATGGCCTTCTCTTACTCTGCACATGGACATTTCTAAGGAACACTGCAAGCAGAGATTTGCCAGACACACATATATTGTGTGGTAGCAGCAAACACTTCAGAGCAAATCTCATTCAAAGTCTCTATGCTTCAGAATTTAGAAGATCAACCAATTGATTCTCTATACACATATGCTCAGAATACTCAAATCAATAAGCAGAGACACCAGGTGGGTGTTAATTAAACAATTGCTTTCAGGGAAACATGTGAGATACATATAATACGTTTATTAAAGAGACAGATATAAATACACGCTTATTCTATACCGGGATCATTTTCGCGGTCGATCAGTTAGTATTGGTTTCTGTCAAGAACTGTCATGCAGCTCACATCTTCCTACCGGTGGCCTCGTCTTCATTCTCTCAAGAACTGTGTCATGCAGCTCACGTCTTCCTACCGGTGGCCACTTCTTCATTCTCTCAAGAACTGTGTCATGCAGCTCACATCTTCCTACTGGTGGCCACTTCTTCATTCTGTCAAGAACTGAGCCTTGCAGTTCACATCTTCCTGTCTCTGGCCACATCTTCATTCTGTCAGGAACTGTGCCATGCAGCTCATATCTTCCTACCGGTGGGCACTTCTTCATTCTGTCAAGAACTGCAGCTCATGTCTCAGGTCACGCCTTCACTCTGTCAAGAACTGTGTCATACAGCTCACATCTTCCTGTCTCTGGCCACACCGGCATTCTGTCAGGAACTGTGTCATACAGTTCACATCTTCCTGTCTCTGGCCACACCTTAATTCTGCCAAGAACTGTGTCATACAGCTCACATCTCCCTGTCTCAGGTCACGCCTTCACTCTGTCAAGAACTGTGCCATACAGCTCACATCTTCCTGTCTCTGGCCACACCGGCATTCTGTCAGGAACTGTGCCATGCAGCTCATATTCCTCCTGTCTCTGGCTACACCTTCATTCTGTCAAGAACTGTGTCATACAGCTCACATCTTCCTGTCTCTGGTCATACCTTCATTCTGTCAAGAACTGTGCCATGCAGCTCACATCTTCCTGTCTCTGGTCATACCTTCATTCTGTCAAGAACTGTGCCATGCAGTTCACATCTTCCTGTCTCTGGCCACACCGGCATTCTGTCAGGAACTGTGCCATGCAGCTCATATCTTCCTGTCTCTGGCCACACCTTCATTCTGTCAAGAAGTGTGCCATGGTGTAGCTCATGTCTTCTTGTTAAGTGCAACATCTTCATTCTGAATGTTTCTAGGAGGCAGTACATGGATGAGAGTCTGATATGAGTCTTGCAGTCCCAAAAAGCAGAATCAGTGAGACATTCGTTTCAGGTGTGTCATAAGTCACTAGTGGTCTATCTGCAGCTGCTTGTCTTTGTCTGCTTAGAGGATGTTTATGATCTTAGGAGATGTGCTTACATACATATAACTGACTAGCTGTTTGCTTGTTGTGGAGCAAGTTTGTTTTATCAATGGTACATGGATCTGGAGTGGGACTCTGTTTTTTTAACTTTCAAGGTTTGTGAGGTCAGCAATTTCAACATTGTGGATACACCAATGCATTCCTGCTTAGAGGATGTTTATGATCTTAGGAGATGTATTGTAACCTCCATGTGCTTACATACATATAACTGACTAGCTGTTTGCTTGTTGTGGAGCAAGTTTGTTTTATCAATGGTACATGGATCTGGAGTGGGACTCTGTTTTTTTAACTTTCAAGGTTTGTGAGGTCAGCAATTTCAACATTGTGGATACACCAATGCATTCCACTGCAGCATAGCGGTACAGCTTTTCAATTAGCAGTCCCAGAGTCAGTATAAAGACTTTACAGCAAGAACATCAGCAGATCTCGGAGCCCAGTGTTCTGTCTGGCTTTCAATGGACAGCAGCCCTGACGCATGTGGCTCCATATTATGTAAAACTGTGCAACATTTGTTGAAAGTAGCTTAAGAGAAAATGTACTCTTGCTTGATGGCCATTCAACTGCCTCAGTTTTGTAACATCTTCTGAAGAGTAACCTGTAACTGTATAGATGTCCATCCTGTATTTTGTAGGTTGGTATTTTGAATCGCTTTTCTAAATGTTAGTGCCATTTGTTGGGCTAATGAGTGTTGATCTTCAGTGGTAAGCCCTGTGACTTGAGGCACAGGTCCACATTGATGTTTGATGTGGTACAACCTCTGACATTGAGCCAGACATTCCAGGGTCTAGGGATTGATGGTTGAAAATCTATCTTTTGAGTTTATTTCTGGTTGGGTCTGCTGGCTTATTGTGGAGATTATTGCCTACTGAGTCTTTGAGTCTGTGTGAGTACTTTGTACTTCTGACTGCTTTAAAAAAATTCAGTTTTAACGATTTAATCCTCAAATGTTTTAAAAGATTCAATTTTCCCATAAAAAATGTCAATTTGCAGACCAAGAGAAGACTATGAAATTTTACCCTTGGAATGACTGGTGATAGCCGAGCCATTCCAGCGGTAAATTTTCAAAAATAGTATTCTCTTGGTCTGCAAATGGATATTTCTCAAGACCACTGCAGAAGATGCTTTTGGCTGATATGAGTGTAAAGGATTAATCCATCAACAGATGGTCAGATATGATACTGTTGTTGACAAATGATGGAGTCGGCCTATAGAGCTGGGCGGTATTGACATTTACATGACGGTATCGGTACCATGAAAAAATACCGCAGTACCACAGTATACAGTCAGCTGAGGTTGAGGCATGCCACGAAATTAGAACAATTTTTTTCATTTCCTTTTCACTTCCATCTCCAATCAACTGTAAATATAGGTAAACTACATAAATCGGCTTCCTGATTTTGAGAAGAAAAACATTATGGCTATTGTGACTGTTTAATTTCATGATTTTATTAGGTCACTATTTTTATTGACGTAATATCATTCATGGGAATATCGGTCAAAGTGTGTGGTCGACTCGCTAACTATAACCCTCTGTTTGAGACATTTGAGTGCGCTATTTTCAATCTGGATTGGTCTTGCTATTAATGCGTGCGACCAGCAAACGGTAAACTTTATTTTGGCGGTCGAGCGCGTTGATAAACAGAGTCAATACAAAATCCGCGAGTATTTAAACGAGGCCAGTGTTGTAATCTTTTATTTCTGTTGGAGTCGTATATTTGGCTACTCGCGAAAACAGGCCTATACACATGCTGAATGATACGACATTGAATATAGCCGATTCCAAAGCTTCTGATAATTACCGAGTACCCGATGTGCAGACTCGTTACTCGCCATGCTTCACGTGAACAATGCGTGTAAAAAGCTATTTCCGTGAACTTCCGACGTGTAGCTGGTTAAAAAATGAATTACAAAAACTAAAACACTATAATTTTTAGGTGTCATTACTTAAACTGGATTTAATTCTTAAAGAAATTTCTTAAAACAAGCCAGAAAAAAAAAAATAACGACTTAATAAATTAGCACGTGATCAAAATGGCGCGAACAAATACTACGTTTTAGTACATTTTCATTGATAAATTCAGCATGGTAACAACCAATCAGATACATCTTTGCGAGATTGCTGTTGCGTTTGAATAGCACGCAATTTGTATGTTATTTTGTTATTCTAGCGTGTTTGTTCGGTGACAAAATGCTTGGAGTAATAAATTACAAATAATAGAAATGGGAATAGGGAATATATTACAGTGTAGTTACTACCGGCGGACGGACAGAGAATGAGTTTAGATGTTTTAAATAAAGCAATTTTACCGTGAGACTTTCAAGACGTACGTTTGACATACAATTCTGCCTGTCATTATTTTGTAATTGATGTCTTGATGTTTGTTTTTACAATGACCCTTTCACCTCAACTCGGCTAATAGTTAGGGATGCCTGTATTTTTGGCACTATTAGCACCTATTTACCCTTGGTCAAGTCAGATTTCATGGATCAATTTCCCAAATATTGCTCAAACATGGACGGTATTCACGGTATTTGGAAATGTCAACGGTCACGGTATCGGTTCACGGTATACCGCGGTCCTCACGGTACTACCGTCAGACCGCCCAGCTCTATCGGCCTATAAACAAATTGACATTGTATAGTCTAAGCTGGCTAAAAATTCAAAAGAAAATATGAAAAAGAGCAGAATAAGGTGTGGTATTTCCTGTAATAGATATCATTCAGTTCATCACATCTCATTAGAAGATCAAGCATCAGAGCTTTTCTATAACAATGCTTAGTTTTCAGATCACGTACTCGCTTATACAGGTGGGCGTGATCACAATTACTTTGAAGCAAAGCAAATGCTGATAACATGTTTGCAAAACAACCAAAAATAACTACACCTTTATTCTAGAGCCCACAGTAACCTAGATGAAAGTGATGCATATACTATCAGTAGAAATGATGAGATAAAAAAACAGACCTTGGAATGACAATAGGTGAAAGAAACAGGTACCGAGTAAAGCTATAAATACTGTAGTGCTGTGAACTGGTGCCTGAAACATGTTGGAACTTAAATCGTATATTAGTCAAGTACATTTTAAAAACGTTTTAGAGCTAAACCAGAGATTTGAGACCTTGCCGAATTTGATGGATGGAGGATTACGATTTGTGATGTTCATATTGAAGATAGTGTTGCAGAAAGCAGTTGCAGTCAATAGATACCAGCAGTTTACTGGACCATTGCATTTATAATGACCAAGCGCCTGAGCTAAAGAGACAAGAATGGAACACAGAAACCAAAATGCGTTGAATTTCCATGGTATCAGTTTTAGAAAACATTTTTGGGAAAACTCTCTAATATAAGCCCACCACCCCCTTTCTCAGAGATGTTGGGTTGGAAATTGAATACCTCTTGTCCTAATAGAAGTCTAGGGTTTAATTAAGCGAATTACAGAACTGTAAAGAACAATATGAATTGTGTCTAACTGTCAAACTACTGCAAGCCACCAAGCAATAATTTCAATGGGCAATAATAACTGGACCTATTGAATATTTTGAAAACAATTTGACTGAAGGTTGTTGGTAGCTTACCCACCAACAACTTTCAGCCAAATTGTTTTCAAAATAGTCAGCATATCCAAAGTTAAACTCCATGGAAAATGTAGTCTGCAGAAATTCAACAGGTACAGACAGTTAATGTTTCTGGACAATGGATATGACCATCAGGTTTTATAATGGCCATTTTCAGGCATTTATACACAGCGTGTAAAGAGGAGGCAAGCACTCACTCTATTGTCCAGCAAAGACTACCCAAGGACATCTCCTACACACCACCTTGATCTTGGACAAAAGATCCCATCAAAGTAGCTATTAGCTCTGTTGTATTCTATATTCAGAAAGAGCAAGTTTCTAAAATTTCAAACATAAAGAACATGTGGAGTCTACATTATTTTCAAAATGGAAATTCAAACTTGAAATGAAATTCATTAACTATAGGCATTGTTAATATGGATGTGGGCAGGAAGGTGTGAGTGATGTTAATAACAGGAACCAGTAGTACGTATGAAGCGCATATATACCATGTTTTAACCCTTTAACACTCATATCAACCAGAAATGGCTCCCGCAGTGGTCTTGAGAAATGTCCATTTGCATAACAAGAGAATACTATTTTTGAAAATTTATCACTGGAATGACTGGCTCGATAACCGAGCCAGTTATTCCAGTGGTAAATTGTTTAAAATAGTCTTCTAGTCGTCTGCAAATGAACATTTTCTATGAGGAAATTGAAATTTTCTTCAACAAATTCAAGGGTTAAAGACTTAATGCATTTGCTGAGACCTCAAAAGATCCTGTAAGTAATCTTTTCTGATCCAAAGATGAAATGTGTTTCATTTTAGATGACGATGACGTCAGATAAGAAGGCGCTCCAAAGATGCAACATGCCTCACTGACGTCAGCTAACCGGATGTGTTCACTAAGGATTGATGATTGTAAACTGGTAGAGAGAACAGACATGATTATTGTAGATTGAAAGCTGAACAGGAGAAACAGCTTGAACATGATTGTAAATAAAATGTGGATTGGCCGAAAGAGCTTGGACACAATTACTCTAAACTGGATGCTGATTGGTAAAAAGCGATCCAGGTTAATTAATTGTAAACAGAATGCTGATTCGCACAGACAGAAGGATTATTGTAAGCTAAACATGGATTGGAAGAAACAGCCTTAAAGAAGTCAAAGATTTAGATACACCCTAACACAAAATCTGCAGTATATTTCTAACATAATTAGACTCAATGTTATTGCTAGCTAAGCTACCATATGCAGCAATAAATTTCAGTCAAATGGTTTTCAAAGGAATCAGCACGATTTTGAATGAGGATGCAGCGAGTATCTTAGAATGAAAGATATGAATTATCATCCTCTCTCAAATGGCAAAGATGTACAAGGATCACAGCATAACAAAACATGTGATAAAAGCCATCTCTCGATCTGAGACCACTTTTAGACAAAATACCACGAAGACATTACCCTGAAAACATAAACCATGATTTTTACGGGGGAAAAAAATAACCCTTCATCGATGAATTCCCATTTTCAAGGTAACCATACAGACAAACTGTTGAATATTTTGAGATTAATTTGACTGAAAGCCATTGCTGCCTAAAGCAGCAATGGCTTCCTGTCACATTAATTTCAAAATATTCAGAATAAGTTTTATATCATAAAGAATATATTTTTTCCCCGAGATCTGTCTGTGAAGAAATTACATCCATCCATCTACTGATTATATATATTGAGTGAAAAGACATATAATTGATAAAATCAAAGTTCAGAAAACCACAGTTACCTTGGAAACAGTCAGAAATGATCAGAATCGGATACAGTCTGACAGAGGAGTAAATTTATAATATTAGATAAATTACATCTATTACAACCCATAACACTTCAATGGTCAAGGTGGCCGAAACTGGCCTTTACAGTGCTCCTCAGAAATGTTCATTTACAAGCCAATAGAGAATCTTACAATCTTTACTCCTGCAATGACTGGCTCGATGGTCAGTACTTCCAGTGGTAAATTAAACAAAATACCCATATCTTGGCTTACAACTGGACATTTACTAATGAAAACAAAAAATTTACTTGACAAGTTTTAACCATTGAAAGGTTAACTCCATGTATCGTGACTGATGGACGTAACTTAGACTCGAATGCTAGCGGCGCAATCATTGCAGAGAATTCAGATAGCAATTTGACTAAGAGAAATTACTACAGTAGGAAGGAATAATTCTCAGTCAAACTGCATCATTGCTAACGAGTTCAGAGTTCACCTCACCTGATCGCAGGTAAATAACTCAACATATGAATATTATCTCTTTCCTTTTTGAAATCATAACATAGATCAATTTTTTATATTTCATTAAGGCAATAAAGAGGAGAGCAGTCGAGTATTTTAAAAACAATTTGACAATTTAAAATGTACTTATCACGTATAACTGACCACTAAGATATCGTGTATAACTGACCACTAAGATATCATGTATAACTGACCACTAAGATATCATGTATAACTGACCACTAAGATATCGTGTACAACTGACCACTAAGATATCGTGTATAACTGACCACTAAGATATTGTGTATAACTGACCACTAATATATCATGTATAACTGATCACTAAGATACTGTGTATAACTGACCACTAAGATATTGTGTATAACTGACCACTAAGATATTGTGTATAACTGACCACTAAGATATCGTGTATAACTGACCAAAAAAGATATTGTGTATAACTGACCACTAAGATATCGTGTATAACTGACCACTAACATATCATATCTTAATACTTGTTGATGTTTAAATGTATGGCATTGTGTTTTATCAATAACAGATTAAAATCTAAGTCCAATTCAATAGTGACAGGCTAAAAAAAGAAGCCTATCATTTTTCAGTTAAACCAACTGGTACTGACCATGCCAGGTGGAAAAGATACCTACAAGTTCATTTGGGTAGTTGTGAGCCAGTAATTGCTTTTTATTGATCTTATTGGCTGCTCTTTTCATAATAACATTCACAACTTCAAACTTAATTTAATGGCAAATTCCAATTCAACTGCGCAAACATTTAAAGATGATAGTGAACAGCCCGTCATTGTAGTCAGGCAATTGCAATGGAATATATATATATATATATATATATATATATGTAGTTGTTTGAACGTTCAGTAGCCAAAGAAACAGTGAAATTTACTAATAATTAAATCAGTAATTAAAACCCTGGAGGGCTTCAAAAGGTGTTAAAATCTTCCAAGCATTCTATTTTAATCTTCTACTGTTTCACCAGGACAGGTGCAACAAACTATATCAGGATCGGGTCTACAGAGGTCAAGGTCATCCAGATTCACTATCTTAACCCCTTAACTCATATCATCCAAAAACGCGCTTCTGCAGTGGTCTTGAGAGATGTCCATTTGCAGACCAAGAGAAGACTTTTTTTGAAAATTTATGACTGGAATGACTGGCGCGATAACCGAGCCAGACATTCCATTGGTAAATTTTCAAAAAGTTTCCTCTTGGTCTGCAAATGGACATTTTCTGAGACAATTTAAGTCTTGAACAAATTCAAGTGTTAAAGGGTTAACACATTAATGGTGAAATGTGAAGTTTTAGAAACATCTCAGCAATCTATCCATACAGGACATAAGATAGCAAGCCTGGTGTTATATACTAATGGTGAACTGAGAGACTTTATGAAAATGAAGAGACAAAATCTTATACTGTCTGTAATAAAATCCTCTCAGCATCCCATGAGCTCCTGATAAGATGCTACAAAGCTATTTAAGGTATAAAATAATTTTCTGCTGAATCTTTCAGAGATGAGATATGCATAGAGAGATGACATTTTGTGAGAATATCCCTGGAAAAGTCAGCTCTATAGGGAGAGGATTAGTACTCTTGATGCCCTCCAGGGGGAAGCATTAGTGAGGAAGATGTCAATGCTTAAAAGAATCTCCACAAAATCAGATTAACCATTTAATTCTCAAATTTGTTCATGAAAATTTACATTTTCTCCTCAAACTTTACATGCAAAGCAGACTATTTTTCGATAATTTATCACTGGAATGACTGGCTCGGTTATTGAGCCAGTTATTCCAGTGGTAAATTTTCAAAAAAGTCTTCTCTTGTTTTACAAATGGATATTTCTCAAGACCACTTAAGAAGCCATTTTTAGCAAACTTGTTTCAAATGGTTAAAAAGACAAGCATTAATGTATAGACTGTGCATAAGGACAGGGAAAACTTACCACCGTAAAGAAGTTATTTACAGCGCAGGAACATATGGCATTGAATATTTTGAAACTAATATGATTGGAAGATGTTGGTGCCGAGGCAACAAAATTGACCATTTAAAGAAAAGTAGCCTCAAAATATTCACCAGCTTACTTGTATTAAAATGATTAACAAGCTGATTGGAGTTTTAAATACTACAAAAACAAATTTCCTAATCATATTAATTTGAGTTGTGCGTTAATTAAGATTTTTAGTAAATGTTAAATTTCTTCTCTGGGTTCAATTCAAATGTTAAAGTTTTTCCTCAGATGTAACTGAAATGTCAAAGTTTAAACCAGTGCTTTATTTAGAAACATATAAGGCTGATGAGAGCAACTTGAAAGTTGGGTGACATTATGGAATGAATCCTGTTATTCAGCCGATAGGCCATATCCATGAAACATGAACTACCAAAATATTACAGATATTTAACTTCCGTGGGTCATATAAGATTATTTACTAAAATGATTTGCTTAAGTGCATTAGCCCTTTAACACTCATATCAGCCAAAACCTGCTTCTGCAGTGGTCTTGTGAATTGTCATTTGCAGATCAAGAGAAGACTGTTTTGAAAATTTACCACTGGAATGACTGGCTCAATAACCGAGCCGGTCATTACAGTGGGAAATTTTCAAAAACAGTCTTCTCTTGGTCTGCAAATGGACATTTTTTATGAGAAAACTGAAATTTTCTTGATCGAATTCGAGGGTTAAAGGGTTAATTAACACTAATATAGATATAGGTTAGGTTGGACTGGTGAACTAATAAACTAACATTTAATTAACACTTTACTGCTCACGACAGCCAAAACCAGCCGCTGAAGTGGTCTTGCGGACTAGATATATGCAGGACAAGACAATTTTTGAAAATTTACCACTGGAATGACTGGCTCGGTAACCGAGCCAGTCATACCAGTGGTAAATCTTCAAGAATAGGCTTCAATCTTGCCCCGCAAATGGTAATTTAAAAGGGAAATATTTAGATTTTCTCGACTGAATTTGAGGTTTAATAAATAATTGTATTGATTTAAGTTATGAAAACTACCATACATTATTTATGTCCTTATTGCCCAGTTATTAAGTCGATACAGATATAATACATGTACCTATTTCCTAGTCGTCAATAATTGTGTTTGGTTGTATTATTTGTGGGTTTATGCATCAAATAGAAATTAGGGTCATTCCGGTGCAACTGACCTGATATTTAACACTGTAATGGTCAAGCCATTCCAAAAACAAGAGGCCCAAGGGGGCCTGTGTCACTCACCTGGAGCATTATGCATCTTTGTCACAATTGTTGGTGGGTGGTTTATGAGTAGTCTTCTAAATGAGTTTTGGACATTTTTGCAAGTCCAATATGGCAACCCAAACATGCTACATTTTGATTGGTCCACTGCAGCCATGTTTCTGACGTAGCACCTTCCCTTGAAAAAACTTTAATGGCACTCAGTGCCTAATCATATCTCCCAAATTTTGGCCGAATCCGCTCAGTGGTTCTGGAGTCATTTTGGCAAAAATTAGGTTATCCAACATGGCCACGAAACCATTTGGCCAATCAAGTTCCCTTGAGACAAACTTGGTGCAGCTTTTGCCTTAGATGATATTTCATGCATTTTGAATTGATCCCACAAGCAGTTTTGGCAAGGATTTTAATGACATTTTAAAGCAACTTCTCTTGAACAAACTTTAATGGCCCTTAGTCCTTAATCATATATCACAAATTTCGGCCTAATCGCTTCAGCGGTTCTGGGCAAGTCGTTTTTGCGAAAACGAGGTCATCCAAGATGGCCACTGAACCATTTAGTCAATCAAGTTCCCTTGAACAACCGTGAGTCAGCTCTTACCATAGATCATATTTCACGAGGTCTGAATTGACCCCTCAAACGGTTTTGGAGATCTTTAAAGACATTTCTAAAAATCAGCCAAAATCCAAGATGACCGCCGGCCAAATTGGTCGATCGGCTTCGTTTAATCAAAATGAAATCTCTATGCCCTAAGGATGCTTCCAGCCAAATATAATTGAAATCGGCCCAGTAGTTCTCGAGAAGACATTTTAAATTTCCCATTGCTTTAGTATGGGAGCTTTTGGCGGGAAAATGATCCAAGATGGCCCCAAACTGTTTATCCGACAGTTTCCAAAATTGCAAATTTGAGATCAGAATACCCAAAAACCTACATAAAACCAATTTCGACCTAAAAATCCATCAAATAAAAAAATCCACTATGGCCGGCAAACATGCTATATTTTGATTGGCCCACGGCGGTCATGTTTTTTGACGGATCAACTTCTCTTGAACAAACTTTACTGGCCCTTAGTCCCTAATCATATCTGCCAAGTTTTGGCCTGATCCCTTCAGCAGTTCTGGAGAAGTTATTTTCGCTAAAACTATGTCAACCATGATGGCCGCCGAACCATTTGACCAATTAAGTTCCCCTGAACAGACTCGGTTGAGCTCTTATCATGGATCATATTTCATGAGTTTCCTTCAATCCCTCAAGCGGTTTCGGAGAAGATTTTTAAAGACGTTTCTAAAAATCGGGCAAAATCCAACATTGCCACGGGGCAAATTGGCCGATCGGCTTCGTTTGAACAAACTTGGATCCCTATGCCCTAAGGATGCTTCCTGCCAAACATAATTGATATCGTCCCAGCGGTTTTCGAGTCATTTTAAAGGAAAGGTTGACGGATGGATGGACGGACAGATGGTCGCCATGACATAAGCTCACTTGGCCTTTCAGGCCAGGTGACCTAATGACCTTTGCAGTGGTCTTGAGGAATAACCATGTGTAGACCTTACACACCACAGGTCAGAAATAACTCACTACTGAATTATTTTGACTATAATTGCATTGAAAGACAATATCCATTTTTAAAACTTTATCACTGGAATGACTGGTTTGATTTTTGAGCCAGTTATTCAAATTATAGAATAAAAAAATACTCTTCTCTTTGTCTGTAAATGGACATTTCTGAAGACCATTGTAGATCTTTGCCAGTTTTGGTGGAATTGTTGACAAACTTTGTAAATACACCAATCTCTCACCAATGTTTGATCCAGTGTAATATACATGTATGTGTTTAGCAATTAGTAATGGAGATTATAGTTATTTATACATTTTAATGATGATTGCGTGTATTATATGTAATTTATCTGCAATTGTATTGGCGCACAATATTATATAGCCTGACATTAAGTTAGCCATGGTTATCAGCAAAGCTCATCCTTTGTTACAGAACATGATATCTGATGATATGAGTCGGTCCACAGGGCCACCCTTTAACCACCGATCTACCACCTGAAACAACACTCCCCCACCTCACCCCCGAAAACCACCACCAAAACTGGATCTTAATCTTTTGTTAGCATTGCTTGGTATGATGAAATATCTCTGTGATGTCACATGGCAGATAAAATATGTCTCCTACTCACGGTCATGGGGGGGGGGGGGGAAGGAGAACATGGAATAAGTCATCAAAACCTGTGTTCTAGCAATTAATAAGTACGCAGCAAAAACTCCATCAGGGATCTTATAATGATCAATGAACGGCAAATCACATTCTATTCCCCAAGCCCCGTTACTCTGGTTTTCCATTATACCATGCGCCATCAACACCGTGATTATAAGTGACAACGAATTGTCCACTCTATTCCTAGTCACAGAGACACAATACGCACAGGGTCAGAGGCGATTATTGCCAGTATTTGTTCATAGAACAAGTGATCTGTCAGCTCATATGACCTCTGTGACCCTCAGATGTAGTGTTGACACTGCTCCCCTCACAGATGGGTGAAGCACAGATTAAATCATGGTCCAAGTCAAGAAGTCTCTAAACCATGATTGCACACAGAAAGGGCACTGGGATAAATGAGGCGTAAAATCCTGAACCAACAAACCTGGCCAGGGAATGACAGTCTAATTAAATAGTTTCAAAATAAGTCTAAGTCATCGGGGAGATGGTGGTACACGCTAAGGCAGATGAGAATCAGCAGGTTTGTGTTAACGTTAACGTCATTGTACACCAAATCCCACCAGTGCAGGTGCCTATCAACATATGCAGACACAATGTAAAACCCATATATTTTTGTAATCATTTCTACTTTCGTGTTGCTCCCACCCCCACCATCCTAGTTAGTGCTGAATATTTAGTTTTTCAGTGATTGCATTAGGTATAGGTCTTGGAAGCAATGCTGCATAGGAATGCTTCTCTAGGGTGCTGCTATTCACCTTTTCTTTATCACTTTAATGCTCAAGAGTGGGAAAGAAAAATAAAATTTTTGCTAAGAAAAAACCTAGTTTTGAAAATTTATCACTGAAATGATTAGTTCGATTAGTTCGATTATCTAGACAGTCATTCCAGTGCTAAATTAAGAAAACTAATCTCTTGGCCTGCAAATGGACATTTCTCCTGATCACTACTACAAGGTCCATTTTTGGCTGCCTTGACCACTAAAGTGTTACATGCCTACCAGAGTTCTCTCCCCCTGACCTGGGCATAGGAAGGATTAAAATGTAGCAGGACCAGATGTTAAGATCTGCTACAGAATCAGGTTAAATTGAACATTGTGTTGAAAATGTATGTCACAAGATTAATGCAATAAACAGGTAGGCATGAGACATAAATAATCACCCATTAGGTTTGTTAATTAACCGTCTGTTTGCTGAGTTTCTGCAGACTACAGGCATCCTGTATCCTACATTTTCCATGGGCTTTAACTCTAGATATGCTGAATATTTAACTCTAGATATGCTGAATATTTTGAAAACAATTTGACTGAAAGTTGTTGGTGGCTAAGCCACCTTCAGCAGGTCCAGAATTATTGCCCATTGAAATTATTGTCTGGTGGCTAGCAGCAGTCAGAGAGTTAAACGCAAAGTTTGTAATATGAATCAGTCTGAAAGTAATTAACCTTTCCAGTTTATCCATCCACCATATGACATCATAACCAACTATGTGATGTGTAGGATGACATCGTAATCAATGACGTCATGAAAGTGTCACGAATGCTTAATTGAAGACTACGCATTGTATGAAATTGTATGTCTACTATTTAATAAACATTCCGTTGAATATTTTGAAACTAATTTGACTGGGTGTTGTCGCTGCCCATAGCAGCAACAGCACCCATTCAAATTAGTTTCAAACTATTCAACAGCTTACCTACATAGTTTTCTGGCAAGGTCTATTATCATGGGTTCTTTTAAAGCCGTTTCTAGGCCATGGGTAGCAGTGCGTGCATGTGCGCACGTATGCGAGCTTGCATGTGCATGCGTACGTGCATTCATGCATGTTATATTAAATTAATCAGCTGTGCAGTCAGTGCAAATTTATTAAAATTGAATTAATATAACGTATTTAAAAACTTTGTAAATGTTATTTTATATATCATGTTGTGCTTTTGCTATGGGTTTAACGAAAATCACAGGTGAAATATTAACATAAACTTTGTCAGTAAAATATCTGTCAAAACCTTGAAATTGGTTTGTATTGTTAACGTGGCTAGACAGGCTAGAGGAAATACCTGCTGTAGCATATGTTTGCACCTGAGATAACAAAGAAAGCTGTTAACCTGGCAGGTAATTAAAGATAAAGTTTGACAGCAAAATAACATGTCATACTGCTTCATGGTTTATCCTACAATATCTGCTTATTGAGTGTCCATTTGCAGATCAAGAGAGGACTATTTTTGAAAATTTACCACTCGAATGACTGGCTCAGTTATCGAGCCAGTTATTCCAGTGGTAAATTTTCAAAAATAATCTCTTGGCCTGTAAATGGAGATTTCTCAAGACCGCCGCAGAAGCTGTTATGGCTGATATGAGTGTTATAGGGTTAGTGGTTAAGATGAGTTGCAGAAGGCTGGTTTTGGCCGGCTTGACCACAAAAGAGTTAATAACCTATAATGGTCAAGTCAACCCAAACTAGCCTCTCACATGATCTTGGGCAATGTCCATTTACAGGCCAACATAAAGTAATTTTTGAAATTTTACTACTGGAATAACAGGCTTGATAATCGAACCAGTCGTTCGAGTGGTTAATTCTTCAAAATAGTCTTCTCTTGGCCTGAAAATGGACATAGACTAAGGAGAATGCTTCATTTTGTTGACCATTAAAGTTCTGGTTAAATGTTCAGTCATGACCATTAAAGGTGCATATTCACACCAAAATGATTGAAACTGTATACTTTTGGAGGCTTAAATTTCTATACTTGTGAGTTGAATTAGGGACTCGTGTCTCTAATTAAATTTCACAACTCAAATTTTTTTAATTATTTTGTATTAAGGAAATCAACAAACATTAAGATTTATTTCGTTTCATTACATTTTAGGTACACAATTTTAGCCTTGAAAAGTATACAATTTTACCAATTTTATTTTCAAAGCATACTGCTTTATAACCTCAGGGCCAGGATGAGGTCATTAAATACTAGTCAGTTGTACTTGAATGACCCTAATTTCTATTCGATACATAAATGCACAAATATTACATTCCAAACACATTTATCAACCAATAGGAAATAGCTATATCTTTACTTAGTTAAAAACTTGGTAATAAGGTAATAAATAAAGTAAGGTATTTTATATGACATAAATTTATATATTTATTTATTACTTTAGAATATTAACTTATTATTTGTGATTCATAATTGCTTAATAAATGTCGATATAATTAAATTAACACATTCAACAATGAATTCATAACATCTTTGTTTCACGCTTAAACCAACAATACAGGAAGAGCTGAATACCTTTTAATTAATGGACCGTTCCAGTTTTAGCTAGGTCCCGCCCATCTCTCGCTACGCTCAACCCTCACATCACTTGTGCTGGGATTGATCGATCCCTGAACTCCCTTACCATAAATTTCCAGAAAACTATACAGGCAAGCTGTTGACTATTTTGAAACTAATATGACTGAGTGATGTTGCTATGGCAGCAATAGCGCCAAGTTAAATTAATTTCAAAATAGTCAACAGTGTCTTTATTAAATAATAGAGATATACAATTCGTACAACAACTCTTAGCCCATCACCAATTATGACGCATTTATCTACCTCATTCATGACGTCATTGATTATGACATCATCCTACACATCATGTAGTTGATTATGACGTCATATGAGATGCATAAACTGGAAAGGTTCATAGGCTGGGAAGGTCTTGCTGACGAAAACAGGAACAGCCTCAAGTGAAATTAATTATAAAGATAATCAAGAGAGACGATAGCTGCATTTGGTGTGGAAACCTGCAAGGGTTAAAATCTATCTGTGAGTGTCCATTGTCACGTGATGTAATCTATCTCTTTGACTGAGTGTCCATTGTCACGTGATGTAATCTATCTCTTTGATTGAGTGTCCATTGTCATGTGATGTAATCTATCTGTTTGACCGAGTGTCCATTGTCATGACATCATGTGATGTAATCTATCTGTTTGACTGAGTGTCCATTGTCACATGATGTAATCTATCTGTTTGACTGAGTGTCCATTGTCATGTGATGTAATCTATCTGTTTGACCGAGTGTCCATTGTCATGACATCATGTGATGTAATCTATCTGTTTGACTGAGTGTCCATTGTCACATGATGTAATCTATCTGTTTGACTGAGTGTCCATTGTCATGTGATGTAATCTATCTGTTTGACCGAGTGTCCATTGTCATGACATCATGTGATGTAATCTATCTGTTTGACCGAGTGTCCATTGTCATGACATCATGTGATGTAATCTATCTGTTTGACTGAGTGTCCATTGTCACGTGATGTAATCAATCTGTTTGACTGAGTGTCCATTGTCACATGATGTAACCTATGTGTTTGCCTGAGTGTCCATTGTCATGACATCATGTGATGTAATCTATCTGTTTGACTGAGTGTCCATTGTCACATGATGTAATCTATCTGTTTGACTGAGTGTCCATTGTCATGACATGTGATGTAATCTATCTGTTTGACTGAGTGTCAATTGTCATGTGATGTAATCTATCTGTTTGACTGAGTGTCCATTGTCATGACATCATGTGATGTCATCTATGTGTTTGACTTAGTGTCCATTGTCATGACATCATGTGATGTAATCTATCTGTTTGACTGAGTGTCCATTGTCACATGATGTAATCTATCTGTTTGACTGAGTGTCCATTGTCATGACATCATGTGATGTAATCTATCTGTTTGACTGAGTGTCCATTGTCACATGATGTAATCTATCTGTTTGACTGAGTGTCCATTGTCATGACATCATGTGATGTAATCTATCTGTTTGACTGAGTGTCAATTGTCATGTGATGTAATCTATCTGTTTGACTGAGTGTCCATTGTCATGACATCATGTGATGTCATCTATGTGTTTGACTTAGTGTCCATTGTCATGACATCATGTGATGTAATCTATCTGTTTGACTGAGTGTCCATTGTCACATGATGTAATCTATCTGTTTGACTGAGTGTCCATTGTCATGACATCATGTAATGTAATCTATCTGTTTGACAGAGTGTCCATTGTCGCGTAATGTAATCTGTTCTAAAAAACAATCTCAGCAAAAATGAATCGTTGTAGAATTACCAAAAAAGTTTTTATTACAAATTTATAGATCGATGTGTCGTATAAAAGCATAAACTTTATAATTCACTAAAAGATTGGATAGAATCTCAAGCCAATAAAGACTATCTCAATATTGTTTTTCGTGATATAAAAGAACGGATTAGCTGTTCGTCGACGAACCCTCAGTTTGGTTATCGGCAAGAAAATCAGTTTAACGATGAAGTGTGTGAATTGGAATCTGCATGTGAAGAAAATTGTATTAGTTCTAAGTATTGGCTAGTCAGATTAGGAAAATGCATTTTGTAGAACCGTAGAGGAGACTCTGCGCTTAGTGGCACTGATAAGTTAGTCCATTCCTCTTATATCTTAGATGATCAGAGTGGGGTGGGGTGGATGGGTGGACGGGGAGGGAGGTGGGGCTGCGTTCACCTAAGACATCTTTTCCTCACTAATACTGCAATGACAGGCATGTTGTGTGTAGCTCATCTGCTGGCAAACCTAAGCCAATACGCAAGCAATTCAATTCAATCTCACACCCTAAGATGACTTCGATAGAGTTTTCATCAAGCTTCAACAGCACAGACCGTCGGCCGTTACGTCAGCTGACAGCCAGAATTAAGCCAAAGGACCCTGATTAAATTCCTGTTAATGTCTGGCTGTGATTAGAAAGAATTAAGTTCATCCTCCCCTCGGGAGTCAAGGGTTAGAATATGTCATGTCAAAAATGTGAGAGTAATTTAGACTTGCTGCCAAAATGACAAATCATATTCAACCAATTCATTCACGGTCAACCGTGTGAAAAATTAATTTTACATATTTTTCTCTATTTTGAAAATTTAGAGCACAGTTGTGATTTAATTCCTTCATATAATTGTCTCTCTGCTGAATTTTCGCAGACATTTTCTATGGGGTTAACTCTGGATATGCTGAATATTTTGAGAACAATTTGACTGAAAGTATTTGGTGACTAAGCTACCAACAACTTTCAGACAAATTGTTTTCAAAATATTCAGCAGGTGCAGAGTTATTGTCCCTTGAAATTACTGTCTGGTGGCTTTCAGGCTGACAGTTGTTCTGTTTTCAAACACTAGGCTTTGTTTCCCGCACATGAGCTAATGCACGAGGTTTAATTATCACATAATTAACCATAAACTATAAAATTGTAAAAAGTTTCGCTTACCTTCACACGCAACTTGTGCCAGCCAATGTAGGCTGGTCAAAACAGTGATAATGGCACACCAAGACCCCCTCATCCCTGGTGGAATGCCGCACAGGGAAGGGTCAGATCAACAGCCGTGGCAATGACGTCTTTGACAACAACACACAAGACCTTACCTAGAAAATCAGCAGACAGGACATGGGTCAGAACAGGTATGACAGGTTGGCGGACAGGTGTGGTGATGATGATGATGCAGGTGGTTAGTGGACAACACAGGTAGTCGATGCAAGCTCCACACAGCAAGAGGCAGCAGCAGTGACAGAGAGAGGTGGCAAGCCCCCAGCTCGCAACATACTCAGTTTGTTAGTTAGTAATACAGTTTATTATTACTGGTTAGCATGGTATTTGATTAACTGTCTCGTGAACAGATTTTAATTCGCTCATATGGCCAGTGTTTTAGTCTATATGGTTAGGTGTCACACGCACAAGCTTAGAACATCTTCACACTTTGTTAATGAAGTAACCCTTTAAAAGACAAGATTTGTTGAGAACATTTAAATACTTGTTCTTACTGAATGTCCATTTGCAGGCCAAGAGAAAACTATTTTTAAAGTCTTACCACTGGAATGACTGGCCTGATTAATGAGTCAGTTATTCCAGTGGTAAAATTTAAAGAATAGCCATTTCTTGGCCTACAAATGTCACATCCTTTACACCACTGCAAGGGCCAGTTCTGACCGGCTTGACCAGTATGGGGCTAATGGCCATCACCAATGTAAGTCCAGCGGGCAATCCGTGGCGCATAACACTACTGCAAAACTAACGTAACCCTTTAACCCGCATAGACCAAAAACAACAAAATCTTTATGACGTAAGGAATGTTCCATTGAATATTTTCAAACTAATTTGACTGGGACCTGTTGCTGCCTCTGGCAACAACAGATTCCAGTTGAATTAGTTTGAAAATATTCAACAGCTTTTCTGTATAGTCACTATGAAATTGAACCACTGGTATTGCAAGGGTTAACTAGTTAACAAATAATACACTAGATTAGGTAAATGGCAATTAGTAACAGAGATTAATTTAGAAAACTCCTCGCTTTAATAATTAGTCACTAATTAAAATGCAAATTATTCTAAATTTTTTTAATAATCCCTATATGAAGTTTTAACTGCCACTATTACGGATAGAGAAAGCTTTTGAAACAGAGCGCTGCGAAAAAGAATCCTTATAAGACCACTAAGACCTACTACCATTAGAGCGCATATCTATGACAGCAGAATTTAAATCCAGATATATGTATATCAAACTGCTCTGTCCAGCTTCTGAATGGTAAATCCATAGACTGAACAACACAAGGCGGCGTCGTCATTGTCCGCTGCTACTCTGTTCCATTACAACGTAAACTATATAAACCCCGGTGATCAGGACACTGGAGTATAGAGCAGTGATTCTGCATTATACATGAGATCTAAGTGACAGAGTGTAGTGAGCATGACAAGCTGCACAAGCAGCCAATCAGAAGCGACGTTACATCGGCGTGCGAGCAGGGTGAATAGAAACTAGCTTTTGTGGAGGAGACAATGTATTAATGAAAGTGGAGAATCACCTGAGGCGAGGAACGGATACAGTACAGCTCTGAAATAACGTTAAAAGGCCTGTTGAGTATTTTGGACATAATTGGATTGGAAGACCATTGCTGCCTAAGGCAGCAATGTCTTCCAATCCAATTATGTTCAAATTATTCAACAGAACATTTCGTATATCGTGTTCAAAATTGCACTAAGTAACATGCTTAGATGTTTTTGTGTTTAGAAACACGTTAGGATATTTCTGAGCCATACTGTCCCAATGCTAGCTGACAACCAGTGAACATCACAAGGGGATATTGGAGTGCCGAGTGGGAGTTAAAGACGGAGACAATGAGACAATCTGGCAATACTGCCTATGAGATTCCTATACATAGAGACATGACCTTATAAATGGTGATCAATGACAATACTGGCTGCTTATTGCTTTTATTTAATTTGGACAAGATTGGTAAAGAGAATCAGAATGTTATCTTTGTCAATGTAAATTTGCAGGCCAAGAAAAGACATGTTTGGAGAAGTTATTAAAGGATGACTGGCTCAATTACTAAGCCAGTCATTCCAGAGGTACATTTTCAAAAATAGTCATGTCTTCATCTTTTCATGATCAAGCCAGCCAAATACAGCTTTTGCAGTGATCTTGTGAAATGTCCATTTGCAGATCAAGATATTTTTTTTAATTGACCGCAGGATAAATGACATGACAACCGAGCCAGTCGCTCCAGTGGCAAATTGTCAAAAATAGTATTCTCTTGGCCTCCAAATAGACATTGGGGAAATTTATATTTTCTCGACCAATCAATCTTGAACACCTATAGAAGGATTTGAATTTAAATTTTCATCACTAAATTTTCTATTAAATTCTCTATTCACAAACCAATACACATAGGATTGATTTCATTATTGCATCACAGTCCTTATTCATTTAAATCTGCCATTGAAAGCTCAGATTAACCCTTTAGCTTCTACAGAATGTGAATCATTCGGTCTGATTTAAGGAATATTCTGTTACACCTTCCAGTTAAAATAGTTTCAAAATATTCAACAGCTTACCTGTAGCTTACTGTATAGGTGTCATGAAATTCAGACATTGTCATTTTAGGGGTTAAAGTCTTAAGTTACACAGGGCGTGCACTGAACAATGTGTCTGCGGTTGTCATGTGAGTGCCATAACAAATGAGAGTAAGATTTGCCTAGATCACGGACACCTACTGGACCATCAAGGTGGTTACTACACACAAGCAGGTGCTAAAAATATGTCAGATCACGGACACCTACTGGACCATCAAGGTGATCACTTAACACAAGCAGGTGCTTAAAACATGTCAGATCACGGACACCTATTGAACCATCAAGGTGGCTACTACACACAAGCAGGTGCTAAAAACATGTCAGATCACGGACACCTACTGGACCATCAAGGTGATCACTAAACACAAGCAGGTGCTAAAAACATGTCAGATCACGGACACCTACTGGACCATCAAGATGGTCACTAAACACAAGCAGGTGCTAAAAACATGTCAGATCACGGACACCTACTGGACCATCAAGGTGGTCACTAAACACAAGCAGGTGCTAAAACATGTCAGATCACGGACACCTACTGGACCATCAAGGTGGTCACTAAACACAAGCAGGTGCTTAAAACATGTCAGATCACGGACACCTACTGGACCATCAAGGTGGTTACTACACACAAGCAGGTGCTAAAAACATGTCAGGTCACAGAAGGTGGTCACTAAACACAAGCGGGTGCTAAAACATGTCAGATCACGGACACCTACTGGACCATCAAGGTGGTCACTAAACACAAGCAGGTGCTTAAAACATGTCAGATCACGGACACCTACTGGACCATCAAGGTGGTTACTACACACAAGCAGGTCCTAAAAACATGTCAGGTCACAGAAGATGGTCACTAAACACAAGCGGGTGCTAAAAACATGTCAGATCACGGACACCTACTGGACCATCAAAGTGGTCACTAAACACAAGCAGGTGCTAAAAACATGTCAGATCACGGACACCTACTGGACCATCAAGGTGGTCACTAAACACAAGCACGTGCTTAAAAACATGTCAGACCACGGACAACCGCTGGACCATCAAGGTGGTTACTAAGGACAGGAGGGTGCTTAAAGTTCTCGTGTCCAATTAAAAAAAGAACCTTTGCTCGCGATACAAGATGCCTGTTAATCTCTGCTCAATTTACCCAGCATACAATGCTTCCCAGTGTGTAATCAAACCCAGCATGCAATGTCCTGATTCCATAATCGTATTAGCTAATGGACGCCATATTCATTCAGTCTATTGTCTGTCTCGGCCAGGACTTTTCAAACCAAAAGACCTGGCCTGCATGTGCAAATGGTCATTTCTCAGTCAGCTCTGGATGCATAAGCACGTAAGACATATTCACAACAGTAAAATCGACAGCCTGTATTTCAATACTGTCCATCACAAGTGTGTCTATTTCAAGGGGAAAATACCAGATAACTTATATACTTTGACAAATTTGATGAAAGTTGTTGCTATCAATAACAATGACAGCATTCAGTCAAATTATTGTCAAAATAATTAGTAGGTAATGTGAAAACTACTTAGATATGATAGAAATTTAAATGAAAATTGTTGCTGCAATACCTTTCAGTCTAAATATTCCAATATAATCATCATAGCTTTCAGTTGAAACTCGCTGCAGATTTGAAGACAAATTTGGCTAAATTGTTGATTACTAAGGCACCAACAACTTTGACGAATAATTTGTCCAAACTAACTAAGTAGAATAAGTATAAGTCTCAAGACGATATGCCTGCTTGAACGAAATATTTGGCAAAGCGAGTCTGTATACATTTCTGTTCGATCAATGCATTTCAAATAGATGCGCAATCTGTCAATGAAACATACACGCTGTTTGCTAATCATTCATTTTTGGCGAGAAAACTTATGTACGCCTATGCTCACTCTACCTACATAGTAAGATATCGACAGCCAGTTGATTGTGTGCGTGCGGCTAGCAATTCAACAATGTTGGTGCCGTTGGGAATGAACAATTTACAGTCAAATTGCTCTTCAAATCTGAAGTGAGGGGACTGAAAATTATGATGAATATTTTAGAATATAAAGACTGAAAGCTGTTGCAGCAACAATTTTGATTCAAATTTGTATGAAGTCTGTAGCAAGTAGCAATCTAATTACCTACTAATTATTTACTAATTATAATAATTTGACTGAATGTTGTTGCTGTCATTGATAGCAAAAATTGTCATGCACATTATTGTCAAAATAAATAAAAGCTTTTTTGTATTTTCGCCTGGAAATTGACACACCTTCTCAGAACAGTATTGAAATACAGACTGTCGAATATACTGTTGTGAATACGTCCTACGCTCATGCTTACACTTCCAGAGCTGGAGGACAAATGACCAGTTGCCGGTTCTTTTTGTTTGAGAAATCTTGGCTTGTACAGACAATAGACTCAATGAATATGGCATCCAATAGTTACATCGATTATGGAGACAGGATTGCGTGCTGGGTAGAATTGCATGCTGGGTAAATAGAACAGAGATCAACAAGTATCTCATATCTCGTGCCACGGTTCTTTATTTAATGGGACATGAGAACTTTAAGACATGTCAGATAATGGACACCTACTGGACCATCAAGGTGGCCACTAAAGACAGGCGGGTGCTTAACACATGTCAACTACATATAGCAAATACATTTTTTCCACAAGATGATGGTTCTTTAAGGTGAGTGGTCTTACAACATCTTAAAGAGCCGCCATCTGCTGGCTCCAGAAGACATGTCTGATACACAGGTACAGGTACAAGATAAACTCATGATATTAACTCTGAGGACCAGGTACAACGAATTCCCTAACCATTCCATAAATATTGAAATTAACTATAGGATTGCTGCAATCCACCAGATAATAATTTCAATGGGAAATAACTCTGGACCTGCTGAATATTTTGAAAACAATTTGATGAAAGTTGTTGGTGGCTAGGCTACCAACAACCTTCAGTCAAATAGTTTTCAAAATATTCAGTATATCCAGGTTTAATCCCCATGGACTATGTACTCTGCAGAAATCCAGCAGACAGATAGTTGATCTGAATTGAAGATGTTGCTGGTTAAAACGACATGAGATTTGAGTTGAATTAGTTTCAAAATGTTTAACAGCTTCCCCGCAATGCTACTTTGATATGGTAACATTATCATAATATGGAATGTGTTAACCCTTTAACTCATATCAGCCAAAAATAGCTTTTGTTGTGGTCTTGCGAAATGTCCATTTGCAGACCAAGAGAAGACAATTTCTGAAAATGTACCACTGCAATCACTGGCTCGATAACTGAGCCAGTCATTCCAGTGGTAAATTTTCAAAAATCATCGTGGTCTGCAAATGGACATTTTCTATGAGAAAATGGAAATTAAAAAAAAAAAATTCAACAGTTAAAGGGTTAAAGGTCTGATCATAGCAATGATTTGAATGAAAATTGTTCCTCCCGTTATACACAGACTAAATCAGTCAAATTATTTTCAAAATAATACCAATCATAATATTCAGTAAATTGCATTATATATAGTGTAAATATGAATTTCAAAAAGGCATGTTTTTGGTGCAGGTATCAGATATCTTGATTTTGAATCATAACCGTTTGCGTATCAATAAGGTATCAATAACGGCTGAATCATGACCAGACAGGGATAATGATCGGGTATTGATCGTCAATATGTGATTGATTTATTGCACAATCCATATCATGATAAAACTGGTGGTGCGTGTGAATAAAGCAGATGATAAAATTTCTCAAACCCTCCAATAGTCAAGATTTGTTATAAATTATAATTTTGCTTGGTAAATGTCCATTTGCAGGCCAATACAAGACTACTTTTGAAAATTTATAACTGAAATGACTGGCTCATTTAGTCTCCCGTATCGCATCACATATTATAACTATTGCCTGTATATCATATAACCATAGGTCAACTAACGCTATAAATCAGAGATATGATATGTAAGAGTATAAGTCCTTACAAAATACAAACAGAATAGGTTTTAATACTTTGCAGCTACTATACCACAGAAAATATTGTTGCCTTGCTAAGCAAGCAAGCCAAGCAACAGCTACAAACAAATTATTTTCAAAAAGACAAGAGAACCGTTTACCGACAGTTTCGAAAATTGCAAATTTGAGATCAGAATACCCAAAAACACACAAAACCAATTTCGGCCTCAAAAACCATCAAATAAAAAAATCCAATATGGACGCCAAACATGCTATATTTTGATTGGCCCATGGTGTCCAGGTTTTTTGACGGATCAACTTCCCTTGAACAAAGTTTAATGGCCCTTGGTCCATAATCATATCAATCAAATTTTGGCCCGATCACTTCAGCGGTTCTGGAGGTCGTTTTCGCTACAATTAGGTCAACCAAGATGGCCACCAAACCATTTGTCAAATCAAGTTCCCTTGAACAAACTTGGTTCAGCCCTAAATCATATTTCATTAGGTTTGCATCAATCCCATAAGCGGTTTTGGATAAGATTTTTAGACGTTTCTAAAAATCGGACAAAATCCAAGATGGCCACCGGCCCAAATGGCCGATCGGCTTCGTTTGAACAAATTTGAATTTCTATGCCATAAGGATGCTTTTTGCGAAATATAATTGAAATCGGCCCAGTAGTTCTCGAGAAGAAAACATTTAAAATTTCCCATTGCTTTAGTATGGGAGCGTTTGGTGGGAAAATGATCCAAGATCCACAAGAGCATTTACAGGGGCCGGTTTTGGTCGGCATGACCATTAAAGATGTAACCATACAAAAGACGAGAGTTATGATGAATATTTTGAAACTAGTTTGACTGGCAGCTGCATATGGCAGCAACAGATACCAGTCAAATTAGTTTCAAACTGTTAAACAGCTTTCCTGTGTATTTGTCTTGGAATTCAGACACTGGAATCTAGGATTAATGTACACTTATAGGGAAGACATTTTTATAAAGACGTCTAAATTTGTCAAATATTTGATTTATGCTGGTTTACTTTCAATTGACTGTTACACCAATGGTTATCTTTTATTTGAAAATAATTTGACACCAATAGTTATTAGCTCACTTGGCCTGAAAGGCCAAGTGAGCTTATGCCGTGGCAACCGTCCGTCCATTGTCCATCAACTTTTCATTTAAACAACTTCTTCTCAAGAACCACTAGGCTGATTTCAATTATATTTGGCAGGAAGCATCCTTAGGGCATAGGGATCCAAGTTTGTTTTAATGAACTCGATCAGACAATTTGACCGGTGGCCAGCTTGGATTTAGGCCGATTTTAGGAAACATCTTTAAAAATCTTCCCCGAAACCGCTTGGGGATTGATACAAATCTCATGGGGCCAAATGTAAATGTGCTCATCCACTCCACATTGATATGGGTAAATGACACACTCAATTTGGTTGAATTCCATCCAACAGTGTCGGAGGAGTTGCATTACAATCAATTTTTTTACCTTTTGACCGCCACCCCCCACACACCCCTGGAAGCAGGGCCAAATGTAAATGTACTCCACATTGATATGGGTAACCCACAGACCAAATTTGGTTGAATTCGGTCCAATGGTTTTGGAGGTTAAAATTATACTTTTTGACCCCTCCCCACCCCTGGGGGCAGAGACAAATCTAAATGGCCTCTTGCACTCCGCAATCATATGGGTAACGCAGATATCAAATTTTGTTGAGTTCCGTCTAACGATTTCAGAGGAGTTGCGTTACACTGATTTTACCTTTTGACCCCAAGCCACACCCTCCTTCATCTAATCAGATCTTTTACATACACCATAGAATATTCACCATGCAAGAATTAGTACCAATTCTCTAAAGGACTGGGATGTTTTTATGCCTATTCACTGCATTGGCATCTTATGTCAGCGATTAGGGCATAGCTGTTTTACCCGCCACACCAGGTGTGCTTAAACCTGAAAACTAATAGTACAGTTTGGCGTCTAATTTACATAAATACATTTAACTGACCTTTTTTCCTTGTCAGATGCTTAATGTTAATTCGCTTCGTTTTACTTCAGACTTTAAATTTGTTTAACCAAATCCCATCTTATAAATAAAACATTTTTATTGTGATTTAAATGTTTTTCACATTGTTTTTGTACCACACTAAGTTTTACATTTTTCATAATAATGTTACATATAGTACATCATCCATTAACCCTCAAATTTGTTCAAGAAAATTTAAATTTTCTCATAAAAAATGTCCGTTTGCAGAATAAGAAGGGTATTTCTAAAAATTTATCACAGGAATGAGTGGCTCAATAATCGAGCCAGTCATAACAGTGGTAAATTTTCAAAAATACTCTTTTCTTGGTCTGCAAATGGACATTTCTCAAGACAACTGCAGAAGCCGTTTTTGGTTGATATGAATGTTAAAGCGTTAACCTGGCTATAAAACTGACAGAAACATCCAATCAAATACACGCTGACATATTAGACATTAATTCATGACACCAGCTAGTATATAATACTGTCCTAACCATCTGTCATACTAAACAACCGGAGAAGAAGCATACTTACTATGTAAACATTGATGAAATACTGTTAGTACTATAAATGAAAATATGATTGAAAGTTACTAAACCCTAAGTCAACATCACACTCCAGTCAAACTGTTTTCAAAACTAGCAACAGATTTGATATGCGGTCTTCATGAAATGAACCTCATTGTAGTTCAGATTATAAAGCATTACCCTTTTTAACACTCTTATCAGCCAAAAACAACTTCTACAGTGGTGTTGAGAACTGTCCATTTGCAGACCATGAAGACTATTTTTGAAAATTTACCACTGGAATGACTGGCTCGATAACCGAGCCAGTCATTCCAGTGGTAAAATTAAAAAAAATAGTCTTCTCTTGGTCTGCAAATGGACATTTTCTGAGAAAAGTTAAATTTTCTTGAACAAATTTGAGACTTCAAGTGTTAATGTGCTAAGTAACAAAGCTAAGTGTTGTGTTCAGTGAAGCGTGACTAGCATGGTGGGAGGTCAGGTAATATACCACCTGTGTAGTCCTTGTTTTGTCTCCTAGCTTGCCTACCCACCCACCCACCTGAAATAATTGTACCTGTATACAAATCTGCAAACATAGTGCTAATTGCTGGTATGCATATAATATAACATATATGTATTTATTCTTCTATAAACAGAAACCCAGCTGGGTATATTAAGAATATCTTAATCCCTATCACTATGCGTTTAAACATAGATAGATAGATACTTAAGTATGATTGTCTGATAAGCATTGTAGCTTTACTTTTGAAATCGATTTGATTGAGCGTTGTTAAGGCAGCAATGCGGTAACACCACATATAATTGCTATGTGCATTTCTAGAGACGCCGGCTCAAGGAACATGCTAAAATTACATGACTTATGATGTCTGGCACAAGACAGAAGCTGCAGCTATAGTATATACTGGCTACAGTCATTGTAAAGCGAAATGGATATTTCATTAGTATATTGTAGATTGAATGGAACAGCTATACGTTGCTTAACTTCTGTTTATGACACAGAAGTAGACCTGACGTTAGAGGCTTGCTAAAGGCCTACAGTCAGTAGAATTTCATGTTTCATGTTTCATAAGTACAAGACTAGCGCCTAGCATTAGAGTTATCTCCCCTTGAATTGTGATGAAAATAGTAAGACATCAAAGAGTTGTCCTTCTTGTTTAATGCAATATAGACTTTATAAAGCATATCACAAATACCTTCAACAAGACCGCACCTTCTTTAGGACAACTTTAAGCACCTGGAGGAAACTGCTTGCAATACAACTCTTTAATGGTCAAGCCGGCCAAAACTGGCCTATGTTATGGTCTTGTGGAATGTCCAATTACAGGCCAAGAGAATACAATTTGTGAAAATTTACCACTGAAATGACTGGCTCGATAACCGTGTTTGTAGTCAACAGAGGACGTATTTTTGAAAATTTACCACTGAAATGCAGAAGCTGTTTTTTGCTGATAAGAGTGTTAAATGTTTACAGCTTCATGGTTATATTGGAACACATAATTTCTGGCTTTAACCTTTCCAACTGGAATAAAGATAGGATTCCATTAACGCGTATGCGTATCCAAATTTTTTTCCCTCCCATTACAAATAGATAGTATGGTTCCATATGTCCGTATGCGTATGTGAACCCTGTCCGTATCCGAATCCGATCGCTACATGTAGCGATTTTATTCGGATATGGACAGCATTCGGATGTGGGATTCCTTGAAAATGCCGTTTTCATTATGTCATTCATGGGGTTTCCCCAAATCGGCACTATTATTCTGTACATGTGTTCAAATATATAAGTTAAATTCATAGTAAGCACGCTGGAATGTGAAATTCACTGAAAGGCTGATAGACTATTTTAGAACATATTCATGCTAGTAGTAGTAGTAGTAGTAGTAGTAGTAGTAGTAGTAGTAGTAGTAGTAGTAGTAGTAGTAGTAGTAGTTACAACAGCAGCGGTGGTAGTAGTAGTAGTAGTAGTAGTAGTAGTAGTTAGTAGTAGTAGTAGAAGCAGCAGCAGCAGCAGGTCTGGCGGCGGCAGCAGCGGTTGTGATGGTGGTAGTGATAGTACAGTGAATATTTTGAGCGGTATCGCATCGCAAAATGCAATGCAAATGAGTACCTGTTGCTACACATTCACAACTTCACTTAGCTATTTGCTGCGATACATAATTTTGAGATAAAATTCAGTCAATTCAGTCAAAATTTAATTTTTAAATATTTTTGATAAAAAGTTGCTGAAAGTTGCAAAACGTTTGTCAAATTTAGTAAGGAAGCGAAATGTGCATGCGTTGGAGACTGATTTCCGATATAGCCCATAGACATATATAGCTATAGAGCGCATATCTTCATACCTTCCTTCATAATGGGACAAATTACCGCCGGTGAAAACAGTTCAGTAAGTGGTCTATAGATCAAAATTCTAAAAGCTAGCGATGCGCGCATGCGCTAGCAGCTTCCTTCTTCCGGTATAATAATAACATGTTCAGTTTTGAGTTTGGACACCAGTCGGAAACTCGCAATATGTATCACAGGGTATTCACGGTCGTCGACATATTGCTCGTAACACACTTTTGTAAATCTAAATTCTCCTATAGGGGGGGAGGGGGTGGGGGTATGGCTATTGATCATTGCCTCACCATTAGTTAGCGTTATGATAAACTTAAAAAATACAAGTTTATCTAGGCTGATTCCGGCCGATTTAGACAATGTTTGTCTCAGAAATTGAGTTATATCATCGCGAATGCTAAACTCCTGTTAGCACATCCCCAAATCAAAGCCGACACAGTATAGTTAGCCATGCTACGGCGGCATATCGCACTTGATTCGCGCAAGCAACAGATTTAGAATGGCATGTCGCCAAGATCTTCTCCAAAGTCGGGAACATACTTTCTTGCAAGATTATTGGTTAATAAATATAACTATATAGAAAGCAACCAATGAATCGCAAGGAAACTACCGACAGTAAAGAAAATAAACAATGTTTTACGTGGTAATTTTATGAATGACGTAGTAGTATCTCTATATATAGCATTCATAGTATTGGTAGCAAAACTAGTAACACGTGGGCCGATTGATACACGTTGATTGATCACAGGAAAACTTTTTATCATTCAATATTTAAGCCAGAGAAAACAACCATTAGTAATTTTTAAATAAAAATTGTTAACTCTTAGTCTCTTTCAACTGAAGTCATAGTATCGCGGAAACTCAATTTCATCTTAATAAGCTGTTGAATGTGTTGCAAGTTTTTAAGGGGGAACCTGTTGCTCACAGCTGCCATAGCCTGCAACAGCTTCCAGTTAAGCACTAACACTATTCAGCCTTCTTACATTGCATTGAATGATGTGTACTTTGTTTAGCCTACCAGTTGAAAGGGATATGTGATGCAGGTTGGTAAGTTACAAAATATATATTAACCCTAGTCCATGAAATCACAGTATTCATGGGAGGTACATTATTGATTTTTTTTGAAAATAATTTGACTGGGATGTGTTGCTGCCTTAAGCAACAACAGTTTCCAATCAATGTAATTGTCAAATCTGCCAATACATATTATTTTAGGTTTCTTATACTCCCTGACCTTGGCCAGTACATGCATATTCTGAATCTGACATATGTTATACTGACAAATGACAATACTGGCTACTGTAGACCTGAAGACTGATACATTATCCTCAATAACATTCTCAAAAGTCCAACATTAATTATTCAACCACCTGTTCATGTCACATTTGTGCAATTTGTGTAAACTACCTGTCGCATATTACACGCCTTACGGACTACTAATTTTTTAGATGACTACTGATTTGCCAAGTCTGGTAGTCCCACAACTTTTCGCTAATTTCAATCCCTGGTTATATTACACATTTTAACACTGATCTCCATCTAGATTATTTCGAAACCATATTACACAAGACTACATTCCATATTTATTCTGTTCGTGGCTTGAACAACACGATCTAAGCGGCAATACATTATAAAAATCATGAATTCTCTCTGTCTGAAAATATTGACTAGCTCCTGTATAGTACATGTATCAATGACTGCTACATTGGAGCCTGTCCTACATTCCATAGGGAAAACGTTTTGCGAAATCGGCAAATTATGCTTTTCGGTTGTTTTCAGATTCACTTGCTCATAGAGTGTGTAGCTGAAAAAAGCCTTTTTGATCATGCAAACATGTTTTGAAACGTTTACCCGTTGGAACACCAACCAGTTTCAACACAGTTTGTTTGCTATGCAAGCGCTATGAACTGCTATGCATTATTCGATTTGTTTAGCAGTGACTGCTACGCAATTTTTTTCCAACAAAATATTCCCTCACTACTTTCGGATATGCATACGTACAAATGGAAGCACTCATTCGGGTACGCATACGCGTTAATGGAATCCTAGCTTAACCGGCTCAATTTTTACGCAAACAACATTTTTTGCCAGATTCACCATTAACCCTTTAATGGCTAAATTTGGTAAAAAAAATCGATATATTTGCTTATTGAATAACCATTTGTAAGCAAAGAGAAGACTATTTTTTTAAATTTATCACTGGAATGACTGGCTCGATAACCGAGCCAGTCATTCCAGCCATAAATTTTCAATATTCTCTTGCTGTAAGCGGACATTCAATACCCATAGGCAGATATTTTCTTGACCAAATTTGACCATTAAAGGGTTAAATTCACCAATCTCTGCTAAAGAGAATAATCTTGGCATCACTTCTCCACAGTAATCAACTCACATTGCACATGTAAATGGTTGCATAACAGAAAACATTGCTTACATGCAGCCTTCTGGAATCTGTGCAATGGAGGCGCTAAAATTCATATGAATGTCAAGCTGCACCTATATGATGCTAGACGCATCTCAATAACACCCAATGGCTCTCCTGAACAAACACGATGCTTGTCAACTCAGACACATGCAGGCTATCATCATGAATCACCTGTTATAGTGCCCTCTGCATGTCCGATGCACGCTGGCATCCAGTACCGAATGTTCTCTGGCATTCGAGGAACATTAAACCATGATCCGGATTGGATCAGGTTTTGTATCTATAGACTCTCTTGGAAAATATTGGTCCGATTTGGCTGAGAATCGTAGACAAGAAAGGCTGTGGCTATACAGTAGGATTCTGCACCTCTGATCATGATCCGGAAAAATGCAGGGGTGGGGTGGGGGGTGGGTGGTGGTTTGCAATCCTGGATGGTGGGGGTGGGGCGGGTGGGGGTCTGCAACCTGGATTGCACTTGTTAGTTGATGTTCACAACTAGGATAAGTCGGTTTGCCCATCTGTCCGTCTGCCTGCCCGCTCGTCCGTCCGTCTGTTCACCCGCACCTCACATGCATCTATACACTCTAGGCACTGGGTGGTGCATAAGCTGCCACTCAGGAACTCATGCTCACAGTCAGTAATGTAATGTATCAAGTGTTTAATCAACTCATGTCTAATGAAGTGCTCCATAAGTTCTGCTGTTCACCTGTCAAATTTCTGACATTTCTGTCAAAGTGGTAACTATAGCATGTCTCACATGTTTAACTTGATTACAGTTTAACCCTTTCACTGATGAACTCCTCATATCACATTTTCTAAGCAACCATACAAGAACTGTTGAATATTTTTTAATTAATTTGACTGGAAGCCATTGCTGCAGCAAGGCTTCCAGGCAAATTAATTTTAAAATCTTCAACTGAATAATTTAATATCGCAAAGAATATGCTTTGTTTAGGATTTGTTGATGACAGATGAATGTCGGTGAAAGGTTTAATATTTGTATAGAAGTAGCGTCTGTACTATCATGTGGGAATAAAATAATACTATCAACCAATACACTGAATGAAAGGTAAGAAATGCTTACTGGATATACATTAGTATCTCACAGATTAATGGAACAGCGAGAAGTGAAATAATCTCCCCTTGAATTGTGATGAAGATGTAAACACATCAAAGAGTTGTCTTTCTTGTGCAGTACAGAATTTGCAAGAATTTCTTCTCTTAAAAACCCAAACTTCGCTGTATTCAGAGATATTCTGCAAAATGATTATTGATCATCTGCTACAACACAATTTCAAGATAACCATAAAAGAAAGATGGTGAATATTTTAAAATTAATTTGACTGGAAGCCATTGCTGCAGCAAGGCTTCCAGGCAAATTAATTTTAAAATCTTCAACTGAATAATTTAATATCGCAAAGAATATGCTTTGTTTAGGATTTGTTGATGACAGATGAATGTCGGTGAAAGGTTTAATATTTGTATAGAAGTAGCGTCTGTACTATCATGTGGGAATAAAATAATACTATCAACCAATACACTGAATGAAAGGTAAGAAATGCTTACTGGATATACATTAGTATCTCACAGATTAATGGAACAGCGAGAAGTGAAATAATCTCCCCTTGAATTGTGATGAAGATGTAAACACATCAAAGAGTTGTCTTTCTTGTGCAGTACAGAATTTGCAAGAATTTCTTCTCTTAAAAACTCAAACTTCGCTGTATTCAGAGATATTCTGCAAAATGATTATTGATCATCTGCTACAACACAATTTCAAGATAACCATAAAAGAAAGATGGTGAATATTTTGAAAATAAATTGACTGGACGGGATTGCTTCAACCATACAGACGCTATTGCTACCTTTTTAAAGGACTCATCCACATGAATTAATTCAACAATATACAAGTGCCAGCAGTGGCTTGGTCATCAACATTGAGACCAACTTATTCAAACGGAAGGTTAAAGAGGCCATAGAAACCTACAAGCATCAACCACCCATGAACAGAGACGAGGGCTACCGTATACCAGCAGTCCACCAGTTCATGCTGTCACGTGACTCCACAAGAACTGACCAGAGTGACGTTGCCAGCGACCGTCACTTAGTGCTGAAGAAGTGACCGAGATGGTCACGAAAGCTACACTCAAACAATTTCTACATCCCGGAGAGGTAACTAATTTTTCCTTATTATGAATCATCCTGGGATCGGGACCAACCTTTTCGGAAATATACAAGTGATTATTTCCTACAATAACTTGAGAAATGTACATTTATAGTTCCTACAATAACTTGAGAAATGTACAAGTTCAACAGAATGAGCCAGTCATTCCAGTGATAAATTTTCAACAAATAATCTTCTCTTGGCCTGCAAATGGACATTCCTCAAGACCACGGCAGAGGCCAGTTTTGGCCGGGTTGACCACCAAAGAGTTAATAACCTATAATGGTCAAGTCAACCAAAACTGCCCTCTGCAGTGATCTTGGGCCATATTGTGAATATTTTGAAAATAAATTGACTGGACAGGATTGAAGCAACCATACACAAGCTATTGCTACCCTTTTCAGTGACTCATCCACACGATTTAATTTAACATACAACTGATTATCTCCTACAATAACTGAGATGCCGTATCAGAATTCTGCTGCTAAATAGTTTCTCTTGATGTTGAGAGTCAGATTTTACTTACAGGAAATAAAGGGTTTAACACTAAAATTTATTCAAGAAAATTTAAATTTTCTCATAGAAAATAATCATTTGCAGAACAAGAGACGACTACTTTAGAAGATTTACCACTGGAATGACTGGCTCGATTATCGAGCCAGTCATTCTAGTGGTAAATTTTCAAAAAAATCTTCTCTTGGTCTGCAAATGAACCTTCCTTAAGACAACTTCAGAAGCCGTCTTTTGGCTTATATTAGTGTTAACGGATTAATAATTACTCTGAAGATTATTATTGTTAGTGCTTACATTGAGGACGTTAATTAGCAGGGCATGGAAATCACACGTTCCTGCGGTCAATAGCGACAACTTCTTTATAGTACAACAACAAAATTTGAACATACTCGTTGTCTTGGGGTATAACTTAAGTAAACTGTTATTTTCAGGACCTGTCTGCCTATATATTCATGTTTGACGATTTATTTTAGTCTGTTAATATAACGGTTATTTGTAAGAATTCTGTAATCTGTATAAACTTATGATAATACATTTTGTCAACAGAATTCAATTTCCAGAAATGTGGCAATCTGGAAGTACAGATGGGCAACAATATTAAAAGAAATTTCAATCCGGGTTTAGTAACAGTGTGTGCGTGCGTGCATGCGTGTATTTCGGGTGTGGCCATCTCAGGACTATATCTGGTGTGGCCATCTCAGGACTATATCTGGTGTGGCCATCTCAGGACTATATCTGGTGTGGCCATGTCAGGACTATATCTGGTGTGGCCATGTCAGGACTATATCTGGTGTGGCCATCTCAGGACTATATCTGGTGTGGCCATGTCAGGACTATATCTGGTGTGGCCATGTCAGGACTATATCTGGTGTGGCCATGTCAGGCCTATATCTGGTGTGGCCATGTCAGGACTATATCTGGTGTGGCCATGTCAGGACAATATCTGGTGTGGCCATGTCAGGACTATATCTGGTGTGGCCATGTCAGGCCTATATCTGGTGTGGCCATGTCAGGACTATATCTGGTGTGGCCATGTCAGGCCTATATCTGGTGTGGCCATGTCAGGACTATATCTGGTGTGGCCATGTCAGGACTATATCTGGTGTGGCCATGTCAGGACTATATCTGGTGTGGCCATGTCAGGACTATATCTGGTGTGGCCATGTCAGGACTATATCTGGTGTGGCCATGTCAGGACTATATCTGGTGTGGCCATCTCAGGACTATATCTGGTGTGGCCATGTCAGGACTATATCTGGTGTGGCCATGTCAGGACTATATCTGGTGTGGCCATGTCAGGACTATATCTGGTGTGGCCATGTCAGGACTATATCTGGTGTGGCCATGTCAGGACTATATCTGGTGTGGCCATGTCAGGACTATATCTGGTGTGGCCATCTCAGGACTATATCTGGTGTGGCCATCTCAGGACTATATCTGGTGTGGCCATCTCAGGACTATATCTGGTGTGGCCATGTCAGGACTATATCTGGTGTGGCCATGTCAGGACTATATCTGGTGTGGCCATCTCAGGACTATATCTGGTGTGGCCATCTCAGGACTATATCTGGTGTGGCCATGTCAGGCCTATATCTGGTGTGGCCATGTCAGGACTATATCTGGTGTGGCCATGTCAGGACTATATCTGGTGTGGCCATGTCAGGACTATATCTGGTGTGGCCATGTCAGGACTATATCTGGTGTGGCCATGTCAGGACTATATCTGGTGTGGCCATCTCAGGACTATATCTGGTGTGGCCATGTCAGGACTATATCTGGTGTGGCCATCTCAGGACTATATCTGGTGTGGCCATGTCAGGACTATATCTGGTGTGGCCATCTCAGGACTATATCTGGTGTGGCCATGTCAGGACTATATCTGGTGTGGCCATCTCAGGACTATATCTGGTGTGGCCATGTCAGGACTATATCTGGTGTGGCCATGTCAGGACTATATCTGGTGTGGCCATGTCAGGACTATATCTGGTGTGGCCATGTCAGGACTATATCTGGTGTGGCCATGTCAGGACTATATCTGGTGTGGCCATGTCAGGACTATATCTGGTGTGGCCATGTCAGGACTATATCTGGTGTGGCCATGTCAGGACTATATCTGGTGTGGCCATGTCAGGACTATATCTGGTGTGGCCATGTCAGGACTATATCTGGTGTGGCCATGTCAGGACTATATCTGGTGTGGCCATCTCAGGACTATATCTGGTGTGGCCATGTCAGGACTATATCTGGTGTGGCCATGTCAGGCCTATATCTGGTGTGGCCATGTCAGGCCTATATCTGGTGTGGCCATGTCAGGACTATATCTGGTGTGGCCATGTCAGGACTATATCTGGTGTGGCCATGTCAGGACTATATCTGGTGTGGCCATGTCAGGACTATATCTGGTGTGGCCATGTCAGGCCTATATCTGGTGTGGCCATGTCAGGCCTATATCTGGTGTGGCCATGTCAGGACTATATCTGGTGTGGCCATGTCAGGCCTATATCTGGTGTGGCCATGTCAGGCCTATATCTGGTGTGGCCATGTCAGGCCTATATCTGGTGTGGCCATGTCAGGCCTATATCTGGTGTGGCCATGTCAGGCCTATATCTGGTGTGGCCATCTCAGGACTATATCTGGTGTGGCCATCTCAGGACTATATCTGGTGTGGCCATGTCAGGACTATATCTGGTGTGGCCATGTCAGGCCTATATCTGGTGTGGCCATCTCAGGACTATATCTGGTGTGGCCATCTCAGGACTATATCTGGTGTGGCCATGTCAGGACTATATCTGGTGTGGCCATGTCAGGACTATATCTGGTGTGGCCATGTCAGGACTATATCTGGTGTGGCCATCTCAGGACTATATCTGGTGTGGCCATGTCAGGCCTATATCTGGTGTGGCCATGTCAGGCCTATATCTGGTGTGGCCATGTCAGGCCTATATCTGGTGTGGCCATGTCAGGCCTATATCTGGTGTGGCCATGTCAGGCCTATATCTGGTGTGGCCATGTCAGGCCTATATCTGGTGTGGCCATGTCAGGCCTATATCTGGTGTGGCCATGTCAGGCCTATATCTGGTGTGGCCATCTCAGGACTATATCTGGTGTGGCCATGTCAGGCCTATATCTGGTGTGGCCATGTCAGGCCTATATCTGGTGTGGCCATGTCAGGCCTATATCTGGTGTGGCCATCTCAGGACTATATCTGGTGTGGCCATGTCAGGCCTATATCTGGTGTGGCCATGTCAGGACTATATCTGGTGTGGCCATGTCAGGCCTATATCTGGTGTGGCCATGTCAGGACTATATCTGGTGTGGCCATGTCAGGACTATATCTGGTGTGGCCATGTCAGGCCTATATCTGGTGTGGCCATGTCAGGACTATATCTGGTGTGGCCATCTCAGGACTATATCTGGTGTGGCCATGTCAGGACTATATCTGGTGTGGCCATGTCAGGCCTATATCTGGTGTGGCCATGTCAGGACTATATCTGGTGTGGCCATGTCAGGCCTATATCTGGTGTGGCCATGTCAGGCCTATATCTGGTGTGGCCATGTCAGGACTATATCTGGTGTGGCCATGTCAGGACTATATCTGGTGTGGCCATGTCAGGCCTATATCTGGTGTGGCCATGTCAGGACTATATCTGGTGTGGCCATGTCAGGCCTATATCTGGTGTGGCCATGTCAGGCCTATATCTGGTGTGGCCATGTCAGGCCTATATCTGGTGTGGCCATGTCAGGACTATATCTGGTGTGGCCATGTCAGGCCTATATCTGGTGTGGCCATGTCAGGCCTATATCTGGTGTGGCCATGTCAGGACTATATCTGGTGTGGCCATGTCAGGCCTATATCTGGTGTGGCCATGTCAGGCCTATATCTGGTGTGGCCATGTCAGGACTATATCTGGTGTGGCCATCTCAGGACTATATCTGGTGTGGCCATGTCAGGCCTATATCTGGTGTGGCCATGTCAGGCCTATATCTGGTGTGGCCATGTCAGGACTATATCTGGTGTGGCCATGTCAGGCCTATATCTGGTGTGGCCATGTCAGGCCTATATCTGGTGTGGCCATGTCAGGACTATATCTGGTGTGGCCATCTCAGGACTATATCTGGTGTGGCCATGTCAGGACTATATCTGGTGTGGCCATGTCAGGCCTATATCTGGTGTGGCCATGTCAGGCTTATATCTGGTGTGGCCATCTCAGGACTATATCTGGTGTGGCCATGTCAGGCCTATATCTGGTGTGGCCATGTCAGGACTATATCTGGTGTGGCCATGTCAGGCCTATATCTGGTGTGGCCATGTCAGGCCTATATCTGGTGTGGCCATGTCAGGCCTATATCTGGTGTGGCCATGTCAGGCCTATATCTGGTGTGGCCATGTCAGGCCTATATCTGGTGTGGCCATGTCAGGCCTATATCTGGTGTGGCCATGTCAGGCCTATATCTGGTGTGGCCATGTCAGGCCTATATCTGGTGTGGCCATGTCAGGACTATATCTGGTGTGGCCATGTCAGGCCTATATCTGGTGTGGCCATGTCAGGCCTATATCTGGTGTGGCCATGTCAGGACTATATCTGGTGTGGCCATGTCAGGACTATATCTGGTGTGGCCATGTCAGGACTATATCTGGTGTGGCCATGTCAGGACTATATCTGGTGTGGCCATGTCAGGCCTATGTAACTTGCAAACACTACAATGAAAGCATGAAGAGACCACACGCTATAAGATACAGACACATATACACTTTAACCCCTTAAACCTTACATTTTTTAAAGAAAATTTTAATTGTCTTATAGAAAATGTCCATTTGCAGACCAAGAGATTATTTTTGAAAATTTTTCATTGGAATGGCTGGCTCGGTTATCGAGGAAGTCATTCCAGTGATAAATTTTCAAAAATAGTCTTCTCTTGATCTGCAAATGGACATTTCTCAAGACCACTGCAAAGGCCATTTTTTGGCTGATATGAGTGTTAAAGGGTTAATAGGCAAGACTTACCAAGAAGGTAAAAATATATTTGCTTATTGAATATCCAAATTCCCAGATCAAGACCCCCCCCCCCCCCCCCCCCACTGCAGAGGCCAGTTTTGACCATCGAAGGATTAAGCATCTCCACTATGATATAAGACTAATGCAGATTATGTGTAACACCTGTACAGTGTTTAAACATTTAACATCCAAGCCGGGACAAAAACTAACAGATTCTGCAGTCATCTTAAAAAATGTACTGTTATAGATCAACAGAAGACAATTTTTTTTTAATTTACCACTGGAATGACTGGCTCACTAACCGAGCCAGTCATTCCAGTGATAAATGAAAAAAAAATTAATTTCTTGATCTGCAAAAGGACATTTTCTATGAAATAATTGTAATTTGTTAAACAAATTTGAGTCATAAATCAGCATAAGCTCGGGTTACATAATGTTAATGGCAGGTTTTAATGGGGTATTAAATCAGCAATTTGAACACACCACCTGTTTGCTCTCTTATTCAATTATTGAATCATTTCACACCTGGAATCACACTATCTCCACTTCAAAGCAAACAAGATTACAGGTAATAAATTATGAGCTATTTATTTGGAAACTAATCCTAATGAAAGCTATTGCTTGGAGTGATTCAATAACAAGTGAGAATGTGATATAGTTACGACATTGGCAGCTTTGTAAAAAACTGTCAAAAATTTGACCAACCATCCACACTTTGAGACAGAGTGACTTATATACTAGCTGCTAGTCGGAAAAAGGACACATTTTGATAGATTTTTCAGTCAGGCCACCGTAAGGTCAAAAGCGTCTATTTTGGAAACAATGTTGCTGAAAGCTGTTGCATTTTAGTTTTTTACCATTAAATTGGCATACGTCTTCGGGACCCATGGACACACATTAACTGCAGTTCGGAAAGGGTCCATTAGAGTTACCCGTCTACCATAGAGCTCATATTGTTTGCATAGCCACCAAACAAGAGAAATCCATGGCTTGCCTCCGTGGGGCTGGGAGGCTGGGTCCGTAGCAGAATGGTGAGTATTGTTAGAACTCGGAGAAAGGGAAATTGACATTTCCTTCACTCTCCTTCGATCAATACTCACCGTTTTGTTACTTCTGATATACAGCAGATTTGATCAGTAACCTGGTGGGAAGGGGCAAGCCATCAATGCTACTTTTGCCCCTTGGAGAAAGATTTAGACTTAAAAACTTGACTAACGGAGACCTAAAAGGACCGTCAAGTTAACGGAACCGAATCACATTCCGCATCACTGCCCCCCCCCCCCCCCTTTTTCTCCTAAGAAAAGAGATAGAACTCACGAACATGTATCTTGCCTGAAACACAAATATGCCAAGAGGGTTAACTGCTCCTTGCATATCCACATGTATTAGCCTGGGAATGAGCATGAATATATAAGATGAATGAACATGATATATAGACATAATACAAAAAACTCTCACTATTGAATTACCTTATGATAATCAGACTTCAGACGTACCGCCTCCAACCATTCACTGGTCCGGACATCAGTGACACAATCTGGTTGTCACCCTCACGCTCGACCATGCCTGCTTTAGGTTCTTTTCTTACCAAAGTGAAAAAAGGGTGAAGAGCACTGTGGTCACTTAACTATCGTCTCAAAACAGCTAAAGCGAGTGGATTGGCTGAGTCTGACACATCCCTCATATAGTAATCCGTAAATGAGGACTCACAGTGCCATTGTGCAACGGCCATGATGTCCTCTAACGGAACACCACTGTAAAGGGCGGTCGAGGCGGCTATTCCTCTAACATCGTGTGCCCTTGCGCCTTGCACCTGGTGCCCAGTCGCCATCTCATGAGTAGTCTGAATGCATTCGACTACCCAACGTGAGATAGTATCCATGGATGCGGCGCCATAAGGTTTTTTATGGCAGATCCACAGATGTCTATCGTTCGACCGTAACGAGTCAGTCCATTTCCTGTACTTAGTCAAAGCACGGACCGGGCACCAGACACTGGCATCACGATCAAACCTTGTTAGTTTCGGTATCATGATCGGGTTGCCGGGATATCTCAAAGATTGATTCTTTGACATAAACTCTGCTCTTGGCAGAAGACGCAGACCTTCTCCGGAGACAATAAATCGGTCCCTCTCTGCCGAAAGCGCATAGATCTCACTGCGCCTTCTAGCTGAGGAAGCTGCCAATAGAAAAACTGCCTTTAGAGTCAAATGCTTTAGACTAGCCGAACGCAACGGTTCGAAAGGGTGCTTGGCCAGTACATTAAGCACTAAATATAGACTCCAGGCTGGAATGACTACCGGTTGTCCCGATCGGAGATTGCTCATTCCCTTCACCATCACATTTAACTGGACCACCTCTGCCCTATCCCTGTTGGCTAGACAAGGGATAACTGATACCAAAACTGACTTGTATCCAGCAATTGTGACGGGAGCTAGTCCTGAAAAGAACAGCTCACAGAGAAAGTCTGCTATTTGCTGAATAGTGGATTGAAAGGTATCAATACCCTTTTCTTCACACCAGTCTGCAAATCTGTTAACCTTGTTGTTATATGACTTGAAGGTTGACCTCCTTCTCGCAGCTGCGATGAAATCAGCAGGTTGTCGAGAAAAGCCTTCCGACGTGGAACGTTGTTTGATAACATCCACGCAGTCAATTTGAACATTTCGGGACGCTCGTGTAGGAAGCGTCCCTTGGCCTGGGAGATTATGTTCGGAATCTCGGGCTACTGCACTGGGTTTTCCACCAGCAGATCTAGCAGATCCGTGAACCACGCCCTGCTGGGCCAATATGGCGCTATTAGCAGGACCAGACACGGTTCCTCCCTGATCTTCACCAATACCTTCGGCAGAAGAATGGTGGGTGGGTACGCGTAAGCGTGCATCCCTGTCCAGCTTATCGCCAGAGCGTCTGTATCGACAGCATTTGGATCTGGAATCGGCGAGACATAAGTCATGATTTGAGCATTTTCCCTTGTGGCGAACAAGTCCACGTTGGGTTTGCCCCAATGCTCGAAGATCCTTCGTAGAACTGGAGGGTTGAGGGACCATTCTGTTGGCAGAATTCTCTGTCTGCGAGACAAAGCATCCGCCAGAATGTTCAATCGCCCAGGAATATGAGCTGCTTTCAAAACAACCGAGTAATTCCTGCACCACTGAATCAAGTGCCACACTTTGATACACAGTGTGGGTGACCTGGTCCCGCCTTGGCGATTTATGTATGACACTACCGTCGAATTGTCCGACCGTATCAATATCACCTTGCCCCTGATCATCGGAAGAAACTCTTCCAACGCCAGTTCCACTGCCATCATTTCCAACAGATTGATATGCAGCTGGCTCTCCTGGAGAGTCCATGTGCCCGAGACCTGGTGTTCTCCCAGGCAGGCCCCCCCACCCCTCCAGCGTTGCATCCGTGTACACGGACAGCTGGGGGTGGGGTAGGTGCAGCGAAACCCCTACTAGGAGATTCTGACGCTTTTCCCACCATACAAGATGCGACATTATCGGCTCCAAAACTGGTACCAGTTTTGACAGGGGTTCTGTTCTCTGTTTCCACAGAGACATCAGATACAACTGGATAGGTCTCCGCATTAGAGCAGCGTATGCCCAGCATCTGAAGAAACCGCCTCGCCTGAATGTGGTTTCCCACTCGAAAACTCTTGAGGATGGCTAACAGAGACACCACTCTGGGCTCTGACGGGTAAACCCTGCCCTCCTCGAGATCGAATCGCATCCCCAAATAAACGAAATGTTGAGTGGGCGTCAACTCGGATTTCTCCTTGTTGACTATCCAGCCTAGATCTGAAAGTAACTTCAGAGTCAGAGCAGTATCCACGTTCAACCTGGCTGCCGAGTCTGCCTTGATCAGCCAGTCGTCTATGTAGGTGTGTAGCGCCACGTTATCTTTTCTGAGAAACGCTGTCACCGCAAGGACCACTCTTGTGAAAACCCTTGGAGCTGTCGACAGGCCAAACGGGAGAACAATAAACTCCCATACTTGATTCTGAAACGCAAATCTCAGAAACCTGTGACAACTCGTGTTCATCAGAATGTGGAAATATGCATCTTTCAGATCGATCGATACACACCACATTCCCTTCCTCAATCCTGCCATTACCGACCTCGGCGTTTCCATCTGGAACCGAGGCGTATGGATAAACCAATTTAATGGCCTGAGATTGAGTACAGGTCTCCATCCCCCTGTGCTCTTGGGGACAAGGAACATATTGGAATAGAAGCCTGGAGTGTTCTGGTTCGCTGGTTTTATTGCTCCCTTCAGAAGCAAACCTGACACTTCATTTTGAACGGCTTCTAACTTGTCTGGTTCCCGTGGTACGGGTGTCCAGACAGGTGCCAAAGACAGATTCCGCGGCGGAAAGTCCCACCACTCCGGCATGTACCCCTGGGATAACCATCCCAGGACCAGACTGTCTGACGTCACACCTCGCCAGGCCTCGATGAAACGCATGAGCCTTCCACCCACCATAGACGCCTCGACGTCTAACCGGGTTGTCCGGCTCGCGGTCCGCTCCCCCCTTTCTTAACGAGAGAGAGAGAGAGAGAGAGAGAGAGAGAGAGAACCATTTCCGTCCTGGCTCGGCAGGTATAACTGGCACCGCTGTTCCCGTCGCACAGGTGCGGTCCAGGCGGATATGAAGGGAGCTTTCGTACCCTCAGGTACGATCCACTCCCTTCTTTCCACCCTTGGAGGACTTACCCATACCCTTGCCCTTCCCGCCTCTAGGGCGATCCGGAGCAACATTGGGGAGGGTAGGGGTCTCCACAACCTTCCTGGCTTTCTTAGCCGGCGGCGGCTGAGAAAATCCAGACGAAGCAGAAGTCGCAGCAGGCTTAGCTTTCGCCTTGCCTTTCTGCTTCTTCTGCTTCTTCGAAGGTTGGCCAGCTAATGGCTTCCCTACAGCCCCTAGTGCGTGCGCTTGCCGCACTAGCTCCAGCTGTAGGTTTACTGCCAACCGATTCTGCGCAATGCTGGCAGTGTCCTCTAGGATGGCCCGCGCCTGGCCACCGAAGATGCTAGGCCCTGTTAGGGGTGTCCCAAGAAGACGCTCCCTGACTGCCGTAGCCGGACGCATATGGTCAAGAACCATTTGCCTCCTGGACTTTGTCACACGCGCTTGCACCCTTGCCAGTGCGTCCATAGACAGCACCAAGCCGTCATTGACGCACGAAAGCGCCAAAGGTGGCACAGGGCGGCCTGCCCCCGCTTCAGCCCACACCAACTGAAGAAGGCGATAAGAATGGTTGACAGCACTCATAGCTGCCCTCACACCCTCATCGCATAGGGACAGGACTTCCTCTTGGTGTGCCTGGGACCTGTCCACAAGTGCCGGACCGGGGCCACCCACTCCAGCACTCTGAACACCCAGAACCCATCGGTCATCCTCGGTGACCGACGGTACCATACCATATCTGTCGTACTCCCCCCGCGGAATACGACACCTTGCCCGCACCTCCCTGGAGGCCGCAGGGAGCTGGCCCTTGGTCGTAAGCTGCTTGCTATAAATAGCCTCCAGCAACTCTACGAACCGTGGATCCAGTCCAACCGACTGGATCCGGGCCGCGGGCAAGATCCCCGTCCTAATCGATGCAACCGACGGACGGGGCGCATCCTCCTCGGCCGTGGCCGAAACCACAGACGGGTCCACCCTGGCTAGCCAAGCCAGAGCCTCCGACCAGTCTACTTCCGAGGAGGACACACCCGTGAACACGTCACCCGTTGACGCACTCACGGGCCTGCCAGCCATGGCCTCCCGGCAAGGAGCCGCGGCTGACACGCCAGGCACTCCGGTACCAAACGGTTCCGCCGCCACCCCATGAAACACACCAGTCCATGGGGTAGGTCCGCCCGGAAAACCGTACGGACCCGTAGCGGATGCGGAACCGTGGCCAGACACGGGCGCCAACGGCACCCCTTGTCTGACCGCCGGACAAGGCGAGATAGACGAGTACCACACCCGCCCGGCACACCGGTCACCGTGTCAGCTGGCGTCAAACCAACCATCACGGGACCGGTGCCTGGTACCAGATTGGCCTCAACCACGGGCGGAGCCGCTGCCCTGGCTTGCGCCAAGCCAGACAGATGGAGGACGGAATCGACCTCCATATTCTCCACCCGTGGCATCACGGGCCGCAGCAACCTCTCCTCCTCGGCCTCCTCGTCTTCAGACTCCGAAGAGTCGTCACTAGACGAGGAAACTGCGGAGCCGTCCTGGCGGACGGCTCCCACACCTGATGGACCGGCCACCGCTACTGGACCACCCGGAGGTGGCCGCAGAGAGACAGAACCCGCCAGGCCGGAGCCCGACGGGACTGCCAGGGGGCCATACGAGACGGCTCCCTCAGTGACCCAGTCCAGAACCCTGTCCTAGGACAGGGTCCGTACCAGGCATGGGAAGAAACTGCCCCCCAACCTTCGGCAGCAGTGACGACACCAGCGTGGGCAGAACGCTATGCAGAAAACCCTGCATAGCCGGACCGAACCACGCCGGCGGTGCCATCTCCGCCACCTCCAGCTGGGGACGTGGAGCGCCCCCACCGGCCGAACCGGACGCTCCACGATTTACCTTCGCACCGCCTGACCCCACGTCAGACCCAGCAACATCCTTCTGGGCAAGGAACTTTAACATCATCTCTGCGGACCACACTGCACACACATTACACCTACTATCAATGTTACATGGAGCACACCTAAAACAGACATGGTCCTTAAACAGGACCCGTACGAATTTGTGGAACTCGTCACATGATGGCGGGGCTGGCTTGGCCTATAAATAAGCACAAACCTACAATAAGCAAGCGGAATGAGACACAGACGGAAGGCAGACAATTAATTTTCAAATAATTTGACCATAAATTAACTGTACCCTCCCGCACCCCACCCTGCAACGTTACAGCAAAGATCGCATTGATTATGACGACAAGAACGATGCAGGCATAAATACACCCATAATTGATCCTCCAGGATGTATAAAGGAACCAGGAATCATATCGCATAGCATTCGGGGTATATTTACCAATCAATATAAATTATACTCCTAGCGAAAGCCGAAACGATATGTGAAGAAACAACAAAATGTCAACAAACTGCTGTAGCACACGGTAAAACCGCAGACCGCACATCTAATCAAGAATTTTGAAACCACCGATCATTGCAAACCGATCGTTATAACACGTAAACGTGAACATTCCAAAGTTTCCGGTACCATTTTTAGTACGCAGCACCCAGAACAAGATGCGCGAATTAATGGAAAAAAAATTATCTTCACATAAACATCCGAGCATCACGGGTGTGACGTCACCCGCTCGGATCCTACGGAGAACTACGTCAGCCGATATTCGTGTTAGAAATACCGTAGCAAACACCTATTTTCATATCTGCCGATCGCCTGTTGGGATTTAAAGAAGGCGATCATCCGGCATATCTCATTGTTAACACACGTCCCAGATTCCTTGGGGTCAGAAATTCGAACATGCGACACAACGAAATTTAGAGACCTAAGTCTTTTAACTATGGATAATAAGGAATTATACAACCTGGTTATCATCGGCGGTATCCATATTGTCCAATTATCCTTGCAAGAGAATCACTAGCTATCACTATCACAGACAAAAGACTTAGAAATTAATCCTGAATCTCTCCACTGCAAAAAGCATGTATGCTCTTGTTGCTATGCAAACAAGAATGAGCTCTATGGTAGACGGGTACTCGGCAGTTGGGAGCCGAGTACCCGGTTCCAAGGAGTCGGTAAAGCTTTCTAAGTCTATAGTCCTAGAGCCAGCTGTCAGGGCCAGCTGTACATCGGAAGTAACAGAATGGTGAGTATTGATCGAAGGAGAATTGTCAATGTCACCCTAACCTTTGACACCAAAATCAATAGGGTTCTTCAAAACACCAAGGACAACCTCCCACCCAAGATTAGTAACGATCCCTTCAATCGAACTCGAGTTATAATCGGGAAACACAATATTACATCATTAATTAGGGCACCGTGACCTTGTCCATTTATCCCAAAATCGATAGTGATATTGACCGTTGACTTCAAAATCGATAAAGTTCTTCGGACCATGAAGGAAACAGCTCCCATGCCAGATTGGTAACGATCCCTTCAATAGAACTCGAGTTGTCATCCAGAAAAGCAATATTACGTCATTAATTAGGTCACCGTGACCTTGACCATTGATCCCAAAATCGATAGGGTTCTTCGGACCACCAAGGACAACCTCCCATGCCAGAACGGATGAAAGGACAGAAACAACAAATACTCCATGCTCGCGTGTGCTCATGTGCTCATGCGTCTAGCAACACAGGTTAAATTTTTGTACTTACAATAACAATTTGTCATGTATTTAATCTTTGGGTGTGGATGGGTGACAGCTAGCGCACTGACATGCAGAGTAAACTTTACATGCTTTGGAGATTTAATCTAGTTTATCTCTGCACATATTCTAGATAACATTTTAACAGGCTGTGATAAAAAAATACAGATGAATATTTTGAATACGTGTCTCAAAGTTTACTTAGCATTTGAAGCCTCGAATTTGTTTTAAAAAATCTCAATTTTCTCATTAAATGTCCATTTGCAGACCAAGAAGATGATTTTTTTAATTTACCACTGGAATGACTGGCTTGGTTATCGAGTCAGTCATTCCAGTGATAAATTTTCAAAACTAGTCTTCTCCAGGTCTGCAAATGGACATTTCTCAAGACCACTGCAGAAGCTGTTTGTGGGCTGATATGAGTGTTAAAGGGTTAAACTTTCTCAAAGTATCCATCTAACCGCTTCATTTATAAGCTCCTCTTGTATTATGACATTTCTGTGAATTCAGGATGGAAAGTGTTGAATTCCACTCAGATATCATATCATCTCATGTGACATGTTACTCTGCTGTTCAACACCATGATATTGACATGGAGCTATGTGCAGCTCAGCATGATACATGCATCAGGAATGTCCAATATCAGGGAGGATTTCTCTCCCTTTAACTGTTTATATTCACAACAATAACTCACGGGGTATAACAGAACAAAGTCCAACCAGAGACTGGCTTTAGAATGTTATTACAAACTTGTAAAACAAATAATTTTATCAAATGTGGCATTTATATTTAGCTTTTTAATGGTCATATACATCAAAATATCTGCTTAGTGAATGTCCATTTGCACAAGCAATTGAAGATTATTTTTTAAGATTGACAACAGGAATGACTGGCTCGGTTATCGAGCCAGGCATTAGTAGTGCATTTTCTAAAATAATATTCTCTTGCTCTGAAAATTGAGATTTTCTGGAACAAATTCGAGGATTAAAATGTTAAATACTGAATCTAGTAACGAATCCTCATCTCACTTTGGTATAACCCAGTAAATGCTACGAAAATAACGTGGAAGCTTAAGCTTGTGCTCTATGATGTTGTTCTGTTGCTGCTGACAATGCCATCAACTTCTTACCCCACCCCCCTTCTCATAAAGCATAAACACTTCTACTGGTTATTATAAGTTTGAATTTCAAACATATCAACGCCCCTCTACATGTGTGTCACCCATTTAACACTCAGGCTGGCAAAAAACATTCTGATGCGGTCGTGAGAAATGTCTATTTCCAGAATAAGAAGTTTATTTTTGAAAATAAACGAGCCAGTCATTTCAGTGGTAAATTTTCAAAAACAATCACTTGCTCTGCAAAGGGACATTTGATGAGAAAATTTAAATTTTCTTGAATAAATTTGAGGGTTAAAACCTATTGTTGATTTATGATTCTACATATATATATACACCATATTGACCCGTGGCGGCCTATAAAAATGAAAAGAATATCATACATTGTACCTTGACACGCTGAAACCTGCTTAGTAATATACCTCCCTTTTGGGCCCAGAAGAGTGTGGTCCTCGAAGACAGGTGGTAAAGTGGTATATAGACCACCTGTTGTCTTAAGAAACCACTGATGTGTGTATTCAAACGGTATAAATGTTCTCTAGGGAGCTACTTGTATAAACAAACTACTGGTATATTGTAGTGATACATTGTTTAATGAGGTGGTCTGCTACTAGAGGTTTTGATGTGTGAGTTATGACTAATAGTAGACGCCTCTAGGTCAACAAGTAAACTAACACTTATTAAACACACTATAACTATGTTACTGCTGAATTATCCACTGTTATTATTCATAAATATAACCATGTTACTGCTGAATTATCCACTGTTATTATTCTTAAATATAACCATGTTACTGCTGAATTATCCACTGTTATTATTCTTAAATATAACCATGTTACTGCTGAATTATCCACTGTTATTATTCTTAAATATAACCATGTTACTGCTGAATTATCTACTGTTATTATTCATAAATATAACCATGTTACTGCTGAATTATCCACTGTTATTATTCATAAATATAACCATGTTACTGCTGAATTATCCACTGTTATTATTCATAAATATAACCATGTTACTGCTGAATTATCCACTGTTATTATTCAAACTTCTAACGCCTGAAAGCTGGTAATAATATTGCAGATTTATGTTGCCGATCACAATTACTGACTAAACCTGTAACAAGTTTTAGGAACAAATTTATCAAAATTATCACCAGTCCTATATATATATATATATATATATCTATATATATATATATATATATATATATATATATATATATATATATATATCTATATATATCTATATATATCTATATATATATATATATATATATATATATATATATATATATATATATATATATATATATATATGTATGTATGTATGTATGTATGTATGTATCGTGACTACTTTACTTTGAGGTTCAGTCACATCATAAGAATTAATATCAATACAAAGAATTCATTCTCTTCTTAATTCAGAACATCACCATAATAGGGTTACTTATGCTTCTAAATATCTTAATGATAGTGACCATTGGTCAATTATAAAGATGCTATATATAGATATTAACCATTTAATGCTCAAATTTGCTTAAGAAAATGTCCATTTGCCGAACAGGAGCAGAGCATTTAAAAAAAATTACCCTAATGGTTCGATTATTGAGGAAGCCATTCCAGTGGTAAATTTTCAAAAACAGTCTTCTGTTGTTTTGCAAATGGACATTTTTCAAGGCCATTGTTGACTCCGTAGTGGCCGACTAAATTGCTCAAATGTAAGTCTACCAATATTACCTCACTCTGCCCAGAGAAAATCTCAGCAATGTGATCACCAGTGACTGGCATAAACCCAAAGATATGGCTTAGAACAGGCTTACGGGTAATCAGGAGGCTCCACAGGTGATATAAACTTGCATACACACAGCTGACTATGAAGGCTATTATAATAGACACATGAAGTGCTGATTATCACCCCTGGAATGTTTGACCACTTATAAAAACATTGACCTAATTCTAACTGATCAAACAGCACACAAAATAAACTTTCTGCTGTTGGCTCCTATCATGTCCAGTTTGATCATTTTACTGAGCACAGTCCAAATGAGTTTATATAATTGTGCTCTAGATATAGGTTGATATATGCATATAGGTTGATATATATGCATGTTCGTGTTGTGCACAAAAATTGTGTTATCAGCTGTGCTTAGCCCAGTTACTGATATTTGATATTATTAGTAACTCAATAAACATGCTGAAACCTGAGAGTAAGTACATGTGTACTTAACACTTTACTGGTTAAATTTGGTCAAGAAAATCAAAATATTTGCTTATTGAATGTTCATTTGCAGGCCAAAAGAGGATTATTTTTTTATAATTTACCACCGAAATGATTGGCTCAGTTATCGAGCCAGGCATTCCAGTGGTAAATTTTCAAAAAATAGTCCTCTCTTGGTCTGCAAATGACCATTCCTCAAGACCACTGCCGAGGCCGTTTTTGCCTGATATGAGTGTTAAATGGTTAATAAGGAGTACAAATTCCCTCTTGTAAATGAGATTAACTTAACTTAATTATTAACCCGCAAATTCTTTCAAGAAAATTTTTATTTTCTCATAAAAAATGTCAATTTGCAGACCAAAAGAAGACTATTTTTTTAACTTATGTTTTCGAGCCACTCATTCCAGCAGTAAATTTTCAAAAATAGTCTTCTCTTGCTCGGCAAATGGACATTTATGTGCAGGACCTGTTTTTGGCTCATTTGAATGTTTAAAGGGTCTTCTCACCTGTGCACAGGTAACTTATAGCAGATCAGGCAGCATTCTAGTACAGAGGACTGTCAGCCATGCTTTTAGTGTTGACACTGACGCATAACTAACAGCTGGTTTGTGTAATAGGCCAGTGTCGCGATGACACAGGCGAGTTAGCATGCCATTTAGCACGTAGACAATTAATCTCAACGTTTCCACAATTTGAACTATGCCTCACGAACTTCACCAGTCTGCACTCAGATTTATGTAAACTACGATGAATCCGCAACCAGATATTTGAATCTAGCACACAATAACAGTCGCTCACACCACTTCAAATATAGTTAATCTGATCACTAATAGCAAGGGAAAGAACTCTTGACACATTTACCGATGATGTGTTAAGAACTATCTCCCTTGCAACACTTGATAAGAGTTGCCATATGAAAGCAATATTCAAGGGCTTGTCAGTCAAGATGGACTGGATACATAAAGCTATATTCTTAGTATGCTGTGTGATTAACCCGTTAACACTCACATCAGCCAAAAACAGCTTTTGCAGTGGTCTTAAGAAATGTCCATTTGCAGACCAAGAGTATTTTTGAAAATTTACCACTGATCCAAAAATGGTTTCTGTAGTCGTCTTGAGAAATGACCATTTGCAGATCAAGAGACTACTTTTGAAAACTTAACACTGGAATGACTGCGCTTTAGATTACCCTTATTAGCTATCACATTAAAGTCATGCCCAAATGAAATCCGCCCCTATTAGTGAGCACAAATTAAAAATTGTAAATTCTACTGGCTGCTATGAATAAGTGATTTACAGTCAATTAAATACTCAGAGATAGATGGAGGCTGTGACATTTTATGATCATTCAGAGATCTTATGCTGCTATTAAAACTAAAATGGCTCAAAATCTATCTCTCAGATTTAAAAATGTTCTTGTTGCTAGGAGCAGTTATGGATCCTTGGGGCCAGATAGGCAGTGAGCTCAAATAAGGTAAATCTAAAGCCCTGAATGACTAGCTCGATAACTGAGCCAGTTATTCCACTGTTAAATTTTCAAAAATAGTCTTCTCTTGGTCTGCAAATGGACATTTCTATAGGAAAACTTTCTTGAACAAATTTGAAGATTAAAGGGTTAAATTTGCGATGAACAATGACACAATAAAAAGTTATGGCTTTCTTGATCAATTTTGTTAGCTTAAATGGTACAATGTTTAACAAATGAATTTTATATTTCTGGAAAACTTGTGGCAAGAGAATTAAGCCTGTAAAGTTCAATATTTGTCCACTGAAACGGCCAACTTTAGATGTTAGCTAATTGCAGAACAAATTAGTATACATTTTTGGGTGGAAATATAATCAAATTAAGTGCAAACCCACTCAAAATGTTGTCCAAGTCAGCATATCAATAGCGCATTCTAACATGTGCTGGATGATGCAGACTGACAGATGGGCTGACAGATGCACCATGTTATATATATCATGGGAAACGTAGAGAAAATTAAGCCAATTACTGTCATAGGTGAGTGTGAATGATAAATCAATACTCAATAGAGTTCAATATATTTGGTTGAAAATACTGAAATGAATTTGATTGGAAGCTCTTCTTGTAATGGTTTCCGGTTAAATAATTTCCATGTGATTCCTGCTTCCATTGCCTTGTGACTGAAATGCTGGATTTCAGAGCTGAATGTCTCACAGCATTTTACTGTGAATTCTAAAAAATGTTGTAAAATAATTGACACGCTGGCTAAAAATAGCTTCTGCAGTTGTCTTGCAAAATATCTATTTGCAACCCAAGAGAAGACTATTTATATAAATTTATCATTGCATTACTGGCTCAATAACTGAGCCAGTCATTCCAGTGATAAATTTTCAAAAATAAATTTCTCTTGATCTGCAAACGACCATTTTCTGAGAAAATTCAATTTTTCTTGTATAGATTTGCGGGCTAAATGGGTTAATAATTGCTGATGGACTATTTAGCCAGTAATGTGAGAGACTTAGGTAAACGGTTTGCTGAATCTGCTGTGTCACATATTGCACAAAGCGCATGTGTCATCGATATAATGCCTGGTCTGTGAATGTGCAGCATGTTCATGAATCCCTGTATGTGCATGTGCGCACACACACACACACACGCATGCACGCACGCACGCACACTCACACGCATGCACGCACGCACGCACGCACGCACGCACGCACGCACGCACGCACGCACATGTATGCTTCTGTTCATGCATGTGTCCACGCAGTGCAGTGCTTGAGCACGTGACAACATGAATCCCTGTACGTGCATGTGCACACACACACACATGCATAGATGTATGCTTCTGTTCATGCCCGTGTACACGCAGTGCAGTGCTTGAGCACGTGACAACATGAATCCCTGTACGTGCATGCGCGCACACACACGTACGCATGCACGCACGCACAAACGCACAAACGTGCGCGCACGCACGCACAAACACGCGCGCACAAACACGCGCGCACGCACGCACAAACACGCGCGCACAAACACGCGCACACGCACGCACAAACACGCACACAGACACACACGCACACAGACACAGACACACACACAAACACACACACACACACACACACACACACACACACACACACACACACACACACACACAACACAACACAACACAACACAACACAACACAACACACACACACACACACACACACAGATGTATGCTTCTGTTCATGCCTGTGTACACGCAGTGCAGTGCTTGAGCACGTGACAACATGAATCCCTGTACGTGCATGTGCACACACACACACACACACACACACACACACACACACACACACACACACATCCATAGATGTATGCTTCCGTTCATGCCTGTGTACACGCAGTGCAGTGCTTGAGCGCGTGACAACATGAATCCCTGTACGTGCCTGTGTACACACACACACACACACACACACACACACACACACACACATAGATGTATGCTTCTGTTCATGCCTGTGTACACGCAGTGCAGTGCTTGAGCGCGTGACAACATGAATCCCTGTACGTGCCTGTGCACACACACATAGATGTATGCTTCTGTTCATGCCTGTGTACACGCAGTGCAGTGCTTGAGCACGTGACAACATGAATCCCTGTACGTGCCTGTGCACACACACATAGATGTATGCTTCTGTTCATGCCTGTGTACACGCAGTGCAGTGCTTGAGCGCGTGACAACATGAATCCCTGTACGTGCATGTGCACACACACATAGATGTATGCTTCTGTTCATGCCTGTGTACACGCAGTGCAGTGCTTGAGCGCGTGACAACATGAATCCCTGTACGTGCATGTGCACACACACACACACACACACAGATGTATGCTTCTGTTCATGCCTGTGTACACGCAGTGCAGTGCTTGAGCACGTGACAACATGAATCCCTGTACGTGCATGTGCACACACACACACACATGCATAGATGTATGCTTCTGTTCATGCCTGTGTACACGCAGTGCAGTGCTTGAGCACTTGACAACATGAATCCCTGTACGTGCATGTGCACACACACACACACAGATGTATGTTTCTGTTCATGCCTGTGTACACGCAGTGCAGTGCTTGAGCGCGTGACAACATGAATCCCTGTACGTGCATGTACACACACACACACACACATGCATAGATGTATGCTTCTGTTCATGCCTGTGTACACGCAGTGCAGTGCTTGAGCACTTGACAACATGAATCCCTGTACGTGCATGTGCACACACACACACACACAGATGTATGCTTCTGTTCATGCCTGTGTACACGCAGTGCAGTGCTTGAGCACGTGACAACATGAATCCCTGTACGCGCACACACACACACAGATGTATGCTTCTGTTCATGCCTGTGTACACGCAGTGCAGTGCTTGAGCACTTGACAACATGAATCCCTGTACGTGCATGTGCACACACACACACACAGATGTATGTTTCTGTTCATGCCTGTGTACACGCAGTGCAGTGCTTGAGCACGTGACAACATGAATCCCTGTACGTGCATGTGCACACACACACACACAGATGTATGCTTCTGTTCATGCCTGTGTACACGCAGTGCAGTGCTTGAGCACGTGACAACATGAATCCCTGTACGTGCACACACACACACACACACACACACACACACAGATGTATGCTTCTGTTCATGCCTGTGTACACGCAGTGCAGTGCTTGAGCACGTGACAACATGAATCCCTGTACGTGCACACACACACACACACACATAGATGTATGCTTCTGTTCATGCCTGTGTACATGCAGTGCAGTGCTTGATCACGTGACAACATGAATCCCTGTACGTGCACACACACATAGATGTATGCTTCTGTTCATGCCTGTGTACATGCAGTGCAGTGCTTGATCACGTGACAACATGAATCCCTGTACGTGCATGTGCACACACACACACATGCACAGATGTATGCTTCTGTTCATGCCTGTGTACACGCAGTGCAGTGCTTGATCATGTGACAACATGAATCCCTGTACATGCCTGTGTACACGCAGTGCAGTGCTTGATCATGTGACAACATGAATCCCTGTTCATGCCTGTGTACACGCAGTGCAGTGCTTGAGCGCGTGACAACATGAATCCCTGTTCATGCCTGTGTACACGCAGTGCAGTGCTTGATCACGTGACAACATGAATCCCTGTTCACGCCTGTGTACACGCAGTGCAGTGCTTGATCACGTGACAACATGAATCCCTGTTCATGCCTGTGTACACGCAGTGCAGTGCTTGATCACGTGACAACATGAATCCCTGTACGTGCATGTGTACACGCAGTGCAGTGCTTGATCACGTGACAACATGAATCCCTGTACGTGCATGTGTACACGCAGTGCAGTGCTTGATCACGTGACAACATGAATCCCTGTACGTGCATGTGTACACGCAGTGCAGTGCTTGAGCGCGTGACAACATGAATCCCTGTTCATGCCTGTGTACACGCAGTGCAGTGCTTGAGCGCCGTGACAACATGAATCCCTGTTCATGCCTGTGTACACGCAGTGCAGTGCTTGATCACGTGACAACATGAATCCCTGTACGTGCATGTGTACACGCAGTGCAGTGCTTGATCACGTGACAACATGAATCCCTGTACGTGCATGTGTACACGCAGTGCAGTGCTTGATCACGTGACAACATGAATCCCTGTACGTGCATGTGTACACGCAGTGCAGTGCTTGAGCGCGTGACAACATGAATCCCTGTTCATGCCTGTGTACACGCAGTGCAGTGCTTGAGCGCCGTGACAACATGAATCCCTGTTCATGCCTGTGTACACGCAGTGCAGTGCTTGAGCGCCGTGACAACATGAATCCCTGTTCATGCCTGTGTACACGCAGTGCAGTGCTTGAGCACCGTGACAACATGAATGCCTGTACATGCCTGTGTACACGCAGTGCAGTGCTTGATCACCGTGACAACATGAATCCCTGTTCATGCCTGTGTACACGCAGTGCAGTGCTTGAGCACCGTGACAACATGAATCCCTGTTCATGCCTGTGTACACGCAGTGCAGTGCTTGATCACCGTGACAACATGAATCCCTGTTCATGCCTGTGTACACGCAGTGCAGTGCTTGAGCACCGTGACAACATGAATCCCTGTTCATGCCTGTGTACACGCAGTGCAGTGCTTGATCACCGTGACAACATGAATCCCTGTTCATGCCTGTGTACACGCAGTGCAGTGCTTGATCACCGTGACAACATGAATCCCTGTTCATGCCTGTGTACACGCAGTGCAGTGCTTGATCACCGTGACAACATGAATCCCTGTTCATGCCTGTGTACACGCAGTGCAGTGCTTGATCACCGTGACAACATGAATCCCTGTTCATGCCTGTGTACACGCAGTGCAGTGCTTGAGCACTTGACAACATGAATCCCTGTACGTGCCTGTGTACACACACACACACACACACACATAGATGTATGTTTCTGTTCATGCCTGTGTACACGCAGTGCAGTGCTTGATCACCGTGACAACATGAATCCCTGTTCATGCCTGTGTACACGCAGTGCAGTGCTTGATCACCGTGACAACATGAATCCCTGTTCATGCCTGTGTACACGCAGTGCAGTGCTTGAGCGCCGTGACAACATGAATCCCTGTACGTGCACACACACACACACGCATAGATGTATGCTTCTGTTCATGCCTGTGTACACGCAGTGCAGTGCTTGATCACGTGACAACATGAATCCCTGTACACGCAGTGCAGTGCTTGATCACGTGACAACATGAATCCCTGTACACGCAGTGCAGTGCTTGATCACGTGACAACATGAATCCCTGTACATGCCTGTGTACACGCAGTGCAGTGCTTGAGCGCGTGACAACATGAATCCCTGTTCATGCCTGTGTACACGCAGTGCAGTGCTTGATCACGTGACAACATGAATCCCTGTTCATGCCTGTGTACACGCAGTGCAGTGCTTGAGCGCGTGACAACATGAATCCCTGTACACGCAGTGCAGTGCTTGAGCGCGTGACAACATGAATCCCTGTACACGCAGTGCAGTGCTTGAGCGCGTGACAACATGAATCCCTGTACACGCAGTGCAGTGCTTGAGCGCGTGACAACATGAATCCCTGTACACGCAGTGCAGTGCTTGAGCACGTGACAACATGAATCCCTGTACACGCAGTGCAGTGCTTGAGCGCGTGACAACATGAATCCCTGTACACGCAGTGCAGTGCTTGAGCGCGTGACAACATGAATCCCTGTACACGCAGTGCAGTGCTTGAGCGCGTGACAACATGAATCCCTGTACACGCAGTGCAGTGCTTGAGCGCGTGACAACATGAATCCCTGTACACGCAGTGCAGTGCTTGATCACGTGACAACATGAATCCCTGTACACGCAGTGCAGTGCTTGATCACGTGACAACATGAATCCCTGTACACGCAGTGCAGTGCTTGATCGCGTGACAACATGAATCCCTGTACACGCAGTGCAGTGCTTGATCGCGTGACAACATGAATCCCTGTACACGCAGTGCAGTGCTTGATCACCGTGACAACATGAATCCCTGTACACGCAGTGCAGTGCTTGATCACGTGACAACATGAATCCCTGTTCATGCCTGTGTACACGCAGTGCAGTGCTTGATCACGTGACAACATGAATCCCTGTACATGCCTGTGTACACGCAGTGCAGTGCTTGATCACGTGACAACATGAATCCCTGTACACGCAGTGCAGTGCTTGATCACGTGACAACATGAATCCCTGTACACGCAGTGCAGTGCTTGATCACGTGACAACATGAATCCCTGTACACGCAGTGCAGTGCTTGATCACCGTGACAACATGAATCCCTGTACACGCAGTGCAGTGCTTGATCACCGTGACAACATGAATAATATTATTGCAATATATTTATTTAACCCTTTAACCCTGGAACTTGTTCAAGAAAATTTAAATTTTCTCATAGAAAATGTCCATGTGGTGACCAAAAGAAATATTTTTGAAAACTTAGCACTGGAATGACTGGCTCGGTTATCGAGCCCGAGTCATTCCAGTGGTAAAATTTCAAAAATAGTCTTCTTTTGGTCTGCAAATGAACATTTCTCAAGACCACTGCAGAAGCAGTTTCTGGCTGATATGAGTGAACAGGGTTAAATATAGGCATGTAAAATGGAGTCATCAAATGATGTTAATTGGTGATTTCATGCAATCTCAAATATGCTACCACTGGTAGATTGGAAATGAATCAGAATAATTTGAGAACAAGCATTTACTCACTCTAGTAATGCTTAGCTTGGAATCAATTAGTTGTGTTTCTGGTGCTTCACGCTCTGCCATGTGTCAACTGTGTGTGCAGGTACCGCACACACCTAAATATAATCAAAGCAGACCTGAATATGTAAAGTGGTATGAATAGTATTCTCTATAGGCGCCAACATTTCGATCATTTTGAAAACTTTATATTTGAAAGTCATGGTTCCATTCAATATGTTTTAAAAAAACACTGCTGGTTTCCAGAGTTATAACAATGATACCCAATGAATATTTTGAAATTTGTGTGACTGTGGTACTGTCGCTGGAAACAATCGCTTTCAGTCAGTGTTTTGAAATTAGACAGTATTTTACCTGTTACAAGGAGAAAGTGTCTAATCCGCTAAGCGCAAATATAACTGCGGTTATATGACTGTCTGTATTATTTATTCACTCCACATACACCAGAGGGAAAGGGCCTCTGACATCACTAATTGGTTCCTGCCTGACTGACATAAATGATATTTAGCTGCTGTTTTAAAATTATTCCGTTTTATTTCATTTCTTTACTAGTGGTTACAGAATGATTAATATATAAACCTATCATTCATCAGCATTTGTTAGTTCCCGCCGGGTCATTTCATTTAAAACTTTAATGGTTAAGTCGGCCAACACCGACTCCTGCAATGATCGTAATGAATGTTCAATTGTTTATATACAAACGGGCCAGTTATGACAGTTTCAAAAACATTCTCATGACCGGCAAATGGATGGACATTCACTAAGGCAAATAGAGATTTTCTTGACGAATGGTTAATATAATATGGTGAGGGTATAACAACGCAATGAGCATGCGTGTGCATATGTGCATCCTGGCAAATGTCCATTTACAGGCTAAGAGAAGACTATTTTTGAAAATTTATCACTGAAATGCCTGGCTCGATAACCAAGCCAGTGCTACATTTTTAAGAACTGCATTCTCTTGGCCTGTGAAAGGTCATTCAACAGGCAGATATTAAAAAATTTTGGGACAAAATTTGACCATTAAACGGCTAGACAATAAAAACAACCAGTTCTGGTCTTTACTCGCGGAACCACCAATACAGGTGTTTTAGTAGAATATCAATTTTTTATGATATCGTTCAGAAGATAACTATTGTGGTCATAGTTAGATTTTTATGATATCTTTCAGAAGATAACTATTGTGGTCATAGTTAGATTTTTATGATATCTTTCAGAAGATAACTATTGTGGTCATAGTTAGATTTTTATATCTTTCAGAAGATAACTATTGTGGTCATAGTTAGATTTTTATGATATCTTTCAGAAGATAACTATTGTGGTCATAGTTAGATTTTTATGATATCTTTCAGAAGATAACTATTGTGGTCATAGTTAGATTTTTATGATATCTTTCAGAAGATAACTACTGTGGTCATAGTTAGATTTTTATGATATCTTTCAGAAGATAACTACTGTGGTCATAGTTAGATTTTTATGATATCTTTCAGAAGATAACTATTGTGGTCATAGTTAGATTTTTATATCTTTCAGAAGATAACTATTCTGGTCATAGTTAGATTTTTATATTGTTCAGAAGATAACTATTGTGGTCATAGTTAGATTTTTATGATATCTTTCAGAAGATAACTATTGTGGTCATAGTTAGATTTTTATATCTTTCAGAAGAGAACTATCGTGGTCATAGTTAGATTTTTATGATATCTTTCAGAAGATAACTATTGTGGTCATAGTTAGATTTTTATATCTTTCAGAAGATAACTATCGTGGTCATAGTTAGATTTTTATGATATCTTTCAGAAGATAACTATTGTGGTCATAGTTAGATTTTATCCATACAAAATCGCAGTTAAGGTGACACGCGGATGCATAATATTTTGAACCAAATTAATCCATGCAGGTTACCTCATAAGTTACCTGCAAATATGCACACATGTGGATGAGCAATGAGCATGCGTACCCATCAATCAAACTAATGTAAAATTAGTTAGCTTAACCTTTTAATGGTAAAGTTTTTCACAAAATTTTAATTATTTTTAGTGACTGTCCACTTACAGGCTAAGTTAAGCCTGTTTTTGAAAATTTACCACAGGAATGACTTGTTCGATTACGGAGGCAGTCATTCCAGTGGCAACGTTTAAAAAATAGGCTTATATTGGCCTGCAAATGGACATTCCTCAACACCACTGTAGAGGCCGGTTTGGGCCAGTAAACGGCTAAAAAGCCAGATCTATTTTAATAACCTTTTTCTGCCAAGAATTTATTTACAGAACGATTATGAAACTTTGTCTATAGTAGGAACCCAGCTTCTTACTCTCCATGCACTGGTAACCTTTTGGCGCTCTTAACGCTATAAAAGTCAAGAAGATTAAAACAGACCTCTGCAGTAGCCGTGAGGATGATCCATTTGCAGGCTCAAAAGACAATTTTTTTAAATCTAACACTGGAATGACTGGCTTGATTATCGAGCCAGTCATTTCAGTGATAAATTTTTAGAAAACAGTTTTCTCTTGGCATGCAAATTAACATTCAATGTGCAAAAATTAGCATTTTTTACCAATCTTGTCCATTAAAGGGTCAAATGTGGATGATCAAGCTAAAACAGTCAGTATGTAATCAACATACCTGGTAAACTGTTACTAATCAATGTCCATTTTTCATAAGTGCATTTGTTAACTCTGACAACTGATTGATACATTTTGTACTTTATATAAACAAGACATCAGCGGATCACTGATCAACACAGTCGTGGTACTCGCAAAACTTTAGACACTTAATTTCTTAGTATTTTGGCATTGCATCCCTCCCCCCCCCCCAGACTTTTCCTCTCCCATAATGTATCCCCATAACGTACGCACAGACGCACACCACCTTCCACCACACCCAGGCTTTGGCCTCATCCATAGTTTAGCCCCTGGTCCAATTAGGCGCACGCATGCACGCACGCACATGCACACACACACACACACGCACGCACACACGCACGCACACACACACACACAGATCTAAATGGCAAACTAGATCCTGGGATCAAGGTCGCAATGACCTTGACCTAAGCTGAAGCAGCTAATTTTGAATCTTATAGTTCACAAAATCAGAAGAGCATAGTACCATACAGTTCTTTCAACAAAGGTAGGCTAAAATCATATGGACGATTGATCAGCATTTTATCTAGAGGTTTGCTTGCCATGGGATAGAAGCTTGTTTGGTCTTTATGGCGAGGTGAGCTAATAATGTCAATAGTAAGTGAATTAGTGTCTCGCGCTTAAGTATGCGATCAACTGATTATATAACTAATTGTCAATAAGTAATTGTATGGTATTACAGAATTGTTATTAATGAATAATTCACCTTTCGAAAGTATCCATCTGTGATCTGACGTCATAATTAACTAAGTGACGTGTATGCTGATGTCATGAATGATTCCATATTGCCTGTCTTTAACGCTTAATAGTCCGACACATTGTACGAATTGTATGTCTTTGCTATTTAATAAACATGCCGTTGAAAATTTTGAAACTAATTTGACTGGCTGCTGTTGCTGCGATAGGCAGCAACAGCAGCCAGTCAAATTAATTTCAAAATATTCAACAGCTTACATGTATAGTTTTCTGGAAATTGATAGTGAGGGAGTTCAGAGATCGATCGATCCCAACACAGATGTGTGGATGGAGCTTAGATTGAGATGGGTGGGGCGTAGCAAAAACTGTAAAGGTCCATTAGCATATGACGAGACACACTTTTGGTGTTCATTAGGCATCGGAGCATCAAGTGTCAAACCAGTCATGGAGTAAATGATCCAGTCTCATGGTGTGTACAGACCTGCCAACCCCTACTGATTGTCTGGAGTTTGTACAGAAATAACATCCAAATTACGCATGTACACGTGGCGAGTGAGAATACGGAAATAAACAATTGTGCAATTACGTTAATACGGACAAGGTGTTAAAATTACAAATTTACATTTGTGGGTCTATAAAAACAGTGACTGCTTATCAAAACACAAGTTGGCTTTCATTGTGTCATAAATCTGATGTACTCATCCGAATTATAGTTATCCTGTGTCAATGTGTGATAATTGCTCAATCTAGCCAACATTTGAGAACAGCCCATAGAGTTAGAGTGGCAGTAGAGCGCTTATTCTTATACCTTGACTTCGCCGTCTTATATATATACATGTAGCCTCCACAAGGGACTCAACTCTCTTTTGATAATTGGAAGAGAATTTGAACAGGGGCAAATTTCTATGTTTTTATGAGAAATGAAATTGTATTGGCTATATTAATCTAACACTTTATTTTCGACTAACTAATAGAATTAGCATAAGGGCTCTATGGCTATTCTAATTCTATGAAACAGCCTGCCAAGATTATCTAATCTTGCTAATCGACATGGTATTATTACCGCTTTGGAGTAATAGAATGCGAAAGCTAGCACTCTGCGAGAATCCTGGAAGTTTGCTTGTTCATAATGGATACAGACATGCAATTTAACTACATAAATATACTGATGTAAATCAGAAATCATCCATTTAAAGCGTGAGAAAATCAAAACAATCTTTTCATATTTTAATATAACTATTTACCGAAATATTGTAACATGAATTTCATGGTAATATATATTTCCGTGATCGCTGTATGATATTTTGTGCACAGTCGATGTCTATGTTTTCCGAATTGGTGTCTAAATATGGAAAATAATCACCAAACTGCGTGGAGGCGCTCAGCGCAACCTGATAATGTTGCAATACCAATAAAAAAAACCCAGTTCACAAGACGTGTAAGGCCTGAAGTCAGAATGTATAGAAAGATGGCCGGTTTTAATGAACAATTTAGTGTTACCTATGCACATTGTTAATCAATAACAAATTTCTATCCACAAATGTAACTGACAATGAACTCACAAAATACAAGATGACAATTTTTACATTTTACCACCAGAATGACTCGCTTGATAATTGAGCCTATCATACAGTGGTCAAATTTCAAAGATATTTTTCTCTTGCCGTATTTAAAATTGTGTGTTGTGCTGCTTTTTTAATCACTACTGAACTACTGAAGAGTTCCTCAATTTACTGAAAATACATTACTGAAAGAATGTGCAAAACTACTGAGTCAGGTTTTTCCGCCCGAAACTACTGATTGTTTGAACAGAGGTTGGCAGGTCTGGGTGTAAATAATTCCGCAATAATTTTGACTTTATAATTGATCAAATTTGGACAAGCTACCAGACAATAATTTCAATGGGCAATAACTCTGAACATGCTGACTATTTTGAAAACAATTTGACTGAAAGTTGTTGGTGGCTTATTCATCAACAATTTTCAGTCAAATTGTTTTCAAAACACTCAGCATATTCAGAGCTAATCCTCATGGAAAATGTATTCTGCAGCAATTCAGCAGATGTACATTTAAAGCAATACTTACCAAAACTGAGAAAACATCAACAGCTATAACCAGTACATCCAGTATGGAGTAACAAACATATGTGCATATCTCTATTCAACACAATCATGATTTCCCAGGACGTTTCTAAATGTCACACTGTCTGCATATATGCCATATGACTTCACTATAAATACATTAAAATGCACCAATTATAACAATAAAGCCTATATTTCCCAGGCTGTTAGAGGCACTGAGCCACGCTGATGCTGTCACAGGCTGAGTGACTGTAGATCTCTAAAGCCAGGCTAGTATCACCCAGACAAATGATGACTACAGTCCATAGAGTCATCATCCACAGAATTCTAGCCGGCGGTGACAAACAAAGAAACAGTTTTGCATTTTGTCGCCTTCAGCTATCCCCTAGCCACCACCAGAGCCTCATTTTCACTCTCACTGTGCCAGAATTTATTTCCCTGTCACAGGCAATAATACCATCTTTCTGTGTGACAATTTCTGTTCCGTAAAACCTGTCTTAAGTGGCCACCTCCTGGACAATACATAATTATAATCAGGATAATTAGGTTATGTCTCGTAATACAATTAGTCACACGCATACATACACAGGATATGATTTTTCCAGCCAAATGATGGTGGTTTATTAAGATAGGTGGCTTAAAGACCACCTGTTTTAAAGAAGCACTATAATTGGACTCTAAATGCTAGATGGTCACATTAGACAGGTTTATTCTATTATCATCTCTGTGCTACTGCTTGTGTCCTCAGAGTTTGTCACTGGCATGACTCATTATTAACAATTTACCACTCAAATTTCATTCAAGAATTTCAACTTTCTCATAGAAAATGCCCATCTGCAGACAAATAGAGCATTATTTTTAGAAATGTACTTCTGGAATGACTGGCTCGGTTATCAAGGCAGTCATTCCAGTGATAAATTTTCAAAAATATTCTTCTCTTGATCTGCAGATCAACATTTCTTAAGAGCATCTCAGAAGCCATTTTTTGGCCTGTTCGAAAGTTAAAGCTTTAAGATGATGGATCCTTTTTAACGTCTTTTGTTCTGCACAGCTGTGCCAATGTCCTGAGGCGACAGGATTGTCCCGTGACAGGATTATCAGCGTTAACTCTGTGATCATGTGACACACCCATGATACAACGCCAGGTCCAGTGCAGCATCAATGGAATGATAAAGGTCATTCACAGTGAACTCTTCAAACATTGGTGACTAATAAATTTATCAATAATCATCTTTTCTTCATGATACAGCATGATGGGGACTTAATGATTTAACACTTAAATTTGCTTTAAAAAAATTCAATTTTCTCCAAAAAAAATTCAATTTGCAGACCAAGATAAGAACATTTCTGAAAATGTATCACTGGAATGACTGGATAGGTTGTATATTTTCCAAAATAGTCTTCTTTTGGTCTGCAAATGGACATTTCTCACAGCCACTACAGAGGCCGTCTTTAGCCGGCTTGAGTGTTAAAGGGCTAATTAATTGACTTCGCTAAAGAAAACTGAATGAATCAATTTTATTATCTTGTAATTGAATTTAAAATTGAAAATTAGATGACGGTATTAACCATTTTACCCGACAAATCCCAGAAAAAGTATATTCGTTACAATATAAAACTTATTTTGTTGAATATTAAAAAAATTAATTGGACTGGAAGCAATTGCTGCCTTAGGCCACAATAGCAGCAACGTCGTCCGGGCAAGTTAATTAAAAAATATTCTTGTTTTCTTGTATGGTTGCCTTGAAAATGAGATATGCCGAATTCATCAGTGCAAGGGTTAAATTGACATTAATACGGCATTACATATGCACAGGATACTAGAGTCATACTTCTAGATTCTAGATACTAGAGTCATACTTCTTAGACTGATCAAACAAATGTTACACAGTTATGGTGTTAAAACAATTTTCAAGCTGATTTGAACTTCTCACTGCTGGGAATACTGTATTTTGGGAGATGTTAAAGAAATTGATTGGCCTAGAGGTAATATCATATTAAACCGCTAACCCTTTAATGGTCAAATTTCTTCAAGAAAAGCTAAATATTTGCACACTGCATGTCCATCTGCAGGCTAAAATAAGACTATTTTTGAAAATTTACCATTGAAATGACTGGCTCAGTTATCGAGCAAGTCATTCCAGTGGTAAATTTTCTAAACTAGTCTTTTCTTAACCTGTACATGGTCATTCCTCAAGGCCACGACAGAGGAGTGTTTTGGCTGGCTTGACCCTTCAAGGTAAAGCGTGCTAGATATACAGAAACTGATACAGAAGCAGCTGTATATCAGGCCTCTCCATGAACAGATTACAGCACAAAGAAAGCCTTATCCACCTCTGAATAACCATCATGGAGGATCACGTGACAGGGATAAGATTTGACACATGCAATAAATATGATGTATATATTATGCATGAGTAAAGCTGCATGCATGGAAATCATCTTGTGATGAACAAGCCTTTTCAATCTCTCATAACGTCTTAATCCTCAAATGTTTTAAAAAATGGAAATTTTCTCACTGAAGATGTACATTTACAGACCAAGAGATTATTTTTTTTTAAATTTAACACTGGAATCACTGGTTCATTTATTAAGCCAGTCATTCCAGTGGTAAATTTTCAAAAAAATAGTCTACTCTTGGTCTGCAAATGGGCATTTGACAAGACTACTGCGGAAGACTTTTTAGTCAACTCGCGTGTTAAACGGCTAAGCTCTTTTCAATTAGTAGCTCGCCTGGCCATTCTCCATTCATACACATAGATTTCTTGTGAGCGTCATAAGCAGCTGTCTGCAACAGCCTTGTGTCCAGGGTTAAATATTCAATACAGAATAATAACAGAAACTAGCCTCAAAGGCCAGGTCAGCTTATGCCATGACGACTGTCTGTTGTCCATCTGTCGTCTGTCCATCAACATTTTCTTTAAACGACTTCTTTTCACGAACCACTGGGCCGATTTTAATTATATTTGGCAGGAAGCATCCTTAGGGCACAAGACCACTGTGGAAGCAGTGTTTTGGAAGCCTGAGTGTTAAAGGATCACAGCCATGAGGGTCAAGATTGGTCAAGCAAATTAAACCGTTGCTTAGTGAATGTCTATTTGCAAATCAAGAAGACTATCATTTGAAAATCTATCACTAGAATGACTGGCTCGGTTATTAAAATACAATTTAATAAACTTAACCGAATGTAACTAATACCACTATATAAGCACCCTGAGAGCTTTGCCTGATCCTCAGCCACCCCAGCATTTGGGTGGCATCCTGGAATTCATAAAGTTACTCTGTAACCTACCAAGACTAACAAGAAATGATTGGTAGAGCCAGGCGCTGTAGAGCCAGTTATTCCAGTGGGAAAGGATAATTTTCTCTTGGCTTCCGAATGGACAATTGGACATTCAATAAGCAAACATTTTGATATTTCTTTACCAATCTTGAGCATAAGAGAATTTCTACTGGTAGCTATGTTGTTGCAGGTAACATTATTATGACAGATGATGGACGTGTCAGAGAAACATAAATACACAGCATCCTCACTGACTTTATCATACCTAGTAAGAGAATATCTCTAATCCTCAAACAGCATATATCACAATTACACTGAAGCCAGAAGAGGACATCCTGAGCTGTGAGGTGCAGACATCATTCATTCAGTCCTGAGTTTACACAAGAACTCAGGCTCATGCACACCTCTGTGTAACATGATCAAATTGAAGTGTGTTTAAAGATCAAAGGTCATAAGTAAGAGGTTGCATGCTGGGTAAAGAACAGGAGCTGGTGAGGAAGAATCATTTCACATTGTTATGATAGGTGCACCAACAATATTATATGCCAAGACCTGACAGACCGCATATGTTATTAATAATCATTGCTGTTGTCTGAAGATGAACTAGTGAGTTATGCTGATAGTATTGTGGCTGACAGAAAACTGCACTGTATACATTTTACAGGAGTACAGCCATCTTAAGTCTATATAAACAATTATAGAGGCGTATAGCCATCTTAGTTTATGTAAACAATATATCTGATACTGTCTAGTCAATTTATTGATATCAATGTTTTATACTTATACATGTATCCATGTGCTCATCAAGCATAGGTCAAGGTTATCAAATTAGGTCACAGTCATCAGCATAGGTTCTACAAGACATTCTTATAAGAGTTTACGTTAACGTCTTCAGATTTAGGGTTAATGCCATCATATTTATGTCAAAGTCATCATATTTATGTCAAAGTCATCATATTTAGGTCAATGTCTTCAGATTAAGGTCAAGGTCATCATATTTAGGTCAATGTCTTCAGATTTAGGCCAGGTCATCAGATTTAGACCAATGCCATCATATTTAGGTCAATGTCTTCAGATTTAAGTCAATGTTATCAGATTTAGGTCACAGTCATAAGATTTAGCCGGTCAATCTCGTCACAATTTAGGTCAATGCCATGAGTGCAATCAAATTTAGGGCAATATCATCAGATTTATGTCAAGTTCATAAGACTTAGGCATCAATATGCTAACTATACTTAGGTGATCAGCATTGGCTTATCCAGTCATGTATGTATGATTACTGTATTCTGCGGCTGTAGATTCTGCTTCCCTGAGGTCACCTCGTAGCACGCTTAGCAGATTTATGCAATGACGTCCTCTCCTGGCTTTGTATTTGCTGGCTCCGAATAGGGAGAATTCCAAGACTCTCTGTGCTGGTGTCTCTTCTGGCATCCTTAGCACATTGCCAAACATGGACCATCTTTGCTGGGTGACTTTTACAGACAGCGGCGGCGTATTACACATCTTGTATAGTTTATCGTTGGAAATTATGATGTCTGGCCATCGGTGTCCAGTGATGGTGCGTAGGTGTTTGCGGTGGCAAGCATCGAGTTTGTCTAGAGCTGCCTTTGGAGCTGCCCAGCTGTTACAGTTATACAGCATCAGGGATATGCAGGTTGCATTGTATAAACGTAGTCTTTTTATCAAGGACTGGAAAGCTATGTTCCCCATGACACAGCGTGCAGCAATGTCAGCAGTACTACAAAGCAGTAGCCCAGGATTTTACTTTTCCTCCATGGTTCGCCACCACGAAGTGGATCATCATTATCTTTAGTTTCATGCTTTGTAGATAGGTATATGCGGATGAACTCTGTTTTGGGTTCTTTTCAGCTAAAATCATAGGCAATTGTCTAACACGCAACATCGTATACCTCATCACTTGCCTTCAATGCCATAAACAATACATAAGTGAAACTAAAAGAACCTTCAAATTCAGAATACAGGAACACTATCGAGACATTTCTCTTGCCCTGTAGGTGGGGCTTAGAATACACCTTCCGTATCCTCTGCGTGTCGTAAGAGGCGACTAAAGGAGGTAAGGGTGAGGTAACCCTGACAGAAACCTTGAGTGCTGAAGACGGAGGTTCCAGGCCGCACGGCGCACTCTAATAAACCATGGATCCATGCACTTAACGCTTATGATCATGTCGATAGTCACTTACAGGACTGGCAGTATGATCAGCGAACGAAAAGAAGAAGAGACCTTTCCCACAACAGATTATCCTGTAGCAAGACACTTCAACTCACCAAACCATGGCAAGGCACATGTTTCTTTACACATAATCCAGGTTCTTAGAGGGGACCCAGATGTAGACTTCCACCCCCACCCACATGACAAAGAGCCAATGACCCAGTGAGTCAAGAAAAATCCAATCAGTTAGGGACCTATAACTACACAATTAGATGCGTCATGATTAACAATTCAAACAACATCAGTATATATTCTCATGGATGCTTATTTGATTTCAATTAATCTGTTATTTTTCATTTGATAGAGCTTGGAAAGGGAAACGAAAAACTTACAATATTTGAGGGTTCCACTCAAAAACATTCTGTACAAACTATACACATGTATATATGGCATGTATATATTCTAAATGTTTTTTTTACAAGAAAATTTCTTTGTGAATTCCCACTAAATCATCACTAGTCATGCAGATGCTAAAAACTGTGAATAAAACATTATACGTGTTAAAACGAAAGTTATGCTTGATATTTTAAAGATTATTTGACTGTCAATTGCTGCATTATTAGTCAAATTGTTTTTAAAGTATATTTAGTCATATTTAAATGTGAATTGCAGACAGCAATGTGTTAATCTAATCAATCATTCAATCTTTGTTCTAATGGCCATACATTAGTAGTTAGGTTCTAGAACAGCTGTTTCTTTATGCGATAATCTCCTCTACAACTGTAACTCATTCAGCTTTTATCAATCATAATCTTATTACCAAATGGCAATCTATTTCTCTGCAATATAGAATGGCACAGAACTGATTTTGTAACGATTCTTTATTCATTCTTGCAAATATAGCAGAGCCAATCATTCCAGCTGTAAATTAAAAAAAAATCGCTTTCTCTTCACCTCAAAATGTCTGATACACCAAGTCTTTTTTGAAAATGTATAACTGAAATGACTGGCTCGCTTATATCGTGCGAGCTATTCCAGTTGTAAGATTGCAAAAATATTCTTCCATTGGCCTGCAAATGGACAATTTTAAACCACTGCAAAGACTGTTTTTGCTTGACAATTATCTAGGCTTAATCCTTTACCACTCTTAAGCCGGCCAAAATGGTCTCTGCAGTGGTCTTGAGAAATGACCATTTGCAGACCAAGCGAAGAATACTTCTGCAAATGGATATTTTATGAGAAAATCATAATTTTCTTGAATAAATTTGAGGGTTAAATGGCTAAGGAAGTCCAATCTGATAATTATATTCATGTCAGAGCTCCGGAAATCCAAAGCATCTTGAAAGAAAGTTAATTTTCTGTTGCTACGTTTCTGAGACGCCAGGATATCTGATGCGATGTGGATGCTGAGTACATATGTCACATTGATCTGTATGTCGTACATGACACGGCATACGCCAAACTGATCTAACTCTCAAGTATAGCATCAAGCTTCTTAGAGGTAGATATTTGGGTTTTCTATAAATCTAAGGTTTGTGCAGTTAAATTAGCCTGTGATAGCTCTGTGCGTGCGTGCGTGTGTGTGTGTGTGTGTGTGTGTGTGTGTGTGTGCATGTACGCATGTGTGTATTCATCAGCTAACGTCTGCGTGAGTGTGTATATGCATGTGTATATTCATCAGTTGGCATCTGCGTGAGTGTGCTGAGGTCTGTGCGAGTGTGTGTCCATGTGTGTATATTCATCAGCTGATGTCTGTGTGAGTGTGTGTATGCATCAGCTGATGTCTGTGTGAGTACGTATACGCATGTGTGTATTCATCAGCTAACGTCTGTGTGAGTGTGTGTATATTCATCAGCTGACGTCTGTGTGAGTGCGTGTACGTGTGTGTATATTCATCAGCTGACGTCTGTGTGAGTATGTGTATGTATATTCATCAGCTGACGTCTGTGTGAGTGTGTGTATATTCATCAGCTGACGTCTGTGTGAGTGCGTGTATATTCATCAGCTGACGTCTGTGTGAGTGTGTATGTGTGTGTATATTCATCAGCTGACGTCTGTGTGAGTGCGTGTAAATATTCATCAGCTGACGTCTGTGTGAGTGTGTGTGTATATTCATCATCTTATCTGTGTGTGAGCATGTGTGTATATTCATCAGCTTACCTGTATGTGGGTCACACACACACGCATGCACACACACGCACGCACACACGCACACATACACACACACACACACATGGTTGGTAATTAAGACAGAGATTTGGAAGGAGAGACTGATTCACAAAGTAACAGGCTTAATTCATCCTAGGTCAAATTCGACTCGCTAACTAGGGCGATCAGTTTGCTTGTTTACTGAACATGCACAGTTGCTATACCCAGTCAGACGCTAAATAATTAACTATAGTTCATTGGTACCTGGTTCCCCATTGAATTACTATTGCAGTAAATTTGGATCCGGGTACCAGTCTCCATTAACCCTTTCTGTTTTGATAGCCTACGAAAATGGGTTATTTTTGTCCGCTATGATGTCAAAAAGCATCCATATGACATAAAGTGGGAAGGACTTGAGAACATTGATATATAATGGGAAAGCATAATTTCATCAAACCTAAGTTATTTAGTGAAATATTTACACTTTTATATGCATTTATTCGTGGCAAGCGATCGGTGTCCGTCATTTTGAAATTTATGAAAATATCGCGCTAACCATCTGAACCGAGCTCGGTTGAATATAGTTGACTAGCTAATTAACTATTTGAAGTTTGACTCGTAATCTTGTTACCTATAATTAACTATGGTTAGGGGTCGAAGTTGACCCTAGGTGCATGACGATGAACTTTCATCAAGGTATACAAGACAATGAATGGACCTTTCCAATTTATCCATCCATCATATGACATCATAATCAACTACGTGATGTGTAGGATGACGTCACTATCATTATGTTATGAATGACTCGATTTAGTCAATCCTAAACGCTTAACAGTGCGATACATTGTACGAATTGTATGTCTGTTATTTAATTTAACATGCTGCTGAATATTTTGAATGAATTTGGGCACCCAGTCAAATTAGTTTCAAAATATTCAACAGCTTATCTATATAGTTTTCTGGAAATGAAATTGATAGTCAGGGTAATCAGGGATCGATGGAGCTTAACTAGGGATGGGCGGGACATAGCTAAAACGGGAAAGGTCCATTAGAAGCTAAGCTATAGAAACACCTCCCCCCCACCCCCCCCCCCCCCCCCCCATGGAATTTGCATGGATGTACAGACAGACACAGATAAAAAAAAGAAACAATCACATGCACATACACATACACACATGAAAGCACACGGACACACTCACACATCACTATGACTTCGCAAAGTGTGTGGGGGAATAAATAGTCCTACATGTAAAACTCATGATGATTATGTGGTAAAAGTCACTGCAACAACAAGTCTTAGAAAAACTGTTTTCCAGATAATGAGTGCGTATGAATACCAATACTAAATGATACTGCATATCACATGTATGACAAGATGAGTTATGCGTGTAGATCATCGTTACAAGACTCGCTATATTAGCACATAACGCGTAACAAAGATATGATCGGCCTACGTGCTCAGAAATAATATATTGTGCTTATCATGACACAAGGAATGATACAAGCACTCTAACCTATCGGCCGTCGCTTCCAGACTGACCTTTTCCATTTTAACAGAAAATAGAATTGATTGACATGTAGCAATGTGCTTCATCATGTGTAAACAGAAGGAAATGATGACTTCAGGAATTATATGTGGAACGATGTGTTACTGCATAAGAACACACAATTATATACAACTACGGCTGGAAAAACAGAATATGGCGAAGAGAGACTGATGAAATTAAATGCATTTTATAAAAGAATGTTGTTAACCAGTTTCGTCAGTTTCTCTTAATGATTAATTTCATAAAACATCATAATTGAAAGTGAAATTAGAGAACAATTCTCAAAATGTTATGTTCACACAGATCAAGTAAGTTGATGTCTGTGACCTTAAGAGAGACATCAACGGGCATGACTGAACTTCACCCTCATATTGAGATAGACATCGCAGTCAGTCATTCTAAATATCACAGATGAATTGTTCAAGGCTGTGTATTAACTGTCAACCCGCTGAATGTCTGCACACTACATTTCCCATGGGATTTAACTCGAGATATGAATATTTTGAAAACAATTTGATTGAAAATTGGAACTTTCATTCAAACTGTTTGCAAAATATTCAGCTGATCCAGAGCCATTGCTCACTGAAATTATTGCCTGGTGGCTTGCAGCAATAGGACAATTAAATAATTCAAGAGCGTGATATTGTAGCTCAGGAGCATCACATCTTGGCATATTGTCAGGAATCTAGTGATGTGACAGCAGATCTCCTCAAGATTTCTGTGAACTTTAGATACACATGATTTCTGAATGGAAGGAACCTTTTCTAGCTATGACACGCCAATTTCTAGCAATGCCACGCCCATTTCTAGCTATGTCACGCCCATTTTCAGCTATTAATGCCCATTTCTAGCTATGCCACACCCATTTCTAGCTATGCCACACCCATTTTTAGCTATTCCTCACACATTTCTAGCTATTCATGCCCATTTCTAGCTATGCCACGCACATTTCTAGCTATGCTCCACCCATTTCTAGCTATTCTATGCCTATTTCCAACTATGCCACACCCATTTCTAGCTATGCCACACCCATTTCTAACTATGCCATACCCATTTCTAGCTATGCCACACCGACTTCTAGCTATGCCACACACATTTCTAGATATGCCATGCCTATTTCTAGCTATGCCATGCCTATTTCTAGCTATGTGACGGCCATTTCTAGCTATGCCACACCTATTTCTAGCTATGCCATGCCTATTTCTAGCTATGCCACACCTATTTCTAGCTATGCCACATCTATTTCTAGCTATGCCACACCTATTTCTAGCTATGCCACACCCATTTCTAGCTATGCCACACCCATTTCTAGCTATACCACGCCTATTTCTAGCTATGACATGCCTATTTCCAGCTATGCCACACCAATTTCTAACCATGCATACCCATTTCTAGCTATGCCACACCCATTTCTAGCTATGTCACGCCTATTTCTAACTATGTCACGCCTACTTCTAGCTATGCCACACCCATTTCTAGCTATGCCACGCCATTTATAGCTATGGCACGCCCATTTATAGCTATGCCACACCCATTTCTAGCTTAGAGGCGCACCAACCTTTTACATATGTTGAAATCAAGTTGAAAACTTTGAAAAGCTGAATTCCCAGAATCTATATTTCAAGGTAACTATACAATTAAGCAGTTAAAAACTTTAAGACTTTTGCTGGATTTTAGGCCGAGTAAGCGAAAAGTTCTATGTTTATTTGTAATGTAGGTGCCTTAGGTAACTGTTAAAACACCCTACAGGTGAAACCATTGACATTGTTGGTGCAGAACATGAAAGAACTATATGAAGTACATGATATCTCACCCCCCCACAACCTCCACCCCACCCGCAAACAGAAGCCATTCATAAAACCTTGTTTGCGCATGTCATCAGGTGTGGACATCCCAAATTTCAAATGAATCCAATCAATCCATCCATTATACGTGAACTTATTGAGCAAAAAAAAAAAGCGAAGGCACCGATGGATGGACACACACACACACACACACACACACACACACACACACACACACACACACACCCACACCCACACACACACACACACACACACACACGGATGGCAGAGATATAGCATACTCCCACCATTTTTGTCAACGCACGCCGATAAATAACTTTCATCTTGTAAACATCCAGTTTTCAAGTAAGCATGTATATTTACCAGCCGTCTAAATCTTTAACAACTACTGATGTCTAGTTTTATTACGCCTGGCATTTCATGTAAACTAGTACAAACGTCAATTCTTATACTCTAAATTTGGTGCTATACCAGCATAAATTTGTGTTCTACCGCTCAAGAACATGTAATATTCATGTATTCCTGGCAGACATCAATGACTGGTGAGCCAAAAGCTAATAATATTCATGCTCACAAGTCGTCTACATTTCCCGTACATCATTCTGAGAATGTCTGCAATGCACTGCATAGTCATACCTGAATGTACATATATCACGCTGTGTACCTGTCCTGAATACACAAACATGTAAACACCTGTTCATCACGCTGAAACATGTACCTGTCCTGACTACACAAACATATAAACACCTGTCCATCACGCTGAAACATGTACCTGTCCTGAATACACAAACATGTAAACACCTGTCCATCACGCTGAAACATGTACTTGTTCTGACTACACAAACATGTAAACACCTGTTCATCACACTGAAACATGTACCTGTCCATTACATAAACATGTAAACACCTGTCCATTACACAAACATGTAAACACCTGTCCATTACGCAAACATGTAAACATCTGTCAATTACGCAAACATGTAAACACCTGTCCATTACACAGACATGTAAACACCTCTCCTGAATACACAGACATGTAAACACATGTCCATTACACAGACATGCAATCACCTGTCCATTACACAGACATGTAAACACATGTCCATTACACAGACATCTAAACAAACGTTCATTACACAGACATGTAAACACCTGTACATTACGCAAGCATGTAAACACCTGTCCTGAATACACAGACATGTAACCACCTGTCCATCACCCTGAAACATGCAAACACCTGTAAATTATGCAAACAGCTGTCCATTATGCAAACACCTGTCCATTACGCAAACATGCAAATACCTGTTCATTGCGCAAACATGTGTTCATTATGCAAACATGTACAAACACCTGTCATTCACATGTTTGTGTCAAGAACAACTAAACATCTGTCCAAGACACAAACATGTAAACATCTGTCTAATACACAAATGCATGATTGACAGTTATTATCTCCACAGTTTTCGAAGAAAGGTGGGGATTGTGCCATGCAACCTCGGAGTGCGTGCGTGCGTGCATGCGCGTGTGCCTGTGCGGGAAATTGATTGTAATGCATCTCCTCCGAAACCGTTAGACGGAGTTCAACCAGACTTTATATATGGGTTACCCATATGACTGTAGAGTGGACCAGGCCATTTACATTAGGCGGGTGGGGAAGGGATTAAAATGTCACATTTTAAACTACAGAAATTGATTGCAACGCAACTTCTCTGAAATCGTTGGACGCAAGTCAACCAAATTTGGCATGTGAGTTAACCATATCAATGGGGTGTGCATGAGCACATTTACATTTGGCAATGCCCTCATGGGTGGGTGGGTGGAGGATGGGGTCAAAAGATCAAGAAATTGATTATGATGCTGCTCCTCTGAAACCATTGGACAGAATTCAACCAAATTTGGTATGCTAGTTACCCATATCAATTTGGAGCAGATGAACACAGTTACATTTGGCCACACCCTCAGAGGGGTCATGGATGGGGTGCAGAGGGGTCATGGATGGGGTGCAGAGGGGTCGTGGATGGGGTGCAGAGGGGTCATGGATGGGGTGTAGAGGGGTTGTGGATGGGGTGCAGAGGAGTCGTGGATGGGGTGAAGAGGGGTCATGGATGGGGTGCAGAGGGGTCATGGATGGGGTGAAAAGGTAAGAAATTGATTGTAATGCAACTCTGCATTGTTCAAATTTCCTGACTGGTAAGCATGCCAGGCGAAGTTTGAACAGCATTACTTTTTTTCATTTAAATACAATGTATATGCCATTTATATGAAGAACTAACTTTATCACAGGAACTTACCACTCTGATGTCTATATTCTATCTTTTACCATAGCAAAGAAACTGGTATTCATTTTTCAACAATTTTGGTGGACGATGTTGCTGTCGTTAATATGAGCTGTCTCATAGGGGGAATATGCTCCGAGCATTGATTATGCGGAATCCCGTAGAAATGACTCCAATGTGGGAAAGATGGATTGAGAATGGAGAGCTTAAATGTTTCATAGGCTCAGTTCTGCCAATACATGGATAGATGCTGAAATCAGTAATCACTGGTGACTAAATCAGTGGGTGGTCCAGTAGTTGCATTGTTGCGTTGGTTGAATGGTTGGGTGGACCCAGGAGTCTACACTCAATGTTGGATAAATGCGTTGGTGGACCATGAATCCACATTCGATGTTGGTGAAGAGTTATGTAGCATTCATTCACTCTTGAATAGAGATCCATATATTTAGTGTTCGCTAAATGAGTGGGTGGATCCGAGAGTCAACGCTCAGTTTTGAATAAACAAGTGGGTGGACCGTGAAGCCATGTATGCATCATGCAGTCATCTGCTAAATGTTTTCTGGATTCAATATATTATTCTAATTTTATGACGAAACTGACAAAAATCATTCCCTTCTAAGTTGATTTGAGCAATGCCCATTCATAAGGCAAGACCGCTAAAATTATTGCCCATAATTTTTGTTGCAAATATATTCCTTACTGAGGCTCTGTAGATTGACATTTTAACCCTTTAGCCCTCACATTTGTTCAAGAAATTTTCAATTTTCTCATGTCCATTTGTAGACCAAGAGAAGAGTATTTTTGAAAATTTACCACTGGAATGACTGGCCACTAATTGCAATGGTAAATTTTCAAAAATATTCTACTCTTAGTCTGCAAACGGACATTTCCTATGACCACAGCACAAGCCATTTTTGGCTGATATGAGAGTTAATGGGTTAACAATTATTACCATTAATGGCTTCAGTCACCACAATGTTAGACGCCACCCTCCCTGCATATACACACCGACCGTACGTATAATCGAGTGCACAGAATACATACATGTCACGCACGCCTGTCAACGGAAACCTAATAAAAGCAGGACAGCTAATTATATTGTGCTTTACATCCCAGGCAATTTCCATTACATTAACAGCAGTTTTTTTCTCCTCATAAAAAGTGAATATATTCTCCTGTTATATCGCCGCTGTGTGTAGCAATAGTAACAGACATTTATCCCGCTATGGCTTCAGTGTTCGTCTGGAATACTGTCGTCCGTCCTCGCTACCGAGCTTGGTGACAATATTTGCATAGTTTTATTCCGCAAATAGTCACAGAGTGATTTAAGGGAAAACATGTCACTTCACATGAAGCATAAAGAAATGAACACGAGAGGTTTGCTTGGAAACCTGAAGACTGTACATGGATGTATTAGCATGAGGGCTAGATACAGAACTTTGCGAAAAGATAATAAGATGCGAGTTTTAGCGTCTAACAATGTTACTGCTCTCCGTTCCATATAACCAGTGTAACAACTACAATGCATATATGCTAGTGTAACGATCAGATGCTAACCATTTCACCGACAAATCCTTGAAAAAGCATATTGTTTACGATTTAAAATTTATTCTGTAGAATATTTTGAAATTAATTTGACTGGAAGCCATTACTGCCTAAGGCAGCCACTGCTTCCAGTCAAATTAATGTCAAAATATTCAAGAGTTCTCCTAGTTGCCTAGAAAATGAGATATAGGGAATTCGTCGGTGAAAGGCTTAATCATGCAAAACTGCTCAATATACGCCCTAATACTCATGAACCCTTTAACACTCACGCTCACGAAAACTGCTTCTGCAGTAGTCTTGAGAAATGCGCATTTGCAGACCAAGCGAAGACTACTTTTGAAAATCTACCACGGAAATAGCTGGCTCAATAATCGAGCCAGTCATTCAAGTGGTAATTTTTCAAAGATAATCTTCTCTTTGTCTGCAAATCAACATTTTCTATATGAAATTTTCTTGAACAAATTTGAGGGTTTAATGTTTCAACAAGTCAGTGACATAAATTTCTACTAAGGATTGGGCATGAAAGAATGAAGAAGAAGCACCTCTCGCCTCCCTATTAAGAGCATGGAGATTATTCAGATATATTGTATTTCGTGAGAAATCCTTACAATTAGATACTCTGAGAAGCAATTTCCTGTGTTTTCGCTAGAGTGGATGGAACGATACCATACCTCCGCTCCCTCCACATCTTCAAATATTGCGTGGGACATTGTAATCCCCACACACACCTCCACACAGATACACACACCCTCCTCTTCCTTTGCATAATACATGAGCGAAGATTCATTAAATTCAAATAGACACGGAATAGACATGATCAATAAGCTATTAAGTTTTCACGTAGACTGATTCCCTGAAGATAGTGCTCATTTCTGAGGACATGATGGTGGTAAATATGAAATTTACAGCACATTGTCAAAGTAATTTGATGAAAGCTAAACCTGAGCAAAAGCTTCCAGGGGTTTAAGTCTTTACCTAAATACTTAGTATGCTAAGAATTGATTATATCTATATCGGTTATGAAAGAAACAGATCTCCTGTGGCACGTAGAATGACACTATGTATAAAATAGAATGAAATGAGGGGATTAATAATAAAACTGTGTTGTTTAACAAAAAATGATTCACATCTTGCAAAAATCTTCTCAAGTCTTGAAACAGAAATCGATGATCTATTCAACTTTGATCTATGTCTGTGACCTATCTAATATCCCTCTAACACACGCAGTTGTATTCATTCATCCGGTCATAATCTATTTTTAAGTCTTTGTTGTTGTGATGGGAGGCAAGCTTCATGCAACATCAGGAATTACTTCAACAGTCGGACTGCTGAATTATTTACAGACAAAACTGTCCATGGGACATAACTCTAGATGCTATGAATATTTTGAAAACAATTTGACTGAAAGTTGTTGGTGGCTAAGCCACCAACAACTTTCAGTCAAATTGTTTTCAAAATATTCTGCATTTCCTGAGTTATTGCCCATTGAAATTATTAGTCTGTGGCTTGTATCAGCAGTCAGATTGTTAAATCCTATATCTCAAAGACCCTTCCTAAGCAGATATTCCTGGGAGGTAGAGGCAATATGTCTGATGATCATGAGTCTCATCTTCAACCTTGAGAGATCCTGTCCTGGCACGCTTCAAAGCAATGGAATATTATTCCTGTTCTTGGATACACCGCCTCATCAACAGCATCAAAGGCTTACACACGTCTGGCACTGGCGCACCAATGGCAGCTACACATCAAATTAAAAAGCAATGTGCCCAGCTCTCTGTCTATCACTACATAATCTGACATGTGGAGAGCATTAACCATTTCCTCATAGAATTCAAATATATGTGAGACACGTTGTTGATTATTTTGAGAACGATTTGATTGAATACTGCAGGGACAAATGTCAATCAAACTGTTTATGAAATCATGAGCATGTTAACAATATTTAATTGTGTAATAGCTCATGGTTTAACTGGACAATGAAATAAGGATGACAGGTTATATGTAGAATTCAAAGTAGAAGGATTACTACTGTTTATTTTACAGTGTGTAACATCTAAGAGGCTATAAAGGCTTGTATCTTTCAAGCGGAACCCCAGTATTGCAATGCAGACACGTAAAGAAAACTCAGTTCTAAGGATACAAACAATTCTGTTATAGAAACAAAGATTTTGGATGAAATATAAGTTTGAAATGTGGAAATTTATGATTCAAACTGGATGATTTTGGGAATTAGGAACACAACATTTTTGTCTGGAATGTACAAATTGTAGGAGCAAATATAGCTAGAGATACTGGGCTATAAATGCAAATAATTTGATCAGTAAATTCAAAAGCGAAAAGTCTTCCTTAAAGTTATCCTGAAAAATTCTGTGACGATAGCCTGCTTCTAAGTCGCCATTTTAGTTTGATATTTGTAGTCGCCATTATTTGGGATTCTATTGTTCTCGCAGTTGCGCAATGTTCGGTATAAAACCATTCACATAACGCTATACTGTACTGTTGGCTTTCCAAGGTGAGCAAACGCTACCTCGATAGCCCGTAGTCAAAGTATTGCAGTTTGATTATGATTGAGCAATTGAATTGAGCTGTGAAATATACTAGGCTAGATATTTATCCGTCCAGCGTATGCACGATCTGACATGCAGCGATATGCTTACCGACTGATTGAACAGTCTCAAACATATTTCACACTGGATCGTGATAAGGTATATGGCAACCAGGTCTAATTCATTGCGCATTTATTTGCTAGCTAATAATATTGAAAGGCTGGCACTGGTTATTCTGAGAATTTTCTAAAGTTGTTGAATATTTACACTGACACCCTGGCAGAGTGCGCGAATGTCCGGAGATGTATCCCAAAAACTACTGATCTCATATGGCTCAAATTTTAAAACAACAAATGCACACCATGGAATAAGAGATTTTACAGACAAACCTGGATCCATATCGGATCAAATTCTGGATTTATGGATATCTCAGAAACCACTATCATAGCTAGAGGAGATCAAACACAGAGCCTGCATTAACTCTTGCATGGTCATATTTGGTACCAAAAAAAATTAATTACTTCCTTATTGAATGTCCATTTATAAGCGAAGAGAATACAAATTTTGAAGATTTACCACTGGAATGACTGGCTCGGCTATCGAGCCAGTTATTCCAGTGTTAAATCTTCAAAAATTGTTATTCTCTTTGCCTGTAAATGGACAGTCCACAAGACCATAACAGAGGCAGGTTGTGGCCGGTATGACCATTAAATGCCTAATAGAGTGAGTTATTATATTTAATTGTCACAGAAAGAAGTAAACGTCTGTTTTAATATCTATCATGAGTCTGGCCTGGAGACAGAAGCAATTATCTAACAGGATCTAGACACCTTATTACCAGCACATACAGAGCTGATATATTCATAGTCATGTGTGGCAGAATTACTGGGCATAAATGTAATCATTATTCAAGATGCGATGTGCCATGGGGAATATTGGCAATTAACTGACAACAGTTCTCACATATTCCTGCATGAATATGATGATCTGCTACATATAGTTATTCTCGACAAATATTGGCCAATCAGACTGTATGGGAAAAGGTTGTGACAGGACTATTAAGCTATTTACAAATTTCAGAAATGCACCTGCTTTGTCATAAAGAATTGGTTACAATACATTTAATAAACAGACGTATTCCTACAGGAAAAATTCTTATCGCTCATAATTTAATTAATTTTAAGCATGAAATGAAGAGAAAATCTGCTGAATGTTATACCGTTTACATCTGTGAATAGCCCTGGGTTTCATCGCCCAGTGAAGTGATTATCTGCATGCCATTGTTTCTCCCACACATTTCTTCTACAGCACCCTCAAATTTGTTGAAAAATATCAATCTTCTCATAGAAAATGTCCATTTGCAGACCAAGAGAAGAGTATTTAAGAAAATTTACCACTGGAATGACTGGCTCGGTTATCGAGCCAGTTATTCCAGTTGTAAATTTTCAAAAATCCTCTTCTCTTGGTCTGCAAATGGCCATTTCTCAAGAACCCTGCAGAAGCTGTTTTGAGTATATGAGTATTATTAAAAGGTTAAGTTCAATCTTCATTCATGTCCTGAATTATTGATTGACAGTTCATGACTGAAGTATGTGTGTCAGAGTCATGACCTATTAGGTCCATGACCAAACATCGTTATAATAAATATTCGCATACATAATAACCCAATCATGCAGCAATGTACCAATTACATGAATATTGGCAATAACTTTATCAATCCTCACAAGGACCATTGTCTAACATTATTGAATAACGTTCTTGTGTAATGTTATGCAGTAGCGTGTTGATTAACTCTGTCTCAGCTAACAGCAGCAGATTCTATAATAACGCTGTATGTCTTTATGATCAATGTAGATTTAATTAACACGCATAATTCACCGTCATATTGCCGTTACAATTCTCCATTATAATTCCTCTGAAAAAAATATCAATTCTACACTTTCTTAACCCATTCACCGACAAATCCCTGAAAATTATATTTTTTTTACGATATATAAAATTTATTTAGTTGAAAATTTTGAAATTAATTTGACTGGAATATGGTGCTGCCTAAGGAGCGCCTAAGGAAGCAATGGCTGTCGGCTTGCAGTCAAATTAATTTCAAAATATTCAACCATTTTCCTGCATGGTTGCGTTGAAAATGAGATATAAGGAATTGATTTTATCATATATATCACAGCTTTCAGCCAGTTTAATATTTCGCAATATGAACATACATGTAATAGTTAACGAAAGATTTTCATTGGTTAGATAACACGTAAGAAACATATTCATTGGCTTAGATAACTTGTAATAATCTCGCATGCCCATGACACTGTACATGTTTCCTAACGACGGCGTAAATATAACCATGTGTAATAACAACGTACTGGGCATGTCCGCCTATAGTAGGCGTGTTGGTCCAGGTAAAGGGTGCTCCCTAACCTGCTAGATTGATGCCTATAGGTTCCATCGTGTGGAGCTGGTGTATCCAATGGCATTCCTTTTGTCTCCTCCATGGTGTGGAGTTTTCATCATCGGGGTCTGATGAGAGAACCTGTATGATTCTGAACTGCACGTCTGTTCGTGAGTGTCCAGGCTTGTTGAAATGCCTGGCGACTGGAGTGTCATATCTCTCACTTTTGTGGAGGTTTGATATAGATCTCAGGTGTTCCTGAATTCGGATCTTAAAGGTGCGCAGGGATTCTCCCACGTATTGTTTGTTGCATTTGCTACAAGTCAGGAGGTAGACGATGTTTCTAGTTTGGCAGTTACCTATGATTTTGGCCTTGGAGCTTGTGAAGAATCTGTTTTTCTCCATCCTGTGGCAGATGGTACAGTTTTTTGTTTTGCATGCGATAAATGGGTTTCTGTGCGTTACAGGGGCGTGCTCTGTTGGGAGTTTGGCCCTGACAATCGTGTCTTTGATTGTTTTGTTCTTCCTGTATCCAAACAGCGGTGGTTCTGGAAATGCTAACCTGCATTTGTTGCTGGCTTCCAGAATTGGCCAGTACTTTTTTATGGTTTCCTTCAGAAAAACGCCTGTCCTGGTGAACTCACATACAAAGATTGGTCTTTGTATTTGAGTTTTAGCGGTTGTTTTTGGTGGTGGGTGGAGGATTTGTTGTCTGTCTTGTGATCTGGCTTTGGCCCTGGATTTGTTCAGGATGCCTGTGGGGTAGCCTCGTGCTTCAAAGTGTCCTTGTAGGAGGATACTGTTTTTGTCATAGTCCTCTATGAGCGTGCAGATGCGTCTCAACCTGAGGAATTGTCCGTATGGGGACGAGTCCTTACAGTTTGAGGGATGGGCTGTCATAATGCAGGTAGCCGTGGGTGTCTGTCGGAGATCAAAGATGATAGAATGATCCTTCAGACTTTTGGTCTCACATTTGCGACCAAGCGTCAGGCTAAAATACCTACGACATTGGTTTCCCGATCTGATTACGTAGTTATCATCATCGTAAATATAACCATGACGGATACGGTATGTCGTTGATTTAAATTTTGTAATGTATATACTAGAAATGTTTGTAAATGGCCATGATAGCCACAGACATTATTAAAAGTTGGATTAAAAATAATTTCAAATTCGAAATAACGATGTTTTATTTGTCATTATTTTTTTGTGGTGTATTGGTAAAAAAATCTTTGCAAGTGACGAAAACGAACAGCACAAAATGGTGCGTTTAACCGTGCATGTTTCAGGGTCGACGTTATTGTCAGAATATCAGTTAATATGATAAATAGAATCTCGAACTCAATCCCATTTCATATCACTATTATCAACCTCATCGAAAATTATTAAATATTTAGTTTATTTAAAAAATATCCAAAGCTATGTATTCGCATACATCACACATCAAAATACTGCAGGACACCATTTGGATCAAGCCCTCACCACGCAACACACTTCTTTTTTAATTTCTCAATATAATTCAGAATTCATGGACAGGAATTAATGAAGCTATGGTGTTTCCAATTTCTGTTCATGGTGGGGTATCCAAAGTGCATTGAAATACAAAATATACAAACCTGAAGATCATAAAAACACATGAAAATAAACCTGCCATGCTGCTGTAGACCACTAATATGTCCCATATTGTGCCTCGATAATCAACACCCCCCCCCCGCGCCATACCAGAGCTTATATATTACCCTATCAATCAGATGGTTAACTTTATACAAGCAAACATAGAGCAGATGAATTGCGGGATAATTATTTTGACAGATTTCAAGAAGTATATTTAAATGCCATCTTTAACCTTGAGATGGCCAATTATATCTACGCTTGTATTCATGGCATCCGTGTAGTAGGATGTAGAGCGTTGCTGAATATTTGAGCAAAAAATAATTTGACTGAAAGCGCTTCCCAAATATTCAGCCAGTCCCATTCATATTTAACACAAGAGTTAGGATGGTCTGAGCGTCCACATTGAATCATCTGTACAGTACAATTCAGAAATAACTTAGAATATTTCCAAAACAAAATAAAGTGTACTGTTGAACATTTTTCACATAATTGGATTGGAAGACATTGTTGCCTAAAGCAGCAATTACAGTCTTCTGATCCAATTAAGTTCAAAATAATCAACAGAACATTTTTCACTAATGAACGTGTTTCTGATTTTGTTTTCTAAACATGTTAACTTATTTATGAAGGGGTACAGTGCCATTGTGGCACTTAATAAAATTTACGTCACATCAAAACACCTTTGCCATATTGACACCATTATGTGGGATTTCCCTAAATCAACGCTTGTTGGTTGGTAAATTGCTAAATGAGAAATGAGCCCACATTAGTTATTACTGCCCTAAATGACACCGCAATTTAAAACAGCTCCTATGATAAACTACAATCACAATATTATTGAAGTCATGCACAATCAAATTTTCTAGACATTTATGTATTATGTTTTATAATTTTTGCAAAATATTCACTGAGTTATTTGAATATATATAATGCACCATTATACCTACATTTAGTCAATCGATTGGCCAATAGGGCATATTAAAAAATTATAATTAGGGTGAATTTTTTTTAGAAAAATATAAAACCTAATAGAAATGTTTAGAAAATTGGATGAGCTTTCCAATGATGTAGGACTTCCATAATATTATGATTGTACTTCCTCAAATAAACCGCTTAAAGTGCGTTGTATTTGAACCTAATACAGAAGTAATACTGTTCGAGTGTCACCTGACCAAATTTACCAGCCAGAAGTGTTGTGAGCGATGCATTATAGGAAGGTATTGTCCCAAAATACGTCAATTTGGAAAAGGTGTGTTGTTTCAGGAAATAGCATCGCCAGACTATAACCTGCCTTGTGTTCCATAGGGAAAACGTTTCAAAATGTTTTGCTAATCTGCAAACTATTGACAAGTTGCTGTTTTCTCAGTAGGTACATCATATAATATACAAAAAGAGAAGACAATTTTGCATGCGCAGAACGCTCTGGAATGTATTCCCTATGTAACGCAAGGCAGTTTATCACGATCGATAGAGAATTAACTTTTTTTAAATACATGTGCTTCTTACACTGACGGCAGGAACGGTTTGCGCTATTTTTTTTAAGTCACAGTGACACGGCAAAATTTGACAGCTATTAGTGCGACCCACAGATTTACAGTACCATGGTACTGTGTGCTAAAACCAATTAAAAAATCTGAAATGGTCTCAAGTTGAAATTCTGTCATAGTTGTTATGAAAATCCATGTATCAGCTGTCACATAACCATATTTTAGCTCAGTATCGCTTTAGGCCTATTGCGTAAATATAAATTTAAAGATAGGCCCCTCTAAGCGTCAACAGGATTTAATGCCGGTGGCCATTTTGAAGCCTGAATACCACAATGCAAGGACAGATATACATTGTATAGAATAACCACTGATACGATTTATAACAATAATTTTGGTGGGTATGAAATGTTTGTGTTCTTTAGGGAAAACTAAATTTATTTCACGCATTATGTATTTTTCCTATAACACCCTATCAAACACAGTTACCATGGTACCGTAGTACCCACGGTACCATAGTACTCTACCCTATTCTGTACATGTATCATTTGATATAGGTCTGGATGGTAAGATCATTTGCGAAGCATCTATCATCTCTCAGTGCTATTAACCATTTAGCCCTCAAAATTTATAGAAAACTCATAGAAAATTTCCATTTGCAGACCAAAAGAGGATTCTTTTTGAAAATTTAACACTGGAATGACCGGCTCGGTTATCGAGCCAGTCATTCCAGTGGTAAATTTTCAAAGAGAATCTTCTTTTGGTCTGCAAATGGGCATTTCTCAAGACTATTACAGAAGCCGTTTTTGGCTGATATGAGTGTTATAGGGTTAAACACAAACCCAAAACCCGCAATAAAACAGATCTGCAATACCCTAGTGGAATAAAGATCAAAGCCATGATCTATCAGTGACCACTGATAGGTACTTGTTTGTATGTGATGGAAATGCTACTCAAATCTCTCAGCATTACTCTCTTGGTATTAAAACAACTCCAGTCCACAGAATGATAACAGAACCTCAGAGATAAACCATTTATACCAGGACCCAGTCCATAGAATGATAAGAGTAACTCAAAAGATAAATCATTTACACCAGGACCCAGTGTGACCGTGATTAGATTAACATCAAACAGACTGTACTCACTAGTCACATATAATAAAGTTATTGAGATCTGACTCTAAATCAAAGCAAAATGCACTAAAAGTCAAAGTGTTTATTTAAGATTCATCTGGGATTTACCACGGTTTTACTGGAGAAATTGGTTGTTAAAACTCTCATCATTAATTCAGCTTTCTATTTGAGCTGGCATCCCCAGAGATTTCACTCAATTTTACTAAGAATTATGGTAAGAGTGGAAAATTAAAGATGGATATTTTAATTATACTGATATCAGGCAAAAACGGTTTCTGTAGTGGTCTTGAGAAATGTTCATTTGCAAACCAAGAGAATATCTTTGAAAATTTACCACAGGAATGACTGGCTCGATAACCGAGCCAGTCATTCCTGTGGTAAATTCTCAAAAATAGTCTTCTCTTGGTCTGCAAATGGACATTTTCTATGAGAAATTTTTTAACTATCTTGAAAATTCAAGGGTTAAAGGGTTAAGTCCATGTTCCCATACATCCATTCAATCTTTGATCTTAAAATCAGAATTTATAAAATTATTAATTTTAAATATTTTACCTGTTGTTGCACGTTGATAATGATGAAATACATGTAGCTTGATTTCAGCAAATTATTTCCATACATCAATGTATACTATACTATAGTAATATAGTTCCTGGTCCTCTAAAACCGTGACATTGATCCTAGTTGTTAGAGGGATGTGTGCATGTGTGTGCATGTGTGAGTGAGTGAGTGGGGAATATTTGTTCAGATTTGACCAACTGATCTTGACACAAGAGGTCCAATTGCGTCAGAGTCACTGTCCAGTTCAGAATGTCAGTTGGAGGGCTGGATCTTAACCTATCAATGATCATTTCTTTCAAGTAAATTGTAATTTTTCCTATATAGACAACGTCCATTTGCAGACATAGAGAGGATTAACTAGTGTAATGACTGGTTATCGAGTCATTCCAGTGATAAATTTTCCATAACTAATCATCTTTTGGTCTGCAAATGACTGTCAAAGCGCAAAAAAATTGTTCATGTGCAGAGTGAGAATGGTGTAGATCTTCCATCAGCCTGTAAATGAAGAGTTTCTGAGACAGAGTTACGATTATCCATTCTTACACAAAAACACATGCTATTCAATATCACTCAATATTTCCACTATCACCGAATCCAGCATCATGACCGCTCAGCAATCATAATAAGTTTTGTATCCATTTTCCTGGACCCACCATGGAATACGGTTCCTCTTCCTTGTTCATTCTACATGGTTCACGCATAAGCCATGGATATAGGACAGATATGAATCTAACAATCACATGAGGAAGATGTCAGCTGAGATATGGCTTCGGAAACACTACAGATGCTTTAACTGTTTATCTCCTGAATATCTGCAGACGATTTTCCATGTGCTTTAATTGGGAAGCTGGTGAATAATTTGAAAACAATTTGACTGGAAGTCTTTGGTGGCTAAGCCACCAACAACTTTCAGTCAAATTGTTTTCACAATGTTTAGCAGCTCCAAAGTTATTCCCCATTGAATTTGAAAGTATTGTCCTGTGGCTTACAGCAGCTAGACAGTTAAGGATAATCATGAGGATACTAAAATGAGCTACACAGTGACCTGAGTCAGTGCACAACCTTAGACATCATCATCTATCTCAGTGTCTTGGAACAATATAATAAACTTAATGTAATGAGTATACTATATTGTACTAAGAAATTTAACATCGCTTGGCAGTTTTCTTGCAAATACACACCAATATTAGACAATATGGTCAAAAGTCAATAGCTACATGTTATTAGTATTTATAAGTATCAATATTTTAGAGAAAGATTTGTAGGAAAAATTATATATTAAAGGTGCATATTCGCACAAGAATACCTGAAAATAAAATTGTTAAAATTGTATACTTTTAGAGGCTTAAACGGTGTGCCTGGTCTCTATTTGAATTTCACAACTTAAAAAATCAATATTAATTTATACATAATGAAATCATCATATGTTAAGATTTATTTCATTTCATTACATATACACGCACAATTTAAACCCCTAAAAGTATACAATTTAAACAATTCTATTTGGTAGCATTTTGCTGTGAATATGCACCTTTAATGAATACGAACGAAAACAAAAAAGAAAACTTACTTTTTGCAATTCAGATTATCCAAGTATTTGGTCTTGTGGATTTCACGTCCAATCCAGCCCAGTTTTAAAAGGGATGCTTCCAATGACCAATGCACGTACCTGAAGCTGATTTACAACACTGCATTGATCAGGTCATGGTCACATAGATATTATACACATGGAAGATATATTTCTATTGCTCAAAGCAACGGTAATCCTTTGCTTCTTAGAACAAAGATAATCATCATTTTTCTGAAGTATACTCACTAGATTGTCAGTTAAATATGTGAGAAGTTGACGCCGGTACGCCGGGATTGTTCAGGTAAGAAGACCTGAGTTATGGGCAGGTAAATAAACACCAAAGCCGTTGACCACAATCTGTTTAACTGTCTGGCTCCTGCAAAGCCACCAGACAATAATTTTAATGGTCAATAACATAGTATATGTTGAATATTTTGAAAACAATTTGACTGAAAGTTGTTGGTGGCTAAGCCACCAACAACTTTCAGTCAAATTGTTTTCGAAATGTTCAGCATATTCATTGTTAAACCCCATAGAAAATATAGTCTGTAGAAATTCAGCAGGCAGACAGTTAATACACTAAAGACAAGAATGAGATAAATGAGTCAGAATTTTCACAAACACATTCGAAACTCATTCATCGAAACCAAATAAACAAAATATCTTCATTCTTCTTTCTTCTAAGTGATCTAAGTTGATCGATATATAACTCATCTAAACAAAATATCTTCCTTACAATCAACAACTGTCTTGTGGAAAGGTCACTTACTGTGAATAATGGAAGGTCAGCCCACACAAAGAATACATCAGTCATTAGGAGTAGCTTGAGTTACAGAAATACCAGGTCAACAAACCAGAGGGATAATGAATTATCAAAGACTATCAGAACGCATTAGCGTTAAGCCCCTGTATCTCTCCAAAGAACATCATGTATTCCCGCTGACAGGATGTTGAATCCCGTTCAAAACATTGTTTGATGAAACGGAGAATATTATGAGCTTGAAACAATAGATCTATCAAGTAAGGTCTGAGTAATAATCTTGAAAACACTGATGTTTGAATGAGTACTATAACACATGCCGCTGCCGCTGAAGAATCATAATTACGATATATACAGTAAAGATTAGAAATACCTTTTAAACACGTTTCCAAAGCAAATAAAATGTACTGCTGAATATTTTGGACTAAATTTGATTGGAAATAAAATATAACGTACTGTTTAATATTTTGGATTTAATTTGAGTGGAAGCCATTGCTGCGTAAAGCAGCAATGGCTTCCACTCAAATTAAGTCCAAAATATTCAACAAAACTTATCTTACAATGTGTTAAAAAGTGCACCAGTAACTAACTAAACATGTTTCAGCTGTTCTTTTGGAAGCCTCTTAATTTATTTATACTGTTTACCTGTAGGATAAAACAATGTACCACGAAGAACAAAAACAGAGATGTTAAAAACATAAGCACACAAACATGGACCATACACATTTCTGTTTTAACCCTTCACTGGCCAGGCCGGCCAATGCTAGTGAGAAATATCCATTTGCAGAATGAGAAAAGACTGGAATTACTGCCTTGATAACCGAGCCAGTCATCCATACGATCAGTTTACAAAATCCTCTTCTATTAATCTACAAATATACATTTTCTGAGTAAATTAAGATTTTCTTTGACCATTCAAGAGTTAACAGTGCAAAAAAAAGCTTTACCTGTATGATAAAATAACGACGCGTCTACGAGAGCAATTTGGCAGAAATTAGTTATTTAAATGATTAATTGTTCGACAACTGCTCTTTGATCCTCTCCTGTTCAAACAATAACAGTCAGTTTTAATATACCTACAATGCAGCTGATCTTTTCCTCGTTAAAACATTAACAGTCAGTTTTAATATACCCACAATGCAGCTAATCTCCTTTGGTAGAACGATTTGATTATTGCGTGTAAACGCTAGATTGGATTGAAAACCCGTTTAGAGATTTTACGACAGAGTAAATAATAAGAGATCCATTTTTATCTATGACATGCCCATTTCTATCTATGACATGCCCATTTCTATCTATGACATGCCCATTTCTATCTATGACATACCATTTCTATCCATGACACATCCATTTCTATCTATGACACACCCATTTCTATCTATGACACGCCCATTTCTATCTATGACATGCCCATTTCTATCTATGACACGCCCATTTCTATCTATGACATGCCCATTTCTATCTATGACACACCATTTCTATCCATGACACATCCATTTCTATCTATGACACACCCATTTCTATCTATGACACGCCCATTTCTATCTATGACATGCCCATTTCTATCTATGACACACCCATTTCCATCTATGACACACCCATTTCTATCCATGACACACCCATTTCTATCCATGACACACCCATCTCTATCTATGCGACACCCATTTCTATCTTTGCCACGCACATTTCTATCTATGACACACTCATTTCTATCCATGAGACACAAATTTCTCTTTAACACACACTTTCCTAGTCATGACACACCAATTTCTATCTATGACACACCAATTTCTATCTATGACACACCAATTTCTATCTATGACACACCCATTTCTATCTATGACACGCCCATTTCTATCTATAACACACCCATTTCTATCTATGAGACACCCATTTCTATCTTTGACACAGCTATTTCTATCTATGACACATCCATTTCTCTTTGAAACACACTTTTCTAGTCATGACACACCCATTTCTATCTATGACACACCAATTTCTATCTATGACACATCCATTTCTATCTATGACACACCCATTTCTATCTATGACATGCCCATTTCTATCCATGACACACCCATCTCTATCTATGACACAGCCATTTCTATCTATGACACAGCCATTTCTATCTTCAGCACACCCATTTCTATCTTTGACAGGCCCATTTCTATCTTTGACACACACTTTTCTAGCTATGACACACCCATTTCTATCCATGACACACCCATTTCTATCTATGCCACACCCATTTCTATCTATGCCACACCCATTTCTATCTATGACACTCCCATTTCTACCTATGACACACCCATTTAGAACAAGCTTTGACACACATTTGTAGCTATGACACTCAGATTTGAAGGTAACTTAATTATATAGGGAATCTGTTGAATATTTTTTTTAATTTGACGGGCTATTGCTCCTAGTTAAATTAGTTTCAAAATAATCAGTTGGACTGTAATCAAATTGTAAATTGACCTCAAAGGACATACAATTCTTACAATTTGTGAAATTTTTTTCGATCTTTGTAACCGAGCTATACATCATTATCATTGCGCCGTCATAATTGATTATGACATCAGATACTTGAGAAACAGGTCTGATCCCTCTATTCTCAGCCTCCATTCGCTTAAGAGAAAAGAACTGTGAGTTGTTGCTGTCTATTCATAAAAAATCAATGGTGTGTGTGTGTGTGCGTGCATGCATGTGTGTTTGTGTGCGAGTGTGTGCATGGGCATGTGTCCATGTGTGTGCGAGCGTGTGTATATGTGTTTGAGCATGTGCACCTGTGTGCGAGCGTGTGCACCTGTGTGCGGGTGTGTGTACCTGCGTGCGAGCGTGTGTACATGTGCGCGAGCATGTGTAGTACTGTGTATGAGTAAGTGTATGTGTGCGAGTGTGGATGCGACGAGCGTGTGCACCTGTGTGCGAGCATGTCTACATGTGTGTGAGCGTGTGCAGTACTGTGTACAAGTAAGTGTACGTGTGCGAGCGTGGATGCGACGAGCGTGTGCACCTGTGTGTGAGCATGTGTACACGTGTGTGAGCGTGTGTAGGTGTGTGTCATGTCATATGATAATTTATATCTATATGCAAATTGAATTGCACACATGCAGTACCTCAAATATAAATCAATAATCAACAACTGTTGCCATAGCCGCCAGGCAAATGCACATTTGCACACAAATATTTATTAGATTCCTTGATGGACAGCATGCTCATGCAGAAAGATTGCCAGCTAAACCAATAACTGGAAACAATAACTCTAGCCAAAGTGAACATTTTTCTTCTTTTTTTCTAACACAAGTCAGGGGTCTAAATTAAAAAAACCCACCCATCATTTGGGGCCAAACAAAGGCCTTGGGGGGGGGGGGTCTTTCAAGACAAGTGTTAAAGAACATATGTTACATAACCATTTCAAGACAGGTGTTAAAGAACATATTACAGAACCATTTCAAGGACTATAAACTGTTGCTGATGACATTCAATGAAAATGATTTGAAAATTTATGCAAATAAGAATTCCAAACAAAGTATTCTTTGCCATACAAAAGTCAATCTACTACTCAATTTTTAACTCACAACAACATAACCAGAATTAGTTTTGGATGAATCCACTACAACTTCAAAAACTAATTTGGTTGGAAGCTGTTGCTGCTCTCTTCAAGACGGATTGGTTTGTATCATCAGAGATAGAGGGATTTCTGAGTTCCAGCAGGTTATTTAAGGGGTTATTATATATTGATCCACTCAATTATTTTTGAGGCATCAAGGGCCAGCAGGTCACAAAATTCTAATATGATGGAGTACAACCTGAGCCCATTCATCAGTCCAGGATAACCTAGCCAGCATTTTAGCTGCCTGGAGAATGATCAATGCCTGGATGACTGCGTTAATTATTTGGCTGCTGTAAGCCACCAGACTGTAATTTCAATGGGCAATAATGCTGGACCCGCTGAATATTTTGAAAACAATTTGATTGAAAGTTGTTGGTGGCTTAGCCACCAACAACTTTCAATCAAATAGTTTTCAAAATATTCCACAGGTACAGAGCTAGACCATGTGGAAAATGTATTGTGCAGAAATTCTGCAGGCAGACAGTTAATTATCTACAATGTGTAAGTTAGCTCTAGAAGTGTCCTGCATTAAAGCATTTCAACCCCTTATCTTGCCACTTATGAAGCCTTATGCCAGCAATTTGTACAGAGACTTTCTAAGAGAGGAAAATTTATAGGTCTGTCTTTCATTCAGGGCACTGGAGCACAGGTGCTATGACTTAAGACAATGACTATAGTCTCTTCAGCAGAGAGATATATTTCATATATTTTACAGGTTTCCAAAGAAATTGTTCTTGCTGTCACTTAGCCAAAGGATACAGAATTTATGATCATATACATGAGTAAAAATACTTGCAATAAATAACGTTGAATCTTGAATCTTGACGCCTGATATAGCTTCAACTCTTTTAGTGGTCAAGTTGACCATAGACTGGCCTTTGCAATGGTTTTGAGGAATGTTCATTTGGAGGGTGAGTTTTTGAAAATTTTCGTCAATGGAATGATGGTACATTTTTTTTAATAATCTTCCTTTGGCGTACAAATGAACAGTTTCTTGAACAATGTGCACCATTAGCTGGTTAAGCACATTGCTACACTAATCACTGAGGTTAAGCACATTGTTACACTAATCACCGAGGTTAAGCACATTGCTACACTAATCACCGAGGTTAAGCACATTGCTACACTAATCACCATGTATAGTCTAATGCATGTAAGTATGTATATCTGAATGCATGTATGTGCTTTACACATACGCTTGTCTAAGAACTGCTTGCATTGCAACGCATACATGTTATACAGAATAGCGTAGTATAGCATAATAAACAGACACAATTCTAGACAAATAGCAATATTTATAGGAGCAATACATGTTTTCTCTTGATGGGGAAGGGGTGGGGGACCTCCCCCAACACCCACGCAGACGTGTAATCCTCCCTTTGAAAGATATACTACAAGGTGTCATGTGGAGAAAGAAAACAGTAGTGTTTCATACTGGTCCTGCACTGTTTTCATAAGCTAGTCAGGAAAACAACACAAGCCACTCATGGAATGTGCCATTAGAGTTAATAGTGCATCAATCTGACAGCTTCAAGAAAATATATACTGCATTAAGTGCCAGGGAGGGGGTGGATGAGGAGAGGGGGTGGAGGAGGAGAGGGTGTGGAGGTGGATGAAGAAGGAGATGGGGAGGGAGAGAGAGAGGGAAGAGGAGAGAGGGAGGGAGACAGAGCGATAGGGAGGAAGGGAGGGAGGGAGAGAGGAGTAAGAGAGAAATTGATGAGCCAGTTACTTCAGTGGTAAATTTTCAAAAATACCCTCTTGGCCTGCAGATGTACGTATACTATGAGATAACTGAAATATTCTTTTCCATATTCCAGGGGTAATAGCTCTGGATCTGTTAAATACTTTGAAAATAATTTGACTGAAAGTTGTTGGCGATTTCACCTACAACTTTCAGTCAAATTGTTTCCAAAATATTCAGCAAATCAGGTTTTTGCTTATTGAAATTATTGTCTAGTGGTGTGCAGGAGCGAGACGGTTAAATGTTTAATGCTGAGCACTCAAATTACTATTATAGGTAATAACTCATCATGATTATAGTGAGTACTTGAATTCAGTCCAATTATATTCAAAATTGATATTTGGCAGATTTCATAACTTCTCTAGTTTGAATCAAACCACAGAAATTAACACTTTAACACTCATATTAGCCAAAAACGGATTCTGCAGTGGTCTTGAGAAATGTTCATATGCAGACCAAGAAGACTATTTTGAAAATTTACAACTGGAATAACTGGCTCGATAACCAAGCCAGTCATTCCACTGGTAAATTTTCAAAAATAGTCTTCTCTTGGTCTGTAAATGGACATTTTCTATCAGAAAATTGAAATTTTCTTGAACAAATTTGAGGGATAAAAGGTTCATCAGAACATACATGGTTACTGAGGAGTCACTCGTCTGTCACCATGCAACCTTGTCACTACGCAACCTCGTCACCATGCAACCCCTGGTAGGTAATTACAGCTAGCCGTCAGAACAGAGTTAGCGTTTAACATGAATTTTGAATGTGACTTAATGTTAACTCTTATATAATATGCCTTTATTTATTACTACGCAATTACTGATTGTCATGGTAATTTCACACAGACAGTGATTGAACATTGTCATGAGGTGTTAATTATCATGCTAATCACATTTGAAACTCACTAATATGTACATCTTGGCAATACGAACATGACAGAAAGTGGCTTAGGATGTCATCAAATGATTACATTCAGTAAGTAGGATGAATGGTCTCTCCAATGTCGCATCAACCCTTTACCTCTCAAAGTTGGTCACGAAAATTTCAATTTTCTCATGTAAAATGTCCATTTGCAGACCAAGAGAAGACTGTTTTTGAAAAGTTAACATTGGAATGAATAACCAGTCATTTCAGTTGTAAATTTTCAAAAATAGTCTTCTCATGGTTTGTAAATGGACAGTTCTCAAAACCAGTTGCAGAAGCTGTTTTTGGTTGCGGGTATTAAAAGGTTAATGATCAAATTGGCCATTGCAGTGGCTCTGGAGAAAGTTCATTTGCAGACCAATATACAAGCCTTCTTTTTGTAAATCATACCACGGCAATGCGGTCACTTTACAAAGATAGCCTTCCCGTGGTATGCAAATGGACATTCACTGAGCAGAAGAATCTTTGATTTTCTTGACCAATCTTGCCCATTGAAGGGTTAACTTGTTTAGACAAAACGAAACTAGAAGTTGATGGCACATCATCATAAATCCACACATTTTCGCCAACTTTGACGTTCTGGCCCCCATGCCCACCCAAACACCACCCTGGGGGGGGGGGCCTAATGTAAAAGTTTCATTGCAATCCGTAATCATATAGGTAACTAAGATACTAAATTTGGTCGAATTTCAACTTTGGTTTTCTGCCCTCAACCTCACCCTGGTGTTGGAGGATTAATGCGTATATCGTTTTGCAGTCCGCAATCATATAGCCAACTCACATAACAAATTTGATTAAATTCCATCAAACTGTTTCTGACCCTGAGATAGCCGGATGGAGGGATGAATGAACAGAAAGACAGACTGATGGACATGATTGAAATATCCCTTCAGTTCTTTCAAAATGTGTGGGGAATAAAGAAAAATTGGAGTACACCCACTACGGGCACACAAAGCAATTTGTAGAAAATTTGACATTACATTTCTAGAATCTTACTTCAACTTCAGAATGAAATGACTAATAAATCAGGGATCTCTAGGATAATTGAGACTTCTGAAGCAGATTGTAGCTAGAGTTTAATTGAATCTAATTCTAATTCAATAGTGCTTCAATCATTCACTCTGGCAGCCTTATTGGATTCTGTCTGAACTGAGAGCTATAGTACAATGACTTATAGTAGCATATCTCAAATAGCGATACTCTTTTCAAAATGGACCTTTCCAGTTTATGCATCCATCATATGACATCATAATCAACTACGTGACGTGTAGGATGATGCCATAATCATGACATCATGAATGACTCAATTTAGTCTGCCTTAAACGCTTAATAGTCTGAAACGAACGAATTGCATGGCTTTACTATTTAATAAGAATTCTGTCGAATATTTTGAAACTAATTTGACTGGGCGCTGTTGTTGCAATAGCAGCTTACCTGTATAGTTTTCTCACTTTTCTGGAAATTGATAGTCAGGGAGTTCAGGGATCATTTGACCCCCCCCCCCCCCCCCACCACAAACGAGGTGTGGGTGGAGCTTAGCTAGAGATAGGCGGGGCCGGGGCATAGCTAAAACTGGAAATGTCCATTGCAATACGTTCATCAAGCAGTTACCGAAATCATTATTGACAGATAACAAATAATCAGATTATTGTTATCTCAAATATAAAATATTGAAAAACATAACCAGTATTATACTATTAATTCAATTTTATATTTTACTGTTTAAAAGATGGGTAAAGAAACTCAAGATTCTACCTCAGTGAATGCTTATCAGCAGACAAAGATAACACAATTTTTGAAAATTTACAAATCTAATAACTGGCTCAATTATCCAGCCGTAAATTTGTCAACAATAGTCCTCCCTTGACTGGCAAACAGATATTAGTAAAGATCCTGGCTGGCCAGTATGAATGGCCATTAAGGACTTAAAACAATTTGACTGAGAATTATTTCTGTTGCAAGAAGCAACAATTATCAGTGAAATAGTTTTCAAATACATTTATTTTTTCGAAAACGATGGCAGCACGAGCTGTGAGAAAGTCGCATGACCGCCATGAATAATAATTGACCAGAGAGTAGCGTGAAATGATCGGATAACACATTCAATTCACCTTCAATGCCATGATCAGTACCATGGAAAATTCCCCCAGCCTCAGGCTACTCATTTTACCCTGTCACATCTAATTGGACACAATATTCGATGCCAAAGGGGAGATAAATCATCACACGTTCTTATGTGGTTGACAAATATGAGGCGTCTCTGCACTAGCTAGTAAGACCATTAGCATGTTTCTGGTGTCAATGGCTGCCTGTCTGTCTGCCTCTTGCTGTCTGGGAGGATGGATGCTTATACACTTCAATGAATGAGTAGAATCCATACTCATTATATAGACACCACTGACAACACATTTCATGCTAAATACAAACATTCACTACCTTTAACCATTTAATCACCAGTCAAGATTGGTCAACAAAATTGACATCTTTACTTACGGTAGTGAATGTCCAGCTTCAAGCCAGAACAATATTTTTGAAAATTTACCATCGGAATGACTGACTCGATTATCGAGCCAGGCATTTCAGTGGTACATTTTTCAAAAATAGACTTCTCTTGGGCGGTAAATGGACATTCCATAAGAACACGACAGCAGACTTTTTTAGCGAGCATGGCAATTAGAAGGTTAACATATATCATGATATTTGGGTGTATATTTTGATATGAGTGACTGAAAGTTGTTGCTGTTTTTAGTGTCACACCCTGCCTCACGCAACAATAACTTTCACTCAAACTGTCTCACAAACAGCTTTCTTTTGAAACCAATTTGCTGCTGTGTGTTATTAATCCCATTAACCATTGAAATTCCAAGGTTCAAATTTCAAATCTACACGAAAGCTGGGCTGCTGAAAATCTTGCAACTCATTCAACTGGACCAGCTAGCTACAGTGTGCCAGTCAAATTAATTTCAAAATATTTAACAGAATTGAGGGTTAAGTCACAAGTGGATAAAAAAGAAATGGGATAGTTATTTTCATTAAATGTTAGAAGGGATTTTAATTAAATTTCAATTAAAGCAAAGAATATTACATTTAACATTCTTTAATTATTAGAAAGATGAGATGATATTTTAATGATAATATAATTAATTATGGATTCATTATTAACCCCTTATCCATCACAAACCAACAAAGACACATTCTTTGACACAATTCTGTTGAATATTCTGAAACTAATTTGACTGGGAACTATTGCTGTCAGACGCAGTTATTCCAGTGGTAAATTTTCAAAAATAGCTTTCTCTTGGTCTGCAAATGGACATTTTCTATGAGAAAATGAAATTTTCTGAAAAATTTTTGAGTTAAAAGGTTAATATGTGCTATTAACTCTTTCACTGATGAATTACCCATATCTCATTTTCAAGCCAACTGCTCAGGAAAACTATTGAAGATTTTGAAATTAATTTGCCTAAGCCGTTGCGGCATCAACTTCCAGTCAAATTAATTCAAAATATCCAACAGCATTTAAGCTTAACCCTTTAACCCTTGAATTTCTTCAAGAAAATTTAAATTTTCTCATACAAAATGCCCATTTGCATACCAAGATAACACTATTTTTGAAAACTTACCACTGGAATGACTAGCTCGGTTATCGTTCAAGTCATTGCAGTGGTAAATTTTCAAAAATAGTCTTCTCTTGGTCTGCAAATGGACATTTCTCAAGACCACTGCAGAAGCCATTTCTGTCTGATATGAGTGCTAAAGGGTTAATAGTCACTATAGTGTAAATAATATACCTTTTCAGGGATTTGTCGGTGAAAGGGTTAATTATGGTGTTAATGATGTTATCTGTTGATTGGTTTACGTTGCTAAATGTAGCTCTTCTTCTATCTGTATAGTTACAATACAATTCAGAAATAAGCTAACATGTTTGCAAAATAAAACCAGAAGTTTACATGTTAGTTAGTAAGAAATGTTCTAGTAAATATTTTGAACATAATTGAATTGGAAGAAATTACGTTTTATTTTATTTAGGAAACAAGTTAACCATTTAATCCTCATATCAGCCAAAAACGGCTTCTGCAGTGGTCTTGAGAAATTTCAATTTGCAGACCAGAAGACTATTTTTGAAAATTTATCACTGGACTGACTGTGATAAATTTTCAAAAATAGTTTTCTCTTGATCTGAAAATGGAAATTTTCTAGGAGAAATTTTGACATTTGCTTGAACAATAGTTAAAAGTTTAATGTGATTTGTGAGCTGTACTGTATAATTGTTACTGTATACCTATAGATACTTACTTGTATATAAGTCAGTTATATCACCAGACTCCGTCAGCGTATAAATCCACAGCGTATGTATTATATATCCAACACAGAGAATAACAACTTAGTCATAATCTTAGGCTCAATACATACTCCTTCATAAGGCACTATTATCACAAATTATATTCCTTTTCAAACTAGCGCCAGTAATTAATCACAGGGGAAGTAACTCCATCTCCAGCACAAATATAAACACAGCAAAACCTGTAACACAAAAATATATACATAATTTAAATTTAGTTTGATAAAGTAGCTTGTTATAAGAATTATTTTAAACTGCTTTAATAGTTAAAATTGGAAAAGAAAATTCAAAATGTTGCCTGGTTAATGAATGTTATCTTGAAGGCCAAAAGAAACTATTTTTGGAAAACTTACCACTGGAATGATTGGCTCAGTTATTGAGCCAGTCATTCTAGTGATAAACTTTCAAAAAAGTCCTCTCCTCTTCTTCAAGCTGCTTAGAGAGAAATCTTTAAATGGTCCAAGTTGCTAATGATGTTGCACATGATGGTTAGATAGCTCAGAAATAACTTATAAATAGTTAACATATTTACGAAACAAAAACATGTCTAGTTAGTTAGGACAATTTTGAACACGATGTAAATGTTCTATTGAATATTTTGGACCTAATTTGATAGGAAGCAATGGCTTCCAATCAAATTATGTTCAAAATATTCAACAGTATATTTTTGGTTCTTTTGGAAACATTTAAAGTTATTTCCGGGCTGTACAACTACTGTAGGGTATTCAGTTTTATTCTACATGTATAAGAATATCAAGTTTAAAACAGCAGATATATAATATGTACATCTGATGTTTGAAGGTAATTCACCTATCACAATGACGTTTACTGTTTACAATAATAGACAGAAACGTAACACACACACTTTCTACACCCACCATTCATTAAGGCAGAGCTTATTCATATACCCTGACATAACAACATGAGATATTAGTGTAAAACTCTGACAATCCCAATACAAGAGATTATGATTGATTCACTAGAAACTATCCCAGCAGCCAAGTAATCCAAGAGTCATCTGAAGTTAGTGCTACCCCTGCCAAAATACAGAGAGCGCTTATAGTATACTCCAACACATAAGCCAATACACACACACACTTCCCAGAATTGCCTCTAAGACACAGAACATTTTATCACTGAGCAGAAATATCCCTAGAGTCTAGGAGAGTCAGCACGCTGCTGCGCTCAAGTGTTCCAGTCAGGCGGCTGTGGCGGTTCCATCAGCTATGTGTATTAGAAGACAGCCACCTCTCAATGACATACTAGCACCATGGGTATAGCCCTGGCAATAGAAGGACTTTTTATGGGAACATCCAATTATAAAATGGCATCAGCAGAACAGCCCAGCCAGTGAATACATACTGATGGCAGGAGATAGCGGGAGACAAAGCATGGCTATTAGTGTCATCTAGGTATGACAGGTCAAATGTCATCAGCACATTGACATGCCACAGGTCAAAGGTCATTAGTGACAAGAGAACATTACAGTATGGTTCAGAAATAACTTAGGTACTTTCCAAAACAAAATAAAATATACTGTTGAATATTTTTGACATCTGATCAGGAGACATTGCTACTTAACTCTTTAAACAATCATATCAGTCAAAAACGGCTTCTGCAGTGGTCTTGAGAAATGTCCATTTGCAGACCAAGAGAAGAGTATTTTTGAAAACTTACCACAGAACTGACTGGCTCGATAACCATTCCAGTGAAATTTTCAAAGAAGCCTGAAAATGGACATTTTTTACGAGAAAATTAAAATTTTCCTGAGCAAAATTTGGGTGTTAAAGGGTTAATCACACAGCTAGCAAGCAGTCAAACACCAAGACAACAATGAGCTGCCTGCTTCTATCTTGACTAACTTTCCTTCTTACCAGCAATGACAGGAGTAATAGAATTATTGGTATGGCTAGAGAATGTGTTCCCAGCCACTTCATACATCTCAGTGACAGATGTGCATCCGTAATGGCACACATAATCACATTACGGATAGCTTGCATAAAACTACGAAACAAATAATCAAATATTTTCATTTGATGAACGATGACTTCTGAAGACGCACTGTCCGGATTAACCTCTAATGGCGGAATTACTGGAAAGCGGGGACGCGCACTAGGATAGGACATCATTTACATGTACCAGAAATTAATTAATTAAAATAAGATCAGTTAGAGTGCTGACCTTCACACTCCAGTCACATAGTAATGGGTTGCACCTCACAACTAATATAAGTCTGCCTGCCTGCCTGCCTGTCTGTCTGTCTGCCTGCCTGCCTGCCTGCTGTCTGCCTCCTGCCTGTCTGTGTCAAATTTTTGGCATATCTGTCTATCACATCTATACTGCATACACTTGTTTTCAGATTATACCATTTTTTTTTACCAAAGATGTGGAATCCTAGTATATAGAGATAAGCCTTTCTTGTGTTAAAATTTGAGCTAAATCGGACCAGTAATTTCTGAGATAACCATAAATCCATAAGTTGGTCCGATCTGGATCACTTTTTTTTGGTATCCATATCAGGGCAAATGTTTGGAAATCTTCTTTCCTGATGAGTTCCTTTGCCGTGTGAAAATTTGAGCCAAATCGGATCAGGAGTTTTTTAGATTGTTCAGCTCCTTCTTGTCCTTACGGTTGAAGATAGTTATTTAATTAATTAATCATTTCTACAGGGATGGATCAATGAATGTTTTAGGGCAGGGGTGAAGAAAGATTAAATATGGGCACCTTCTCGGTGCCTGAGTAAGTGTGGGGATTATATACTGTTGCGTATGAGTTTGGATTGTTACGGCATAGAAGATCGAAACATCCCGTACTCGGACGCATTTTTAAGCAATTTCCTGTCAGGTTCTCGCAGAGCAGAGTGATCGCATTGTGTGTTAACTAGTATAGTGGCAGTATTGAGCAAACACGTATCAGTGAGCTCTATGGAACATAAAACAGCCATGATGTCTCAATGAGCACCTGCTACGAGAAGCAAACAACTCATCCCACAAACCAATCATGTTCATATGGCAACGGACAAAATGAACAACTGAACACAATAAAATTGTGAAGCAAAAGCGCACGACATCTTGCTCCACTAATTCCTCTATAATCTGTTATCGAAAATCATTTATACCAAATAGAACATAATTCAGTGGCCATGTTTCTCCACAAAGCTCAACGAGGGCAACAGGATTGAGCCGTTATTAAGCATATTTGTAGCAGGATAATACAGACATTTGTGTAATACTCAAAAAACATTTCACATTAAATACTGGTTATGATGATACCTCCTATCTTACATAACTGAACCATATCATCATCGCAGTATTTAAAAATCTAACCAATCAAATTGTAGGTAAGTTGTTGGAGATTTCAAAATTTCTATGTGAAAATTGGTTGCTCCTTACTGTATCATACAGTAAAATTAGTTTGCTAATTCAGCAATGTATTTCATACAAGGTTGAATTTGTCATGTGGACTGTAATTGAAAGTTCAGACTCCACCAGACAATAACTTCAATGAGCAAAAATTATTGACTTGCTGAATATTTTGAAAACAATTTGACTGAAAGTTGTTGGTGGCTTAGTCACCAAAAATTGTCACTCAAATTGTTGAGAGATATATACCCCCAGAAATGTCATCTGCCAAAACTTAGCAGTCATGCAGTTAATCGTTAATTCGATATTGACATCCGCCACATGGTTTTAAAGTTATCTAAGTTTTCAGATTCTCGCTCCACAATAGTTTCTATCAATCTTTAAATATTTCTATTTCAGAGTTTTATGGCAGAAATATTAATTTCCACATCAGACACTAAGATATTCAGACAATCAAAGAAAGTACATATAGTGTACCCTACAGCTTATGCTGTCCTTGAACAAGAACTCAAAATTAGAGGACACTTTCCTAGGACTATACACATTATCTCAGCAGTTCCAAAATCCTAGGGTGCATGTACCTCAAACTTATTGCTATCAAAACCTATATTGTCATACATCATTATGCGCGATATGGGACAGAATCTTGGGAACTATCACTCAAGAAATGTAATCTCCTGCTACGAGATATACCTTGGTCAGTGAGAAATTCATGGAAATCCTTGCAGATTGAAATTTGACAAAAGGCCCCAAGATATGCAAAAACCTTGTCTTGGTTGGCTGACCCCGGGTACATTGAACAATAACGTAGTTGTACGCAAGTTTTAGAAATTTAGCCAAATACGTTCAAAATCAGTTTGATACATCTGGAATTAATTGAGGTATAGATGTCAGACAAATTTTTTTTTTTTAATTTACTATTGGAATTGAGATCCTGCGATAATATTTCAACGATGAAATCCTGCCAAAAACAGGTTTCTGAGAATTTAAGATGCCGCATAATTTTAACCATCAAGATTGTCAAGAACATAACAAAGACTTGTACTTAGTGAATTACAGGCCATTTGCATGCCTAGAAAATATGTCCTTCTTTATAGTTACAGACCAAGCCATTCCAGTGATAAAACTTAAAAAGTATTCCCTCTGAACCAACCTTCAAAGCAAAATTTCGGCGGCCATTTTTGTCCTTAACTTGCCTGGTCAGTAAAGCTTTAAACATTCAAATCTGTGTGTTACTGTGAGTTTACAGTTTCACCAGTAAGTGAGATTTATGAGTGCTTGAATCATGATTGCATCATGGAGAGATGTGCTGCCATCTTTTATCATCATCCTGATATCATCATCAATATTTCTCACATCTTGTACTTGGCTTGGTGCACGCTAACAGCTGCTTCAGAAACTTTTACAATACATATTGGAGATAAGTTAACATGTTTCCAAAATAAAAACAAGGGGTATAATTAGTCTAATTTTAACCACGATGTAAGAAATGTTCTATTGAATATTTTTAACATAATTGGATTGGAAGACATTGCTGCCTACTTTCAATCCAATTATGATCAAAATATTCAACAGTACATTTTATTTTGTTTTACAAAACACATTATCTTATTTCTGAGATGGACTGTACAACAGTTGGCAAGAAATCATTCTCTTCCTGAGATGAATTAGTGATGTTTACACACTACCTTCTGTCAGTAGTCATGTCAAAAACTTTATAGCAATGTTCTGAAGATAAACTGAAGTTCTCTTTTAAACACTGATAAATGGACTACATATGTACACTATCTATTTACGACTGTAAGCATTTAAAATGGCTTTAGTTAAAAATAAATCTAAATTTCTAAATTTCTATTCTATGGTAAAAGTACTGAAGAGTGAAGTTATAATCTGGTAAATAGATTTTCTGACAAACTGAGTTGCTACGATAACCTTTAATGCTCAAATATTTTCAAAAAGATTTCAATTTTCTGAATTAAAAATGTCCATTTTGCAGACTAAAATTTGATTATTTTTGAAAATCTACCAGTGGAATTAATGGAGCCAGTCATTCAAAATTTTATAAACATTCAAATAAACATCTTTGTCTCCAAATGGACATTTTTCAAGACAATTGATTTAGAAAAAACCTGGGAATGTTATGGAAACTGGAACAGTTGTATCCCATTTAAAATTTCAGTGAAATTCTCAGGATTTATATATGAATTCCCGTGTGAAATAAATTTCAAGTTAGCTTGGATTTTCTTGAATATCCAAGCTATTGGAAAATTATTCAACCCATACCAGCTTGGATTTCCTTGAATTAGCGTAGACTTTATATAGTTGCTTGAACTTCTTGAAAATCCCCCCTCTCAGAATTCAAGTTAGCTGGGATATTCTAGGACTTATTGAATATAATCATGAAAAAGTGCAAGCTTCTTGGATTTGCAAGACTTTTGGACTTTTCTGATTTGACAGAATTCAAGCTAGCTTAGATTTTCTAGGACTTTGTATTGTCAGACATAAAAGAATTCAAGCGACTTGGATATCCTTGAATTTGTAGACTCACTTACGCTACCTTGGATTATCTTGAAATAGCTTGCACTAAGGCAAGAATAGGTTCTGTATAGTCATGACTAGAGGTGACCTTGACCTGGTAAATTGGTGGGAAATTTAAAAAGTCTGTAAAAAACAAAACAGTATATTCATTGCATTGATCATTACCAGCTATGGATATATAGAATATGATAGTTTGGAAACACTGACAGTACTGTTAGATAGAATGCTTAGCATCAGTAACCTTAAATGGAAACAGAACTGTATTTTGAGGTATGTATTCTATTGATTTCCAGAGATTTATTCAGAATTACCAGTTTTGGTATAGCTTTTTCAGTTATATGCAATTAATGCAGTGCTGATGACTTTCTAAATAATATGGCACATTAACAATCTATGTCTATATGAATAACAGACAAATCAGTCAGAAACTCATACATTGCTAATGTCTGGCTGAAATTGTATTTGTTATTGAGTATTACTCAACTCCCTTGAAGGTGTGATCTTGGTTTTTAAGCATATATAATCTCTGTGGCAGCATTTGTGTACGTGCATACATTTTATGTTAATGGCTAACCTATTTTAAAAGCTAGGATTAGCTGGGATATTCTTGAAGTTCTAGATAGCTGGGACTTTCTGGAATAAAATCCAAGCTAAGTGGGATTTTCTTGAATGTTCAAGCAGGCTTGGATTTTCTTGAACGTGCAAGCTAGCTTGGATTTTCCTGAACGTTCAAGCTAGCTTGGATTTTCTTGAATGTTCAAGCTAGCTGGAATATTCTTGGATTTTAAGTGGCCCATACCGGCAAGCTAGCTTGGATTATCTTGAATGTTCAAGTTAGCTCAGATTTTCTTGAATGTTCAAGCTATCTGGAATTTTCTTGGATTTTACTTTAACTAGGCCTTTCTTGGATTTTCTTGAATTATCTTGAATTTTATGTGGCCAATACCAGCAAGCTAATCCAAGCTTTTCCAAGTTATTAAAAGCTGGGATTAGCTGGTTTATTCAAGCTCCACAGAACTTGGATATTCATGAATATCCAAGCTTTTTTTGGCCTGGGTTGATACCAGAAAAACTTCTAAGAAATTCCAGGTCTTAGGCCTTCATGATTATCGAATGCCTCTATAGATACATAAATCAAGTAACCTTTGACTTAATATTCATATACAGTGAATAGATGCACAGGGTTGTGATTCTTTGTTTGGTAAAATACTTTTAAACAATTTTCAAGATGACACTTTACTAATGATAACAAGCTAATTTGGTTGGAATCGGCTAAGCAGTTCTTCAAAAGAAGTTGTTTAAAAATGATGGATTGATGGATGAAAGGTCATGCAAGGCATGTGTGGATGGTTGCCATGGCATATTAGCTTACTAATTGGCCTTTGAAAATTTTGGCTTTTAACTGTCTGCCTGCCGAATTTCTGCAGATAAGATTTTCCCTCGCGCTTAACTCTGAATATGCCGAAGAGTTTGAAAACAATTTGACTGAAAGTAGTAGGTGGCTAAGCCACCAACGACTTTCAGTCAAATGGTTTTCAAAATATTCAGCAGGTCCAGAGTTATTGCCCATGAAAATTATCATTCAGTGACTAAATGCAGTGGTCAGACAGTTAAGACAATCAGGATTTCTGCTTAGTGAATGAATACATTTCCAAATTTGCTGGACAAGGTATTTAAAATTTTGTTACAGAAAAGGCTGGCTTAAATCAGATCACTTATTTAAGTGGTAAATATTTAAAGAGTTTTCTCGTGGTCTGTAAATTGACAATTTTCAGAAGCACTACAGACATTGTTTTGGCCGCTTTGAGCACTAAAGTGTTACCTGCATAAAGTGACACCAGTCTCTGATTACAGGACAGATCATTAGTCACGTAACATGCTTCCAAAACAACACAATTTTGAACACGATGTATAAAATATTCTTTTGAATATTTTGAACATAATTGAATCGGAAGTCTTCCGATCCAATGATGTTCAAAATAGTCAACAAAAGATTTTTATTTTGTTATCTGAAGACACGTTAACCCTTTAACCCTCGAATTTATTCAAGAAAATTTAAGTTTTCTCAAAAGAAAATGTCCATTGCAGACCAAGAGAAGACTATTTTTGAAAACGTACTACTGGAATAACTGGCTCGGTTAATGAGCCAGTCATTCCAGTGGTAAATTTTTGAAAATCAACGTCTTTTGGTCTGCAAATGGACATTTCTCAAGACCACTGCAGAAGCTGTTTTTGGCTGATATGAGTGTTATAGAGTTAATTGATATCTGAGCCGTCCTGTACGTCTTGAAGAAGATGATGATCCCGCTAATAGTGTCTAATGTACAAACAATTACTGCCACTACTTCAATAGACATACTTTTAACAGGAAAAACATTATTTCATCTTGACCCATTTCAGAAAGCTAATATTTCATCTTGACCCATTTCAGAAAGCCATTATTTCATCTTGACCCATTTCAGAAAGCCATTATTTCATCCTGACTCATTTCAGAAAGCCATTATTTCATCTTGACCCATTTCAGAAAGCCATTATTTCATCTTGACCCATTTCAGAAAGTCATTATTTCATCTTGACCCATTTCAGAAAGCCATTATTTCATCTTGACCCATTTCAGAAAGCCATTATTTCATCTTGACCCATTTCAGAAAGGAAATATTTCATATAATTTACTCACTAGGTCTGTGTACATTAGGGACTATGCTATTAGTTACTGATCTGTCACATTCTCACCACATACTTTACTGTCAGATGTGTGTGTGTGTGTGTGTGTGTGTGTGTGTGTGTGTGTGTGTCCGTGTGTGTATGCATGCGTGCGTATATATGTGAGTGGGAGCATGAGTGTGTGCTTGCATATTGATATGCCTAGCTGTATGTTTGTCTGTGTTTTTACTTTCTAACTTAATTATCGAATTCTCAACAACTTTTAATAACCACTATATAATCTTTTCACATAATGTTGGACTTCAAGAAGCAATGATTTCAGAACACTTTGGACTTCAAAAAGCAATGGTTTCTACAGAAGCTCACAAGGAGACTTGTGAATCAGCAGCAATAGGGCAGTTTGCCAGGGGCCACTGACTCCAAGTAGCGCTTAATTCCTGAGCACTTCAACAGCAATAACTCTGGCACATGCCCAGTGCCATGCACCCACTGATACAAAACAGCATTTGTTTAATTCAAATTACTAGCGGGTGAAAGTATGCAAGGATTTTCCTTAAGGTATTTGCCATTTGCTGCTGAGATTAGGTCAAATATATCATTTATTTAACCTTGTAAAAGTCTAATTTGGACAAGGAAATTGAAAATTTACCACTGGAATGACCGTGGCTCGTTTATCGCGCCAGTCATTCCAGAGGTAGATTTAAAAAAACTAAACATCTCCTCGTCTACAAATGGCCATTTCTCCAGACCAATGCGGAAGCCACTTTTGGCCAACTTGATCATTAATTAAGCCCTTTAACACTCATATCAGCCAAAAACAGCTTCTGCAGCGCTCTTGAGAAATTACCATTTGCAGACCAAGGCTATTTTTGAAAATTTACCACTGGAATGACTGCCTTGATAACTGTGCCAGTAATTCTAGTGGTAAATTTTCAAGAATAGTCCTCTCTTGGTCTGGAAATGGATATTTTCCATGAACAAAATTGAAATTTTCTTGAATGGGTACTGTTCAGCTGCTGCACAAGTATGATAACATTATCTTGATAAATCGAGAAAAAACTCAAGCAGAAACTGTTGCTACCTAGAGTCTTAACCATCTGACTGCTGAGTTTTTGCAGATGACTAAGCTAAGCCACCAACAACTTTCAGTCAAATTGTTTTGAAAATATTCGGCAAGTCGAGAGTTTTTGCTCATTGAAATTATTGTCCGGCGGCTTGCAGCAGCGAGACAGTTAAACGCCTGCTACTTAAACCTGTAGCTAGAGGCAAGTTACTTCAGTAAAACTGTACACAAAATATAATCTTGACTGCCACTAAAACGCAATGCATGTTACATCAGGACACCTGTATGATACAAAACAATCTTAAGTGACACTAAAAGACAATGAACGAGAGATCAAAATTGCAATCCATATATCGCTGACCTTGAAAACAGAAAAATAACTCTAATAAAGGCTGCTCTCACTTGTCCTCAAGTATCAATGCATAATAACCCACTCAGAGCTGTCAAGGCACTGAATCATGGCTGAAGCAGATATACTGTAAATGCATTCACAGGCAACCAATCAATCAAACGCCCTACTGTAGCAATTAACCTCTTAACACTTATATATGTCAAAAATGGCTTCTGCAGTGGTCTTAAGAAATGTCCATTTACAGACCAAGAGCACTTTGTTTTTTTAATTTACCATTGGAATAACTGGCTCGATAACCGAGCCAGTCATTCCAGTGATAAATTAAAAAAAATAGTCTCTTGGTCTGCAAATGGACATTTTATACGAGAAAATTAGAACTTTTTGAGAAAATTCGAGGGTTAAAGGGTTAAAAGCTGATGTAAGGCTCAAATGTTACATCTATGAATGAACACACGCGGCATCTATGAATGAACACACGCGGCATCTATGAATGAACACACGCGACATCTATGAATGAACACACGCGACATCTATGAATGAACACGTGACATCTATGAATGAACACACGTGACATCTATGAATGAACACACGTGACATCTATGAATGAACACACGTGACATCTATGAATGAACACACGTGACATCCATGAATGAACACACGTGACATCCATGAATGAACACACGTGACATCTATGAATGAACACACGTGACATCTATGAATGAAAACACGTGACATCTATGAATGAACACACGTGACATCTATGAATGAACACATGTGACATCTATGAATGAACACACGTGACATCCATGAATGAACACACGTGACATCTATGAATGAACACACGTGACATCTATGAATGAACACACGTGACATCTATGAATGAACACACGTGACATCTATGAATGAACACACGTGACATCCATGAATGAACACACGTGACATCCATGAATGAACACACGTGACATCCATGAATGAACACACGTGACATCTATGAATGAACACACGTGACATCTATGAATGAACACACGTGACATCTATGAATGAACACACGTGACATCCATGAATTAACACACGTGACATCTATGAATGAACACACGTGACATCTATGAATGAACACACGTGACATCTATGAATGAACACACGTGACATCTATGAATGAACACACGTGACATCCATGAATGAACACACGTGACATCTATGAATGAACACACGCGACATCTATGAATGAACACACGCGACATCTATGAATGAACACACGCGACATCTATGAATGAACACACGCGACATCTATGAATGAACACACGTGACATCTATGAATGAACACACGTGACATCCATGAATGAACACACGTGACATCCATGAATGAACACACGCGACATCTATGAATGAACACACGCGACATCTATGAATGAACACACGCGACATCTATGAATGAACACACGCGACATCTATGAATGAACACACGCGACATCTATGAATGAACACACGCGACATCTATGAATGAACACACGCGACATCTATGAATGAACACACGCGACATCTATGAATGAACACACGCGACATCTATGAATGAACACACGCGACATCTATGAATGAACACACGCGACATCTATGAATGAACACACGCGACATCTATGAATGAACACACGCGACATCTATGAATGAACACATGCCACATTGAATTATTGATGGCAGGACTACCAGACTATAACCAATGTGCAGAATCCACGTTCTGCAAAAGACCATGGAATGAAGTCTGACCAGTGGTCAGTTTGAAAATGTTGTAGCTATAAGCTGCGACTCTCTAGAGATCACTAGCTTATTAACATAACAATTTCACATGAATAATACTTATATGTATATACAATACAGATCTTAAATAAGTTAACAGCTTTCCAAACACAGAAACATGTTAGTTTGAACAATTTTTAACAGGATGTAAGAAATGTTTTATTGAATATTTAGGACTTAATTTGATTAGAAGTCATCGCTGCCTTAGGCATTGTTCAGCAGCAAGGACTTCCAATCAAATTAGTTTCAAAATATTCAACAGTACATTGGATATTGTTTTGGAGCCGTGTTAAGTTATTTCTAAAGATGTACTGTGCATAGAATAATTTAGCAACAGAACACAATAGTGGAAACTCAAACCAATGAAACTGGCCGCAGTGAATCGTTGACCAGTGTGAATGACTGACCGCAGTGAATGAGTGACAGCTGTGAATCACTGACCACTGTGAATGAGCATCATCTGATTGAATCTATAGTGATCATGTGACCAGATACAGGCACTTAGTTCTGCATGTTCAGTGTGTGAAACATGCACATATCATTAAGCAGAGCATGTCAAACTGATTAAATACGGCACTAAGTAAAAACTCATGTGTGATGAGAGAGTCGGCAAACATCATGAAAACTCGCAGCTTCACAACTTTACCCATTTCATTGATAAATTCCCCCATATCTCATTTTTAAGGCAACCATACAGGAAAACTGTTGAATATTTTAAAAGTAATTCGACTGGAAGCAGTTGCTGCCTTAGGCAGCAACTGCTTCCAGTTAAATTAATTTCAAAACATTCGACAGGATAACTTCTATATCAGAAAGAATTTACTTTTTCTGTTATTTGTCAGTGAAAGGGTTAAATCAGGAGTTTAGGCGGCAGCATCTGGAACAGGTCTTTCCATTAACCCTTTAAACCCCACAATCCAGAAACAACTGCTTTGTCATGTTCTTTATGATGATATGAATACTCCATTGCATATATTTTGAAACTAATTTGGCTGGGAACTGTTACTGGTAATGGTAGCAGCAGTTCCCAGTCAAATTAGTTTCAAAATATTCAACAGCTTTCCTGTATCATATTTAGTCATCTTGAAATTGAGACGCTGGGTTTTCAATAGATAAAGGGTTAACCAAATTAACCCATTAATGGTTAAAATAGATCAAAAAATTTAAACATTTTCTTATTGAAAGTCCATTAAGACAATGCAATTTTTGAACATTTACCACTGGAATGACTGGCTCGGTTATCGAGCCAGTCATTCCAGTGGTAAATTTTCCAAATTTGTATTCTCTTGATCTGTGAATGGACATTCCAGAAGACCATAGCAGAGGTCAGTTTGGCCGGTATGACCATTAAAGGGTTAAAACTTTCTATCAATATGCTACTCTAGGTAATAGTTCAATATGCTACTATAGGTAATAGTTCAATATGCTACTATAGGTAATAGTTCAATATGCTACTACAGGTAATAGTTCAATATGCTACCCTAGGTAATAGTTCAATATGCTACTCTAGGTAATAGTTCAATATGCTACTATAGGTAATAGTTCAATATGCTACTACAGGTAATAGTTCAATATGCTACTACAGGTAATAGTTGAATCAGCTACTCTAGGTAATAGTTCAATATGCTACTCTAGGTAATAGTTCAATATGCTACTCTAGGTAATAGTTCAATATGCTACTATAGGTAATAGTTCAATATGCTACTACAGGTAATAGTTCAATATGCTACTACAGGTAATAGTTGAATCAGCTACTCTAGGTAATAGTTCAATATGCTACTCTAGGTAATAGTTCAATATGCTACTATAGGTAATAGTTCAATATGCTACTACAGTTAATAGTTCAATATGCTACTACAGGTAATAGTTGAATCAGCTACTCTAGGTAATAGTTCAATATGCTACTCTAGGTAATAGTTCAATATGCTACTATAGGTAATAGTTCAATATGCTACTACAGGTAATAGTTCAATATGCTACTACAGGTAATAGTTGAATCAGCTACTCTAGGTAATAGTTCAATATGCTACTATAGGTAATAGTTGAATCAGCTACTATAGGCAATAGTTCAATATGCTACTACAGGTAATAGTTCAATATGCTACTCTAGGTAATAGTTCAATATGCTACTATAGGTAATAGTTCAATATGCTACTATAGCTAATAGTTCAATATGCTACTCTAGGTAATAATTGAATCAGCTACTCTAGGTAATAGTTCAATATGCTACTCTAGGTAGTAGTTCAATATGCTACTATAGGTAATAGTTCAATATGCTACTACAGGTAATAGTTCAATATGCTACCCTAGGTAATAGTTCAATATGCTACTATAGGTAATAGTTCAATATGCTACTATAGGTAATAGTTCAATATGCTACTATAGGTAATAGTCCAATATGCTACTACAGGTAATAGTTCAATATGCTACCCTAGGTAATAGTTCAAAATGCTACTATAGGTAATAGTTCAATATGCTACTATAGGTAATAGTTGAATCAGCTACTCTAGGTAATAGTTCAATATGCTACTACAGGTAATAGTTCAATATGCTACTATAGGTAATAGTTCAATATGCTACTATAGGTAATAGTTCAATATGCTAATATAGGTAATAGTTCAATCTGCTAATATAGGTAATACTTACTATACGAGATAGAAATAAAACTATTACTTAATAAAATTTACTATTTTTACAACAATACAATTATAAACTGTCATAGCGACAACTTTCTATGAAATTATTTTAAAACCTTCAACAATTTCTCTGTAACTTGCAAAAAAATTCGTTTCCAAGAAAATCAGAGCAAAAAAGCCTGTTATTATCACACAAAAAAAACATGCCACATCTCTTCAACAACGAGACATTCACACATGCTTCATAGTCCAGGGAGCACCTGTATGCACAGGTACATTGATTGAATCTGTGTAATCTCAGGTAGTTTCTCGTAGCATCAGGTTCTGGTTATGAGTATGTTTTAGCACCTGAGATGCTGATGATAGGATGCTGTACAAAACAATCATCCATTCAAGCTCTGTGTACAGGTGATTCTATCAATGAATCCCGAGAGAGTGTCTTAACCTGATCACTGACAAATCCCTGAAAAAAGTATATTCTTTACGCCATAAAACTTACTTGAGTATTTTGAAATTAATTTGACTGAGCAGCGGCTTCCAGTGAAATAAGTTTTAAAATATTCCACAGTTTTCCCGTATGGTTGTCTTGAAAAGAGATATGATGAGTTCATCAATGAAGGGGTTAAACATCCTGGCTAAGCAACAGCCAGCTGCCAACATCTGAGTGCCAGTGTCTCATGTATTGTTTAGAGAAGATAAAAAGAAAATTCCCAAAGATTATTTTTTGCAGAATTAACCCTTCTTACACTTTGAGATGGTTAAAGTTTATGAAGTGCTGTCGATTAAAAAGCCACGAATACCGTCTTAGACAGCAACAGCTTACAGAAACACTGTTCTCAAAATAAACACTGATTATTATCATGTTTAAGGGACTGTAATGATTGGTGTTGATAATTCGAGGGTGAATGTGAATATTATTCAGATCATAATGGCTGCTGCACATGGATGGGGTTTTTCTGCCCCTTGCATTGATTAACTGTCTGCCTGGTGAATTTCTGCAGACTACATTTTCCATCAGGTTTAATCCTGGCTATGTTGAATTTTTTGAAAACAATTTGACTGAAAGTTGTTGGTGGCTATACCAACAGTAACTTTCAGTCAAATTGTTTTCAAAATATTCAACAGGCTCATAGTTCTTACCCATTGAAATTATTATCTGGTAGCTTGCAGCGGTCAGATAGTTAACAATGAGAATGTTCTATACCTGCTGGCTGAGCTAGCATTGTGTTGCTGCAGTCTACACTACTCCGTGATCAATATACCGCCTGCAGCATCACCATGTACTTCATGCATTATAACTACCCACATTCCCTCAACTCCTGCAATTAGGAATAGCATCTATACAATATGGGAATGTAGAGCCGCTAGCCATACATAAGGTACCGGTACATAGATAATTTGAACAATATAGACCACTTCTATGCAACAAAATTTTTAAGACATGCTGATGAATATTTTGAAAATAAAACTTAATAATGGGAAATGGTTACTGTAGACAGCAACAGGTTCCAGTCAATTAGCATAAAGATGTATATTTGTTACAATGAAGATGAGCTACGACCAGTGAGACTACTGCTTGCAGACCCCAAGCTGAGAGTACTAGTCTAGTCAATGAAGTCAAGTTTGAGACATCAGTCGGCTCCCCGCACAGAGATGGTCTACCCTGTGCGCTTTTCACCCGCTACCTTGCTGCTGCATTGAAATCTGTGCGGGAAAATTCCAGAAGACCAAATGCTCCAATGTCCATACTGGGGATGCCACTAGAGATGGCATATGCCGACAATGTGGACTTTACAGACAAGGAAAAGAAACACCTTGACGAACTACTCACTATAGCTGCAAGCAAACTAAAAATTGAGAATCTCTTTATGAATGAATCGAAAACAGAGTTCACCCACATAGAACTATCGACAAAGTATGAAACTAAAGAAAATTACATTTCATTTCGTGACGGGAAACTATGGATGAAAGGTAAAACCCTGGGCTCCCTCTCAGCCCTACTGCTGAGATCACTGCATGCTGTGTTATGGGGGAACATAGCTTTCCCGATGCCCTTGACAAAACGACTACGTTTATACAATACAACCTGCATATCCTAGATGCTGTATAACTGGAACAGCTGGGCATCTCCAAAGGCAGCTATAGATGTGCTGGATGCCTGCTACCGCAAACACTTCCACACCATCACTGGACACCGATGGCCCGACAGCATAATTTCCAAACATGCACTATATATGATGTGTAACACATTGCTGTTGTCCGTAAAAATCGGCCAGCAAAGACGATTCATGTTTGGCGATGTGCCAAGGATACCAGAAGACACACCGGCAAACAGGGAGCCTTGGAATTCACGCTGATGGGAGGCAGCAAATAGAGAACCTGGACAGGATGCCATTGGATAAATCTGTTACTTGGCGTGCTGTGAGCTGACATCAAGAAAGTAGGACTCGGTACACTCAAGTCAAGAATGGGCCTGAGGAAGCTAAGGATTTCGGCTGAGGACGACACAGTGGGCAAAAGTGAAGAAGGACTGATTGCAGGTATAGGATGTTTCTCTACTACAGCCGCAGAATACAGCCATCATACGTACATATATCGTTTTAATTCACCTTACCAGAGAACCGCCCCCCCAACCCCCATCATATGACATCATAATGAACTGCGTGATGTGTACAATGACATCATAATGAATAATGTCATGAATGACGTTGATAAGTACGTCACGAATGCATATTTGAAGACGGTCTATACGTTGTTGTACAAATTGTTTGCTTTTACTATTTAATAAATATTCTGTTGACTATTTTGAAACTAATTTGACTGGGCGCTGTTGCTGCCATAGGCAGCAACAGCACCCAGTCAAATTAGTTACAAAATATTCAACAGCTTCCCTGTATATTTTTCAGGAAATTGATAACTAGGGCATTTGGGGATCGATCAATCCCAACACGGCGAGGTGTGGGTGGAGCGCAGCTAGTGATGGGCGGGGCATAGCTAAAACTCGAAAGGTCCATTATCTCACTGCTGCACCAGATAATAATTCAATGGGCAATAATGTTGGACCTACTGAATATTTATAAAACAATTCGGCAGAAAGTTAGCCACCAACAACTTTCAGTCAAATAGATTTGAAAATATTCAGCATATTCAGAGTTAAACCCCATGAAAAATGTAGTCTGCATAAATTCACCAGGTAGGCAGTTAAAAAGATTTTTGTTTTTATTAATGTTCATTCATTAACCATTTCTAAAACCTGGACAGACGAGAAATGACAATTTTGTTAATGTGTAGTGCCATAGGGAGAGAGGGGAGGGATGGATGGAGGGAGGCAGAAAGAGAGAGAGGGAGGGAAGGAGAGAGAGATAATTTACATGTTTGTATTATTTATAAATTATTATAATCAGTTATATTTGAAGAGAAATCCAGTTTTCGTCAGTCTACTAGCATGCAAATGGTTATTTCCCTCGATGTTGAATATATGTCTGTAAAGGGTTATTGTGGGTTTATTAATACATTTTCAATTTAAATCTTCAAACACTTTGAATAAAAGATATTAAATTTAATTCAGATTGATAATTTGGGACGCGTAATGCTTTCTATTACCAAATTCCAACAGAATCCAGAAGCATGGTAGCAATTAGATTAGCCATTACCGTACAAAATTGTAAATTAACCCTTTAACATTCATATCAGGCAAAAACAGCCTCTGTAGTGTTCTTGAAAAATGTCCATTTGCAGACCAAAAAATACTATTTTTGAAAATTTACCACTGGAATGACTGGCTCGATAACCGAGCCAGTCATTTAAGTGGTAAATTTTCAAAATTAGTCTTCTTTTGTTCTGCAAATGGCCATTTTCTGAGAAAATTTAAATTTTCTTGAATAAATTTGAGTGTTAAAGGGTTAATCAAACACATACAATTCGTATACATTCGTGACAAATGTTTGGATTTATGTGACGGAGCTACGTCATTTTGATTCTGACGTCTGTTAATATGTGGCGTATTTGATTGAATTGATTTGGATTTAAACATATTTTATTGTGCCACTGGATCAGTACAAGTTCTTATATCTTCTCTTGCTGTTAGCTGTCAGTTGACTTCACAAACATTACGACTAGATTGACTCTGCCATGAACATCCAAAGGTCGGTCACGAAGTGAATGAATCGCATAGTCTTTGATGAATTTACAATTTAATAAACATTCTATTGAATATCTTGAAACCATAACCACCAACAGGCCGCAGTCAAATTAGTTTCAAAATGTTCAACAGCTTACCTGTATCGGTAACCTTGAAAATGGGATTTTGAGAATACAGGGTTCAAAGTATATAAATCGATTCAAGTGTGCAAAACGTAGGCAGAGCTAGAAATTAAATATCAACTGACATATGGTAATGCTTTATGGAGGTAGCAACTTTGAGGTAAATTGTTCTTATACATGCATCATCAGACTTTATATTTAAAGAGCATTTGTGAAAGTCTTGAGGGAATTCAGAGAGAAATTACTTAATGGCAAGCCATTACATGGCTAATGGGAATGATGCTTATAGCGTTATCATCAATCTTAAGCATTTACAAATTCTGTGATGAGAAACTTGCTCTGTAAAGCCCTATAGGCCATCATAACCCAGGTGTATTGATTTCGTGAACTCGCTAAATGTCTTAACCCTTTAGTGACTAAATTTGTTTAAAAAATTAAAATATTTACTTATTGAATGTCAATTTGCAGGCCAAGAGAAGACAATTTTTGAAAATTTATCACTGGAATGATTGGCTCGGTTATCGAGCCGGTCATTCCAGTGGTAAAATTTCAAAAATAGTCTTCTCTTGACCTGCAAATGCACATTTCCCAATACCACAACGGGGGTTGGTTTTGGCTGGCTTCATTCTGAAAGGGTTAATCAATAATCAAAATAGCATGATTGTATTAATTCAGATGATGTCTGTCTGAGGATACACAATATGAAGAGTAATGCATTCACATGTATCTTGACATTCAAAATATCAGCACCAAAGCAATAACATTCACTCAGATGTTTTGCTCAAGCATAGGTTTTATCAAGAAATCTAGTCCCTATACTGATATCATCACAAAATAATAATTTTCAAACACTGGCCACAGGCCATCAGTCAGTGAAATATGCAGACCAGTCAATGAAATATGCCGACCACAGGCCATCACTCAGTGAAATATGCCGGCCACAGGCCATCAGTCAGTGAAATATGCCGGCCACAAGCCATCAGTCAGTGAAATATGCTGGCCATCAGTCAGTGAAATATGCCGGCCACAAGCCATCAGTCAGTGAAATATGCCGGCCACAGGCCATCAGTCAGTGAAATATGCCGGCCACAAGCCATCAGTCAGTGAAATATGCAGGCCACAGGCCATCAGTCAGTGAAATATGCCGGCCACAAGCCATCAGTCAGTGAAATATGCTGGCCACAGGCCATCAGTCAGTGAAATATCCCAGCCACAGGCCATCAGTCAGTGAAATATGCTGGCCACAAGCTATGTCAGTGAAATATGCTGGCCACAGGCCATCAGTCAGTGAAATATGCCAGCCACAGGCCATCAGTCAGTGAAATATGCTGGCCTATACCGGCCACAGGCCATCAGTCAGTGAAATATGTCGACCACAGGCCATCAGTCAGTGAAATATGCCGGCCACAAGCCATCAGTCAGTGAAATATGCCAGCCACAGGCCATCAGTCAGTGAAATATGCTGGCCATAGGCCATCAGTCAGTGAAATATGCCGGCCACAGGCCATCAGTCAGTGAAATATGTCGACCACAGGCCATCAGTCAGTGAAATATGCCGGCCACAAGCCATCAGTCAGTGAAATATGCCGGCCACAGGCCATCAGTCAGTGAAATATGCTGGCCATAGGCCATCAGTCAGCGAAAGATGCTGGCCGTTGACTAATATTAACCCTTTATCACTCATATCAGCCAAAGACATCTTCTGCCGTGGTCTTGAGAAATCTCCATTTGCAGACCAAGAGACGACTATTTGTTAGAATTACTACTGGAATGACATAGACATTTTCTATGAGAAAATTAACTTTTTGAACAAATTTGAGGGTTAAAGGGTTAAATAGAATTTATTCAGAATTTGGTTAACCCTTACCACTCTGGTGTCAAAATAAATTTTGAAATTAAATTAAAAGATGAGCTGGTGTTCATTTTTCAACAAATTTGGTGGAAGATGGTGCCGTCGTAGACAGAAACATCGTCCACCAAAATTGTTGAAAAATGTACGTTTCTTTGCCATTATTGACACATTAAAATATAGAATATTGACATCAGAGTGGTAAGGGTTAAAAATCGATTTCTAAACTCTGGTAGAGAAACAAAGATTCTCAGCAGGCCAGGAGAGCTAAAACACCACCATTTGGCCCGTATAACTAGATACAGTATTCAGTAAATGAGTTGAACTAAGCGGCCATCGAGTAGGCTTTAGGGATGATTTTTGATGGCCATTGACCATCATCAACATGCTGGCCTCTCTTCACAAAGGAGGTGAATCTATGCATGATGATCGAGTGATAAATTCTGGGGAGTGTGCGGAGGTGGGAGGAATTGGAAAAGCAAATGCTTTGTGTGTTGAAAGTGATGACATGGTTCATTTGTCTACAGGACAACAACACATGAGGGGTGATTGTGATGGCTTTCACTGACAACGCTCCAGGCAGAGTAGTGGAAATTGTTCCGCAAACAGACATTAGCATAATTACATTGCCATCAATCTCATTGTTTGGCATTGGACAACATTCTGTCCCTGTGAGGACTGACATGTGTGGACATGTTACATGGAGAACTCGCTTCTCATATATATATATATATATACCATGATCGACAGCCCTGTCCATAGAAAGCGGCTTATTCTGATATTTGCAAGGACTGGCAAACGAATATTAAGTGTTATTTCATTGGATCACTGCGGGCTATCTAGCAAACGTGGCAGACAGTGTTGTGCCGCAAATTCTATAATAATCGACACAGGTTTTGTGAGCTCGGACATTTTATGAGTGAAAGATTACGTGTTTCTATGGCTACATCGATACAGGATGTGATGTGAATAGTAGAAAGCATGCTCTACAGATCTGCTCAGCAACATTTGTATTATTTTAGTATCCCATCAAAAACAGCAGAAATCAAATAGATCAAGCGGGATCTTTTGCAGCAGCAGCCTGCAAGGTACCAAGGTTAATCATGTTCAGTCTCTATGTAGAATTATGAGAAGAACCAAGTAAAGCAAATAACCATCGCGGGCCACCAAACTCGCTCACAAGTTTTATTTACACTAATTTATAGTCACTTAAATTGGTAAAAGATTTAATTTACTTGTAAAGAATGTCCCGGAGTTACACAGAGCATTTCTCAAAACCATTGGAGAAGAGATTTTTGGTCGGCTTGACAATAAACCCAGACTGATCAAATGCATGTGTGCGCCGGTAGGCAGATGGCTGCACACATGCATGGATGTGTGCATGCATGCGCACATCTCAAAAGCTTCAGATATAATTTGGTTACAATTTTAATACAACAAATGCTGTTACCATCAAACATGATTCCCAGACTTTGGCTGTGATCTTAATTTGTGAAGATCAAATTCAGAATCCATAGATCGCAGAAACTGCTGTTTCAATTTAGCTCAAATTTGAACACAAGAAAGGTTGTGGCATTACCGTACAACTAGGATTCCACAACAGGTTGTCATCCGTAGAGAAAAGCAGAAAATCAGGAAATTTTGGAACATAATTTGAAACATGGTTGATACAGTTAAAGCATGATCTAAGTCAGTATTCACACTAGAGTGTTAATCCAGATTAACGTCATACACCAGTATTCACACTAGAGTGTTAATCCAGATTAACGTCATACACCAGTATTCACACTAGAGTGTTAATCCAGATTAACGTCATACACCAGTATTCACACTAGAGTGTTAATCCAGATTAACGTCATACACCAGTATTCACACTAGAGTGTTAATCCAGATTAACGTCATACACCAGTATTCACACTAGAGTGTTAATCCAGATTAATGTCATACACCAGTATTCACACTAGAGAGTTAATCCAGATTAACGTCATACACCAGTATTCACACTAGAGTGTTAATCCAGATTAACGTCATACACCAGTATTCACACTAGAGTGTTAATCCAGATTAACGTCATACACCAGTATTCACACTAGAGTGTTAATCCAGATTAACGTCATACACCAGTATTCACACTAGAGTGTTAATCCAGATTAACGTCATACACCAGTATGGCGTTATTCCGGATTAACTCTCTAGCTTGAACATGGCCTAAGTTTCGCAGTTTTCAGAATGAACATAACTTGTAAATTTGTTTAAGAAACCTCATTACAGAATGGCAATTATCTCAGGGTGATTCCAATTATCACTATTTCGGCTAATGTGTCTGTTCAAATCCCTAAGGCCATCAGTATTTAAGCAACAATTGCAAATTGAATTGCCCTAGGTCATTACGCACAACTCAATTAAATGCTTACTGTATCAGTAAGCTCACAGACCTAGAGTGTAACCATATTTACACTACTCAGCGCCCATTAGAGATGAACCAATATTACATCCTAAGTAATGGCATTGACCTACAACCATCCCATACCAGGAATTAATTTGTATAAACAGACAGGGTTTCCATAGAAATCTACCATAACATCTGCTAAATATTTTGAAATTAATCTTACTGAATGCTGCTGTAAAACTACTTCCAATATATTCAGCAAGTACTTACTTAGCATGAATAATAAACCTCCAGGATGAAATACGTTTGTCAATGTTTGTCTTGGACTTGGGTAATATAACAGGAAATTAGCACTCACTGAAGCAGAAGGGACTAAGCGTGAGAGAGAGAAGCTTAATTACCCAGAATTAACAATGAATTCTAACCAGCGCTCATACAGACAGAGACACTCACACACAAACACTCACCCACACACAGATACTCACCTACACACAGATACTCACCCACTGACATGCACCCACAGATACTCACCTACAGACACTCACACATAGACAGACACTCACCCACAGACAGTCACCCACACACAGACACTTACCCACACACAGACACTCACCCATACACAGACCCCACTCACACACAGACACTCACCCACAGACAGTCACCCACACACAGACACTCACCCACACACAGACACTCACCCATACACAGAACCCCACCCACAGACACTCACCCACAGACAGTCACCCACAGACAGTCACCCACACACAGACACTCAACCACAGACAGTCACCCACAAACAGTCACCCACACACAGACACTCACCCACACACAGACACTCACCCACACACAGATACTCACCTACACACAGATACTCACCCAGACACAGACACCCACCACAGACACTCACCCACAGACAGCCACCCACACACAGACACTCACCCACAGACACTCAACCACAGACAGTCATCCACACAGACACGTACCCACAGACACTCACACACATATATTTACCCACACACTCACACAAACAGGCCCCCCCCCCCCACCCCCGCCCTCAATGGTCACCAACAGATATTTGTATACATGTACGCACGCACGCATGTACACACAAACACATGCAAACTGCTTCTTACAATTAATATGCTGGCAAACAGGATTTACTATATTTATTGATCTCACAATTGTATGTATATATTATATAGTATATTTTAAGGCTTTACAGGTCAGGGTTTGTCAGGACAAGTACAGCTTTTGCTTACAGAATGTTTATTTGCAGGCCAGGTTCAGATTAATTTACCCCTGGAATAAATGCTCAGCTACTTATCCAGTTATTTCAGTGGTAAAATTGGTTGACTTGACCAGTAAATTGTTAAAGAACGATGACAAGAATGGAGTGTACCACACCACTTTATCATCACAGCATCCAGCTCAGATTAAAGCTCAAGCAGCAGGTTTAGGCCATTGTTAGGAAATAGCCAGTTTAGCATAAACATGTCCTAAAATATGGACATGCTATATGTGATAATTATTGATTATTAATTACAGTTATTAACACAAAACCTCTCTCTATTACAGGAGTATATATGTATGCGTGTAGGTGCATGATACATAGCTCAGTGGCCCCCCAAATTCATCATATTTTCATATAACGATGCAATGGACCTTTTCCGTATTTGCTAAGCCCCGCCTACATCTAGCTAAGCTTTAGTTTTGGGATCGATCGATCCCTGAACTCCCTGATTATCAATTTCCAGAAAACTAATACAGATAAACTGTTAAATATTATAGATGACAGATGTTTGCTATATCCCTGCAGAGATAGACATCGCACCGAGAATTATAATGTGCAGACCGTATCACCCATTGTCATCTGCGATAGTGATATAATTTAGACCTGTGCATCAGTCTGGAATCGGTACACATGATCATTAGAATTTCTGATATACATAGAAAGATAAGCAGAACGTAACATTTTTCAGCTGGTTTAAGAGGACTCGCTTTGTCAGATCTCATTTATCATGAATAACGTAACAATCTGAGTACTGAAACATAGGCAGGCATTGAAAATACAGTGTTTGAAATAAACTTACAGAACGTAAGTATTGGAATTCTACTCCTCTAACTTATGAACATCTTCAAATTGGTAGCAAAATGGTAAAATTTCTCTAGGCACCAATGAATGAATTTTAAGTGTGATGTCAAAATTAAAATTTTTACATTTAAATTAAAAGATGAACTGGTGTTCATTTTTCAACAAATTGTCATAGACAGCAACATCGTCCACCAAAATTGTTGAAAAATGTACACCAGTTTCTTTCTTATTAGCACAGTAAAAGAAAGAAAATTGACATCAGTGTGCTAAGGGTTAAGATATTATTAGCAATTTCTACCAGCCAAAAAATTGTATTTTCCAGTGTGAGATTAGTTCTTTAGTTAACAGTCTGGTAAGTTCTTTGCATGCATTGTTCACCAACTTAACATTATAACTGTCAAAACATTATAAGGTCAAAACTGTTTAATGAACCACCTGTCTTTCAGCAACCACATTATTTCTAAGAGAGATCATTATTAAATTAAACAAGCTTAATTGACCCAAATATTTCGTAACAAGCTTTATATTTCTTATACCTGGCTCAGCCTTGAATGTGTTCTGTCAAAAACTTGACAGGCAGGCTAACAGGTTGACCTATACTAGCTGCCTGGTTTCAGATCTTTAATTTGAAAATTATATAAGATCTACAGGTATAAAATTCGAACACATAAAATTTGAATCAAGAGCAATTTTACTTGAAACACATATATCATGCAGAAATTAATTATCTCATTTATTACATTATGCAAAATATTAGATGTATATAAAACATGTGAACATTTTTTATGGTAAATAGTACTGCTTATATATCTGTCTGGCTGATACAAGCCATTGGACAATAATTTCCAAAGGCAAAAGCTCTGGACTGCATGAATATTTTGGAAACAATTTGACTGAAATTTGTTGATGGCTTAGCCATTAACAACTTTCAGTCAAATTGTTTTCAAAGTATTCATCCAGGCCATACTTATATCCACAGGAATATGTTATCTGTACAAATTCATCAAGCCAGCCTCTGCAATGTCCTCTACAAATGTACATTTGCAGTCCAAGAGAAGAGTATGTTTGAAAATCTACTATTAGAATGACTTGGTTGATATTCAAAATGAGTCTTTTCTTGGCCTGCAATGGACCTTCACTGAGCAAACATTTAAATTTTCTTGACAAATTATGACGATTAAAATGTTATGATTAAATAACTGCGCTTCTCTCATCAAAATAGTTTGAAAATAATCAGCACATGTATCTGCATGGTGAATTTGAGTTCGAGTATTTAACTGGGATTTCATCACATGATATTAAGATCTTGGGGCAAATGCATGTGTGTAGGCTTCACTTGAAAGGCATGTGCCAAATGGAGGGTAGAGCTTGCGCCTGGCATTGTACATGTCAAGATTAATTGAATGAAGTACAAGTGGTGTTTGAAGCATGGTGCAGCAGGGTTATAGATGGGTCAGTCTGAGTGCTGGAAGCTGTGAGATGATGCTGGGAATAATTGAGTTAGCGCAGTCTCAGACAGGATTATAGCAAGACAGGTATGATTGTCAGGGACAATTACCATCATCAGTACTGGTGCCACAGAGACACAATACAGTCTCATTGACACACTAGTACCACAGGACAATACAGTCTAATCCACATGGGTACCACAGGGACACATAGGACAATACACACTCATCCACACTGGTACCACAGAGCCACATAGGACAATACAGGCTCATCGACACGGGTACCACAGAGCCACATTAGACAATACAGGCTCATCCACACTGGTACCACAGAGGCACATAGAACAATACAGACTCATCCACACCACAGAGACACATATAGATAGGACAATACAGTCTAATCCACACGGGTACCACAGAGACACATAGGACAATACAGGCTCATCTACACGGGTACCACAGACACATAGAACAATACAGGCTCATCCACACAGGCACATAGGACAATACAGACTCATCCACACCACAGACACACATATGGATAGGACAATACAGTCTAATCCACACGGGTACCACAGAGACACATAGGACAATACAGACTCATCCACACTGGTACCGCAGAGACACATAGGACAATACCGACTCATCCACACTGGTACCACAGAGACACATAGGACAATACAGACTCATCCACACCACAGAGACACATATGGACAGGACAATAGTCTAATCCACACGGGTACAACAGAGACACATAGGACAATACAGACTCATCCACACCACAGAGACACATATGGATAGGACAATACAGTCTAATCCACACGGGTACAACAGAGACACATAGGACAATACAGTCTAATCCACACGGGTACCACAGAGACACATAGGACAATACAGACTCATCCACACTGGTACCGCAGAGACACATAGGACAATACCGACTCATCCACACTGGTACCACAGAGGCACATATGATAATACGGACTCATCCACACTGGTACCACAGAGGCACATATGATAATACAGACTCATCCACACTGGTACCGCAGAGACACATAGGACAATACAGGCTCATCCACACTGGTACCACAGAGGCACATAGGACAATACCGACTCATCCACACTGGTACCACAGAGGCACATTGGACAATACAGGCTCATCCACACTGGTACCACAGAGACACATAGGACAATACAGGCTCATCCACACTGGTACCACAGAGACACATAGGACAATACAGGCTCATCCACACTGGTACCACAGGGACACATAGGACAATACAGGCTCATCCACACTGGTACCACAGGGACACATAGGACAATACAGGCTCATCCACACTGGTACCACAGAGGCACATAGGATAATACAGGCTCATCCACACCACAGAGACACATATAGATAGGACAATACATCCACATCTACACTGGCACCGCAGAGACACATACAGCAATACATCCTCATCCACACTGGTACTACAGACACACAGGACAATACAGACTCATCCACACTGGTATCACAGAGACACATACAGCAATACACCCTCATCCACACTGGTACTACAGACACACAGGACAATACACTCATCCACACTGGTATCACACAGACACATAGGCAATACACCCTTATCCACACACTGGTACCACAGCGGTACATAGGACAATACATCCTCATCCACACCAATAGCACAGAGACGCATAGGACAATACATCCTCATCCACACCAATAGCACAGAGACATGTAGAAAATATCAAATTAAATCCAAAATATTCAAAACAGAACATTGCCACATCATGTTCAAAATAGTACTATTACCAACATCCTTTAAATCCCTTCCTCCATTTGGTTACAAAATGAGGGTGTTGATTAAAATGTATATCAAGATGGTACCATTGTTATATGACTACCCATTGCTATGACTACCTATTGTTATATGACTACCCATTGTTATATGACTATACATTGTTATATGACTACCCATTGTTATATGACTATACATTGTTATATGACTACCCACTGTTATATGACTATACATTGTTATATGACTACCCATTGTTATATGACTACCCAACGCTTTGAAAACATAATATAAAATAGCAGTCAGGTTCCTAGTGACATCCCTCTAAAGTCATCAGATATTATCAACCAATGGAATTAAAATGATCAAATAGACAATTACTATAAAATACTGGTAGCAAATATGTGCTTTTTTAACATGTTATATTTAATACTTCTACAGCACACACTATGCTGTTTCTGTACTATTCATGGAATTTGGACAGTATTGGAACATGCCTAGCATTTGGAGGAAGAATTGCTTAGTTCAAAAGTTCATTTCTTAGTTCTAGGCAGGTCAACTATTGCTGTTGATTGATTATAATTCTTGTGCCACTTGTTCCTGAAGACGGTTTTATTGCGCACGGATGCAATTTCTTCTCGTATCTTTCTTGGCACTAAGCACCAGAGGTCTGTGTATTATATTCCATGTTTTAAGGGAGAGCAGTATCTATGGCTCTGTAAGTTCATCCTGATATGAAGTGATGTCAGATTATGCAATGGACAGATGGAATGAAGTGGAACACATGACCTGAGGCTAATAATCTCATTCCATCAATAAGAACAAGCTGATGCAGAGTTTCCATACTACTCTGTTTTTAAGCATTTCTACTAGGTTATAGTTATGGAGTACTTATGCACAGCTCTATCAATCAAATATGCCATCCTCTGACATCCCACTCTTTAATAGTCAAAACACCCAAAAATACCTTCTGCAGTGCTTTCCAAAAATGTCCACTTACAGACCAAGAGATTAGTATTTTTGAAATTTTGCCATTATAGTTATTGGCTCGATAACCTAATGAGGCATTCCAGCAGTAAATTTTCAAAAACAGAATTTTCTGCAAATGGGCATTGACTAAACAAAGATTTAAATTTTCTTTACCACTCTTGACCATTAGAGGACTGACACATATAAGAGGTCATTTGTTAGCAACACAACAGAGCAGGACTACATGTAACTATATATTAATTTGAGTAACATTTTAATATTAGTAAACAAGAATCCTTGTTATAAAAAGCCAGCTTTTATTATCTATGAGACTCTGAGCAAAATTCTTTGAAGAAAATCGCTAAATTTTCGGCCTTGACCAATCTTAGCCATTATAGTATTGACACGCGTAAGAGGTCACTTGTCTGAGTTTTACCAGAGTAGGACTTTCATGTAATTATTAAATTTGAGCAACATTTTAATATAAGTAGAGCAAATGTTTTAAAACGAGCTTTGGTCTCTGAGACTGAGTAAAATTTTTCCTTTGTGAGGAAGAAAGTAATTTGAATGGCTGGATAAGAGTATTTCTTTAACCCTTTTTCAAATTAAATTAAACGATGAACTGTTGTTAATTTTTCAACAAATTTGGTGGAAGATATACAGATATATAAAGTTATTTATACTCAAGCTAATGAGGTAAGCAAAAATAAACAGCTGAATATTAGTAAATATTGCTGGGTAAACAAGCTTTCCTAACTGTATACAAATATACTTGTAAGAGGTATTGTCCATTAATCTTCCATTCAGCCTGCTGAGGTCATGCACCATTTGTGATGAGTCATTTTGTCGATGAGACATATGTACCAGTAATTACAAGCTCCTGTGCAACGGAAACTGATAGTCATGGAAGGTGCTGTGCATAGTACTACCCGCAAAGACTGCATCATCACGCATCTGTACATGGTTACAAACCATATGTTGTCTGACTCCATGTGATCTATTATAACAGATTTAAACACGCTATTTAGTTAATAGCTTGTTCTGCTATGTAATTAACCATCTGTACGTGAGTATGTTATGAACTCAGGGTTGGAAAACCATTAACACAGAATCCCAATAATTATGGAAGACATATAGGTCTCACCAGAAAGCTTCACCAGAATGGATAAATTATTTACCACAAAAACATTAACCTCTGAATATAGCATGACCTGGAGCCCGAAATCAGCATGGAATTGTCAATACCCTACTGGGTGATGAGTGTGGCCCTGTATAGGACTCACTGCTGACTCGGTCAGATGCTTACACATGCAACATCAGACACTTATGCAATGCTCAGCCAGACCAAAAAAGAATGTAAAAGCATGATTTCTTAAGAAAGAAACTCGCTATATACCTATTCCATAAAGTAGTCTTTTCATAAACAGACAGAAAAAACATCTCCAGTGATGCGTGTCCAAGCTGGAATAAGACTCTAAATTAAGACCAAAGCCAGATTTATTTGCTCAGTTATTCAGGAGACTGTCAAGATCATCTCTGGACTAGAGGCTTGGACCCGCACAGGACCCTCAGGACATTTTGAAAAACTAATATTCTATCTAGTCCTCAGATACCATGACATCATTTATAGCACTAAGTCACAAAAACAAGAATTTATGATGCTGTAAATTGTATGCTGGTCATCTCCATCTGACCGTAGCTTTTTATATCCTCTGAATCTCATAATATATCAAGTAGTTGAATATAACTTTCAACCTGTCATCCCCTGGAGATGGCGTGACATCCAGCTCTACTGGATTTATAGTCAAATATCACTATGATTGACTCTCCTGGTGCTTTGATACTAACAGAAACTGGTGACATCATAAATCATACATTGGGGAAACAAACAAGCAACTTACAATATTATTTTGAAGATATTTTGCAAAATGGACACCTATTATTTTGAGGAAGGATTTAAGTAACCATGTGAGATAGGGAGGGAAGGATGGAAGGGCGGGAGGGAGGGGATGAAGGGAGGGGAGGGGAGGAAGGAGAAAGGAGGGAACGGAGAAATTTTTTTCACTTACCGTTAGCGGTTTCTGTTATGAATCGTTTAATGGGCAAATTTTGTCAAATTTTTTATTTTCTCATAAGACGTGTCCATTTGCTGACCAAGAGACTATTTTGGAAATTTACCACTGGAATGGATGGCCTGGTTATCAATCCATGCATTCCAGCGATACATTTTCAAAAATAGTCTTCGATTGGCCTGAAAATGGCACTGCAATGTCCACTGCCAAAGTTTTGGCCATCTTGGCCATTAAATTTGTTAATCAGTTCCGATAAAACTGCATAATATTACTATTCTCACCTTATTAATCCGTAACACTCTGATGTTAAAATTTGTAATTAAATTATAAGACAAGAGGCCCAAGGGGCCGGTATCGCTCACCTCAAACTCAAGCATTTCAACTATAAAGGCCATCATCACCTATAGGCAGAATCCTAAGGTTTAGGCCAGAATTGCCAACAAGAACTAGGTTATCCAAGATGGCTCCCAAGCAAATCGACCCATCAGGTTCGTTTCAACAAACTTGGTTCAGCTCGAATTCCCTAGGTGAAGTTTGCCCGAGTTTCTTATCAATCAACCGAGTGCTTTCAGAGATTTTCAAAGACGTTTATAAAAATCAGACAAGATCCAAGATGGCCACTGGGAAAATTGGCCGATCGCCTTCGCTGGAACGAAGTAGGATCTCTATAGTCTAAGGATGTTTCCAGCCAAATATACTTGAAATCGGCAAAGTGGGTCTTGAGAAGAATACATCTTAAATTTCCTATTGCTTTTATATCGAAGTTTTTGGTGGGAAAAAGATCTAAGGACACTAAATCGCTTACCCGAATTACGAAAATGGCAAATTTGAAATCATATCTCTCAAATTTCTGCCCGATCCGTTCCGCGGTTCTGGAGAAGCAGTGATTTTCGCAAAAACTATATCATCCAAGATAGCCGCCATCATAGACCACCAAAATTGTTGGAATGAGACTGGTAAAGGTAAACAGCTAATGGTAACTGATCAGATAACCTATTACATATGCAAAATACTATATCTATGGACCCTTGTAATGAAGATTTTAAACCATTTTTTTCTCAATTAATTCTTGAAAAATTCATGACATGTATACTTAATGAGTTGAACATAAACCCACTGGAGATATTCTGCTAAGAAATAATCAATAGTGCATGAATTAGATGCAGGTTATTGTAATCTGCTTGGGATTATGCTAATAGTGATGACAGCGAGAGGGATTTGAGCGTGCAATAAATCGGACTTACCTTCAAGAGTTTCCACAAGTGATTTACTACTCTGTGAATGCAGCAGTCGTGTGTGTCGAGTTTAGGAGAATATCCTTACATGAGAGTTAAATCCATTACCAAGTGAGATAAACTGTCACTGATGATCCCGGCTTGACAGATCCACCAAACTCCGAACAATGAACAATGCGCACTGTCTACTCGCTTAATACGCTCCGACAATGCTGGGTGATGCTAGCCAGCCAAATGTATCCATATGACAGTCATCCGAATGATTTTCTCTCCATGCACGCTGCAGCAGCATTGAGCGCCAGCCTGGTCGCGTGTGCGTGTGTGTCGCTGCGTGAATGAGTGAAATCAATACGACTGTTGTGATCGAGATCAGCCAACACGGACCCCGAGTTTCCCTGAGTTATTTGCTGTCAGATCAGGAAATATTGTCAGCGGCGACACATTTTTGTAGTAAACCCAATCAATTCAGCGCAATTTCTCTGTCGTGAGCATTGTGAACAAGTGGATATCTTAAAGCTGACAATGACCGTTGTAGCAATTCACATGTAAAGGACATGAGCAAGTGTTTCTTTCAACGACTTCCAGGAAGATTACGGCAGACATTGGAATTCGCTGCTGAAACATGTCAGATGACAGAAAACTTAACACTTCTGTGGAATATGCCATTTAACCCTTTAATGGCCAAGTCGGCTAAAATCCCACTATAATGCTCTTGAGGAATGACTTTATTGCAAGCCAAGAGAATTCTCTTTTTGAAAATTTACCACTGGAATGGCTGGATCGGTTACCGAGCCAGTTATTCTAGTGATAAATTTTGAAAGATAGTCATTTCTTAGCCTGTAAATGGACATTTATTACACAATTTTCTTGATCGATCCTGACCATTAAAGTGTTAACACAGTGACTATGTAGTTCTCACAGTCAATACATATTTCACTGACTGTTCAAGCGCTGCACCATCTGTCTATGTTGCTTGGACTATTTTCACAGATGTTTACAAAGCATACCATCCACTAACAGCCACTTCTGTTACACATCTAGGGGTTAAATAACAGTTTCAAATTCTAGTCAAATATCAGTTCAAGAATTATTCCTGACGCCAATGCCATAATATGCTTAACAGTCACCAGTTGTTCAAGTAATCATTCAAAGTTTAAAATTTGAAATTTGACAATCTGTTGAATAATGAAAGAGTGAAAAACCCCAGATTTTGCTTGTGAAAATATTCCCATCAGTATTAATGACCTTGAACCTTGATAGTCTAAAGCTTATCATATTAATTTTGAAATGTTTTTGGTCACTGAGCCTGGCGTAAATCTTGCAAAGCCATATTGCGGAGCCATATTACTATCATAGACAGCAACAGCCTTGTTGCTAACGGAGACTGACAGCAATACCTTTCAGCAACATTGACACTTTGACACTGCAGTGGTCCTGAGAAATGTCCATTTGCAGACCAAGAGAAGACTATTTCTGCAAATTTATCACTGGAATGACTGGCTCGATAACCCAGTCAGCCATTTGTGGTAAATTAAAAAAAAATTGTCTTCTCTTGGTCTGCAAATGGACATTTTCTAAGAGAAAATTAAAAATTTTCTTGAACAAATTTGAGGGTTAAAAGGTTAATAGTGAGGAGAATCAACACTTATTTTATTTAACAATTTCAACGAAAAATCCCTTAAAAAAGTAAACTCTACAATACAAAGCATATCTCACTGAACATTTTGAAAGTAATATGACTGGACGCCGTTGCTGCATAAGGCAGTAATACCTTCCAGTCATATTAATTTTTAAATGTTCAACAGCTTTCCTGTTTGTTTGTCCTGAGATTGAGATAACGCAAATTTTTCGGTGAAAGGATTAATGATGGTACATTTGCAGGCCAATAGATTTTTTTTTTAAATTTATTACTTAAATTACTGGCTTGGATACATGTATCTTAAGCATTCCAGTGACAAATTCTCAAAAATCACCATTAACACTTTAATCCTCCAATTTGTTCAAGCAAATTAAAATTTTCTCATAGAAAATTTCGATTTGCAGACCAAGAGAAGAAAATTTACCAACAGGAATAACTGGCTCATAAATTTTCAAAAATAGTCTTCTCTTGGTCTGCAAATGGATATTTCTCAAGACCACTGCTGAAGCTGTTTTTAAATGTTGCTTATGGTCCAAACAGGATATTTGTATGACCTTCACTCTAAGCCTTTTCAACTCATTGTCAGCCAGGGATGTTGTCACAATGACGTGTAACATTAACGTCTATATAGAAGACCATTGTCTGAATCTTCTCAATGAGCATGAAACCAGAAGGTGCGCGATCGCAGGCAACAATATATAGCATTGCAACTGTGGTGAGATCATAAATATTTACACATACTGCTGCTCAAAGTATTGATGTACATAGCAATCTCAAGTTCAAGGCATGCAAAGAGATGTTTAGATGTCTACAATTGAGAAGTATTCAAAGGGAATGTAAATGTTTTGTGACCAGCGTCATCGTCCGACACATTTCATAGAAAATGCGACAGTTCAAGACATCTTTGATATGATCAAATGTTGTGTGGCATTGAAATTGAATACGATATCGTCAGAAAATGATAATATACGTAAGCCATTATTATACATCAACAATTCTAACGACTAGCAATGATAGAAAGCACAATAGTCTGTAAATATACACTTGCGTTCATACTTGATAGAGCATAAGGATTATGGATACAATAGTTCCTTTCCAATTGAGTTAGGGCGTGAAAATGACATTCGTGATAATGTCATGGAAACCTTTTAAAATTATTATCCTAAATAAAGATGTGAAATTATCAAAGAGGATCATGGTAATCAGATATGTAACTCAACTGAAAAATCTAATAAATTATATCCATAAATATATAGAAACACGAGACATCTTTAAAGTATCCGATATGATTAGTTTTGCGTAGCTGGAAGAGTTTTAGCACAATTCAGCATTCAGCAACCCTGATTGTCAGCACTACATCAGACCTCTGCACGAGAGGCGAGTGATTGCTCTCTTCCCACCTACACTAGACTTGCCTAAAATTAATTTTACATGAGTATCTCATTGCTCTACATCACTGCTTAGTAACAATGACAGACTAATAGGTGAGTGCTGACACTGCTCGCCTCAGTAGCTACAATTTTAATTCAGGAGAACAAGTGATTACTCCCCTTCAAAATTCTCATGGAGAGGCCTGCTACATGTGTCTTACCATGTCTGCATGTATATTCTGGCCCTTTGCATCAAGCTATTGTCCGACGTAAAACATTAAGAGAACGATTTTTGCATGTTCAACAATCCAAGCTCATCGCTATAAATGGATAATTCCCCCCACAGACCCCCCTTGCGGGTTGGTCTGTTGTTTTATTAACCACTATAAAAACATACTTACCATTCAATCACTACTTGCTAAATCAATTATCTGCATTTGGCTACCAGAATAAGATTTTTCTGCTTGCATACACTCCTCCCCATGCCTACTCCTATTAATATGGACCCTCAACCAGGCTACTGATATCGAACACATTGAGACTGGCTTAGCTAACTCTTCCGCATAAGAAAACCATAAAAAGGGACGGATCAAATCATTTGAAATCAGTTCGCTGTTGAACATTCTTAATGCCCTAATAGGACACCAGAATATGCGGATGGCGATAAAGACGATAATGATTTTAAAATGATCGGACTATCAGGAAACCGGTTAGACTGAGTTTTAGATTAAAAAAAGCTCTTCCGGGATATAAAACTAAAACATCTCCTGAAACTATGAATTCCTGAATGCCTTCTAGAGAAGGCTGTTAATACTAACAGATGAAAGATGTTTAACATGACGGCCTGCCGGCACTTGAAAAACCAAAGCCAAGTTCCATGAAGGTAAAGGCTTAGCTATCGTAGGATGAATATTGCCTAGACCTCTAATAAAAACTATTAAAGGTCTTAGTGTCATTAACATCGGCATACAGAAGGCAAGGAAGAGAATATGCCAGAGAAAATCTATATCCCCATACCGTATTAGCTGACAAATGTAAGGAATCAAAAAGATATGTTAAAAAGTCTAATACTTGGGGAATAGAAAAAGAATCAGGCATGAGACCGTGGTCTGAACAAGATTCTCCAAAAATTTTAAGTCGACACTTGTAAACGCTGCGGGTCGACTCTCAACTGGAAGAATCGATAAATACCGGAGGTCTTGAAGAAACTTTATTCTCATAGACTTTAGTTTCGTTATACTCCAAACACACAGACTGAAGATTTCTGGGTTTGGATGAAAACAAAAAGCTCTTACTTGAGACATAAGATCCTGGGAGAATGAAAGAAGACGAGGGAAAACTACTAGGAGATCTAGAAGGTCTACAAACCAAATTCTCTTTGGCCAAAAAGAAGCTATTAAAAGAATCTCACAGATTTGCTCCTTGACCTTCTTCAACAATAACGCAATCAAAAACGTTGGAGGGAACGCATAGGCGAACATTCCTGTCCAGGACTGATACAAGGCATCCACCGCCAGGGCTTGACTGTTCGGAAAAGGAGACATGTAAGAGATCTGGGCATTCCGAGATGACGCAAAAAGATCTACCAGAGGACGAGCCATAAGACTGGAAATTGCTTTGACAACCGACCTCCTTAACTGCCACTCTGTGTGACTGAATTTGCTGGGACATGACAATTGGTCCGCAAGAAAAAATCAGACTGCCTGAGACATGAGAATACACTAGAAGAATCTGATTCTTGCGACACTATTAGAGAAGATACCATACTTCTAGACAAAGGAGGGATGATCTTGTACCATCCTGCCTGTTGATATAAGAAACCACTGTCGAAATGTCAGACCAAATCAAGACTTTGAGACCTATCACAAGATCTGACAATGAAAGGAGACCCTTCTTGACAGCACACAACTCCAGAATGTTGATATGAGCTGTCGACTCCTCCAGGGACCAAAGACCGGAAACCGACAGTGAGTCCCAGACCGCTCCCCATCCCTCCTGAGAAGCGTCTGTGAAGATAATCGCCTAGAAGAGGACTTTACCAGTGTAACACCCATCAGAAGCAGAGAATCTAGATGAGGCATCAAGTGTTCACTGATGGGAATCTAATGGAAAATAGAGTGAACCGACTGCTTCCAAAGTGACTTTAAATACATTTGGAAGGATCTTCTCATCAGCGCCACCCATGGAATAACATTCTCTACGCTGACTATCAAACCTATCACTCTCCACAAGAGTCCTGATTAAGAGCCTGCCAATTCTCCCAAAACAGAGACAGGTGGCCCCCCCACCCCCAACTGGAACGTTGGGTACAAGACACTGGACCGACTGATCCAAAGGCACAAGAAGAGGGGGCGGGTTGATTAAAGGAAGAGAGAAAGTTGGACTTACCCGGGAATAGTCCACACCTTCAAACTCTCTTTCCTTGATAACCTCTAAAGGAACGACCTCTGAACCTGGAACTAGGACGACGAGAAAGGGACTAACCCCCTCTTGCCCAAGGAGAGAAAAACAGCCTCCCTTGGGATTTAGAATGGTGAGAGGATACGGAATCAAAACAATCCTCCGCGATCAATCTTGAAGATAGGAAGATGATCGATTAAACTTATTAAAAAACTTAGATGGATAAGCCCCAAATAGGTCTGGATAGAGGCTATTTCTTCCAGGAGAAGAAAATGGGCTCTTTGGTGAAGAACCCTCTCTTGAGAAGAATTGGTAAAGGAAATCTGAGCCTGAAGCTCCCTAGAAACCTTCAGGCGCACAAATTCCACACGAATAAGACTGGAAGCCGACTGGCCGAATATATCCTGACCAAAACAAAAGGTGGGGGGGGGGGAGAAAACTGAATAAGACTATCCTTCAAAGAAAAAGAAATAGGACCTCAGAAACCTACCTAAACCTTCTCTTAGCAGTAATGCGACCCAAAGACATGAAGACTGAACTGAGAGCACCACGAGACAGAAGTGCCAAGGAACGAGACTGTTAACGGAACCTGAACACCACATTCTAGAGACTTAATAACAGCTACAGATAACAGAGCAAGGAAAAAGGCTGACTTAAGCAGGGATCTGCCAACAGAATCCCAATAAAAACAAGAGGAATGATCAATACTTGAACTCTTTTAGAGGAAAGAAAACCTCAGGAGGGGCCAGAAAGAGCCTGAGAAGAAGCAACTTTCAAATAAACTCTGGGGACCTGAACAGAGGCATCGATTAATAAGAAAGAGAAAACTCCATAGAGTTAACATCATGTACGAAAAACCCAGCATATCTACTACTACGTTATCAACAGGAACTTGAGTAGAAGAAGAATCAGACGTAGAAAAAACAGACCCGAAAGAAGAAGGGTCAATAGAAAAATCCTCCTTAAGAAGAGAAAAAATAGAGGAGATCCACCTGAGAGCCATGGACCAGACTTCCCAAGAAGCTCTGACCAGACAAAAACCTATTCAGATCCCTGGCCCCGACTGACTAGTGAACTGAGCGAGAGAAGAAAGATTAGAAGAAGAAATGAGAATAGAGGAAACACCTGAGACTGAAGCTTAAGCTGCTCTAGAGAAAATAGGAGAACAGGGTCTACTAGAAGACTCAGGAAAGGAAGACGCTTGATCAGAAGGAAAAGAATCCAAACTATGATCCAGCTAGAAGACAAGGAAGGATGAAACAGAGAACTGGCAGAAAAAACTCGAGGGAATCCAAAACCATGCCAAAACAAAAGAACGATCGAGAGAAAGATCCCTAAACACAGAAAACAGAGAAATCTAAACAATTAGAAATTCTAACTCGGGAGAAAGAACACCGGAAACAAACGAATCAAGATGAACAAAGGAAGGAGAAACAGAAAAGGAAGGATGAGGAAGAGAAGAAAAAAAAGGAAGAACAAAGGGAGAAGAATAAGAAAAAGATTTAAAATATGGAGGATGAGAGGAGAAAAAGTAAAGAAGAAACTGAAAATGGAAGTGTAAAATGATGCTCGGATAAATTCTTAGTCTAGGCTAACCGACTATGAAGATCGCTATACCAGAGGTTACGTCCCAACCGGAACCAGAAGTCGGAACTCTATAGTCTATCCGGATCTAGACCACCCGGAAGTACACCCCTAGAACCGGAAGCGGAAGTGTACAGACCGGAATACCAACCGGAAACGGAAGCGCTCCTACCGGAAGAGATAAAAATAAAAAGGGTCCAGAGACCCCGGCTATCCAGTATGACCGGAAGCACTGCTAAACCAGAAACGGAAATAGGAAGCGGATCTTGAAGACCCGGATGTTCTAAAAAAAAACCGGACGTCAGACCGGATACGAAAAGAATGGATGTAGATCCGGAAAACGGAAGTAATCCCTGTCCTGAGGACCTGAATCCACTACAACTGATCTAAGACTTTGACATTGGCATATATGTTAAAGATGGGGGCTTCCGCCGCCGCCACCACTGCTTGAAGGTCATGCCTTATCATCTTATTATCAACCTCAAGACTCACGTGGGTTTGACCCGGTGACCTGCTCGAGATCACCTTCGAGAGCTTATATTCTCTAATTATTTGCTCTTTGTTCTTTATTCATCCACTAGACCGGAAGATACGTCCCAACCGGAAGCAGAAGTCGGAAGAATTTATTAGTCGCACAGGAAACGGTCGGAACGGAAGTAAGAACCGGATCTTGAAGACCCGGATGTCTTGCAAAACCGGAAATCAAACCGGAAATGGTCGGAATGGACGTAGCACCGGAAAACGGAAGTAAACCCGAGTCCAGAGGACCCGAATCCACCACAACGGAACCGGAAGAACTAGCAAAACTAGATTGCGGACTATGCCTATAGGCGACCTATGAAGAATCTTGATGACCGGAATGACCAAAATTTTAGCATCAGCATAATGTTTTTGGACGGGGGCTTTCGCCGCCGCCACCACTGCTTGAGGTTATGCCTATCACTCTAAAGACTAATGTGGGTTTGAACCGGTGACTTGCTACGAGATCACCTTCGAGAGCTTTGTCGCTCTAGACTTTTGTTTAGGAGACCTGATTTCTTGCATAGATGTTAGAGGAATCGGTTTTCCCCATATGCGAGAACACCCGCTAGCCCTCGGGCTATCGTCTGAATCAGAAGAAACTTCCTGTTTCTTGGCCTCCATGATGGCAGAAGAAATTCTTTCGTCTAAGGATTTAGTCAAGACTACAGCGAAGGATTCAAATCTTGCAAATAAAGCTAAAATGCTTCCGAATTCGCCGAAGAAGCCCCCTTCCCCCCCCCCCCCCCCTCCGTTGCTGCTGGATAAGACTTATTAGAATATTGCAAAAGACACAGCTTTTGTTTTACTAGCAATGGAGGTAGGGGAAGGACGACCAGAAGGCAGCGCTGTAAGAACGAATAATCCTTAAAAACTTAGATACGAACGCAGACCACCCTATGCAAAACCCGCACATCGATGTGGGGGTACACGTAGTGCACTTAAAACAGACATGTCCTCCATACTCCACAGAGTGAACTCGTTCACAGATTGAGGACGTGCACTTGATTTATCGGTCGTTAAAACACTCTTAAAAACGAAAAAAGATTACGAAAGAAGCATGCAGCTTAGAATTTTGATAAAAGGAGTCTAGAAACATGCAAACGCCTTTCAAAGAAAGGGCGGAAAAGTTCAAATTCAAGATTGTTTTCTATCATAGGGAAATAAATGTAATTCCTTGTAAAGCACTATTTTTTCTTTTAACTGAAAGTGATTAAGGGCTCACTGGAGTAATAGAGTGTTTTTATATGATGATGACTTAGGCATATTAAAGTTGTTACCACAAAAACGAAACATCACGAAAACCGCTAACATTTATATACATAGTTATAAAGTTCAATATAACCACAAAATACTTCCAAAAACATAATTTTGGGAGGATAGACTTCATAGTAGGCATATCTTAGCGTGAGGAAGTCCTTCAATAGTAAGCTGACACAGCGCAAAGCTATAAAAACTTTCTGATAATATTTGTGCAGTTGTTCTGCTTGCAGAATAATTTAAAAGTGAATCTGTTTCCTATTTGGTCTCCAGTACGCATGCGCAAGCGCACTTAGTGACAGGCGTCACTATGGAGTGAGTACAGACTGGTGCCAGTCTGTATCAGTTGATATACTGGAGATGGACCTAACCAGTAGCCTGGTTGAGGGTCCATATCAATAGGAATAGGCATGGGGAGGAGTGTATGCAAGCATAAAAATCTTATTCTGGTAGCTAAATGCAGATCATTGATTTAGCAAGTAGTGATTGAACGGTAATGGATGTTTTTGTGGTGTAATAACAACTAACATTTCATACTGTGAACATGCAGACCATTGTGTTCTTAGCGTATCGTTCTTCTTCCTGCTCATTCTCGTTAACATTTTACCTACAATTTCAAATTTTTCCATCATGTACTACCCATTGAGGAATTGACTGCTATTCGACAAAACTTGGGACCTGTTCATGGGTCTTGAAGATAACATGTTCGAGTCCAAAAAGGTCAGGAAATGTTTGTGAATCGTCAACATAATGACAATTCTCAGAGGAGCACAACCTAAAGCAATCCACAAATACTACAATATCTCTTCACACATAAACACTTCAAGAATTAAAATCAGCGAATCCGTTGTCGACATATATCCATTTTTGTACAATTTTTTTTGCACAATCACATAGTGCATTCTGATCACATTAATCTGATGCAGGTTAAAGTCAAACTAATCACATAATAGTGTACCGAGAATGCATCATTATTGTCCAGCACATGGGCCCCTGGACGGGTTATGATAAGCGATGGCCGAGCTAGAGTCAATATGAACAGTGGTGTGCGCTACCCTCCATATTCACAAACTGATGGAAGCGTCAATGACGACACCTTTCTCATTTAGGATCAAACACTACGTCTTCCCAAACACTGGCGAATGAAAGTCTGTGACACACATCCCTGTACACTCATGGCTGACCAAGCATACACCTTGTAAATATGTAGCTATAGGCAGATTTTGTGGAGATCGTCATTGGAATTCAAAACCTCTAGGCTCATTTCCTAAATGTTTACACTGTTGGAAATGCCTGACTATCTGGCAGCGATTCTCGCAAGAACAATGAAGACTGCTGAGAGTTATGACCATATATAAAAACCTCCATATTGTGTACACTTGACCCCATTAGCGACAACACACGGGCATCAGTCACCTGCCCTGATTGGTCAGACAGTGTGACATATCCCCACTGAGGACTGGATATGTAAGAACGAAGATACGCACAGGCATCGGTCACCTGCCCTGATTGGTCAGTGTGACATATCCCCTCCGAGGAGGACTGGATATGTAAGAACGAAGATTAGAAATAAGATTAGAGGATTGACAAAGCTAACGTCGCAATGGTCAGTCTTTCTGCGACTCTCTACTCTTCCAAGATTGGACTGTCAGATTGAGAACATCAATAGAAGATTCTGTCATTCTCTCTCTCGCAAGTAGGATAAGTAAGGGTAGATAACAGTTCTCTGACCACAGTCACAGAACCATATCTTCTATTCTCTTCTCTCCTGTTGAAGCTGGGTAAATTTGGCAGCAAAATAAATTGAATAGTACACCCATTCCCACCCACCACACCTTCACGTCTTCAGTCGCAAACCACAGCTCCTCTGTTTCTTAGCTGTAATCATGCAGAATGACATCATTCGGCAACAGCATCATCTTCAACATGCGGTACTCATCGCATGCTCGGCGAGTGATTGCATGTGACATGCTACAATAAACAAGAGGCCCAAGGGGCCTGTATCACTCACCTGGAACATAGGCATTTAAACTAGAAAGGTGATTGGCTATAAGTAGGTTCTGGAGTTGTTTTTGTGAAAATTAAGTCATCCAAGATGGCTATTAAACAAATTTGGATTAGCTTTTGCCCTAGATGATGTTTCACGACTCTTGAATTGACTCCCCAAGCAGCTTCGTAGATTTTTAGAGGTTTCTAAAAATCGGCCAAAATCCAAAATGGCCACTGGCCAAATTGGCCGATCGGCTTTGTTTGAACAAACTTGAATCTCTACACCTTAAGGATACTTCCTGCCAAATATAATTGAAATCGGCCCACTAGTTCTCGAGAAGACATTTTAAATTTCCCATTGCTTTAGTATAGGAGCTTTTGGCGGGAAAATGATCCAAGATAGCTACCAAACCGTTTATCTGACAGTTGCAAATTTGAAATCAGAATAAATAAAAAGATATATAAAACCAATTTCAGCCTCAAAATCCATCAAATAAAAAAATCCAATATAGCCACCAAACACACACTATTTTGATTGGCCCGCTGTGGCCAAGTTTTTTGACGGATCAACTTACTTGAACAAATTTTAATGGTCCTTAGTCCCTAATCATATCTCACAAATTTCGGCCCGATCCCTTCAGCGGTTCTGGAGAAGTCATTTTCGGGAAAACTAAGTCATTCAAGATGGCCACTGAACCATTTGGTCAATTAATTCTTCTGGAGCAAACTTGGCTTACGTCTGTCCCTAGATAAGGTTTCATGAGTTTTGAATTGATTTCTCAAGCGGTTTCGGAGAAGATCTTTAAAGACGTTTCCTAAAATCAGTCGAAATTCAAGATGGCCGTTGGCCAAATTGGTCGATCGGCTTAATTTGAACAAACTTGGATCCCTATGCCCCAAGGATGCTTCCTGCCAAATATTATTTGAATCGGCCTGGTAGTTCTCCAGAAGAAGACATTTTAAATTTCCCATTTCTTTAGTATGGGCGCCTTTGGCGAGAAAATAATCCAAGATGGCCACCAAATTGTTTATCCGACAGTTTTGAAAATGTCAAATTTGAGCTCAGAATACCCAAAAACATATATAGAACCAATTTCGGCCTCAAAATCCATCAAATAAAGAAATCCAATATGGCTGCCATTACACGCTACATTTTGATTGGACCACAGCGGCCAATTCCCTTGAACAAACTTTAATGGCCCTTACTCCCTAATCATATCTCCCAAATTTCGGCCCAATCCCGTAAGCGGGTTTCGAGAAATCGTCGTCTTCAGGAAAACTAGGTCAGGTTGCCTTGAACAAATTTGGTCCAGCTTTTGCTATAGATCATATTTCATGAAGCTTGCATCGATTCCCCCCAAACGGTGGCCACCAGCCAAATTGGCCAATCGGCTTCGTTTGAATAAACTTGGATCCTTATGCCCTAAGGATGTTTCCTGCCAAATATAATTAAAATCGGCCCAGTGGTTCTTCAGAAGTCATTTAAAGGAAAAGTTGATGGACGGATGGCGGATGGACGACAGATAGTCGCCACAGCATAAGCAGGTGAGCTAAAAATGAACACGAGGTCATCTTTTAACACAAGAGGCCCAATGTATTGCTCACCTGGAACATTGGCAATTCAACTAATCTTACTTAAGTTTTACATCCAGTCAAATAGTTTAGTTTTCAAGATATTGACAATAATCTCTGGACTGTTTTTTTGCATTAGTGATTTTGAACAATGTTTAAGTGAAAATAGATGATATCAGTGCTAACAACAGCTGGTTTCTTAACTGACTCACTGCTGCTAGCCAGTGCAGTCAATAATTTCAATTTTTAAAAGCTCTCAACTTGTTGAATATTTTGAAATCAATTCGACTGAAAGTTGTTGGCAGCTTAGCCACCAACAACTTTCAGTTCAATTGTTTTCAAAATATTTATCAGGTTCAGAGATATAACCTTTGGAATATGTCGTCTGCAAAAACTCAGCAGTCAGACGGTTACTAGAGGTTTAAATACAATTGAAGAAAATGGTCTCTAAAGGCAGGTAGGTGGTCTTTATAGCAGGTTATTCCCCACCACCACACAATCCATTTAACACATGCGCATCTGGCTGAATCACCAAGTTAGCAGAAGGGGTAGGGTGAGCTGGAGTCGATTTAGAAAATAATTTGACCGAAAATCATTGCTGCCTAAGGCAGCAACAACTTTCAATCAAATACATTTCAAAATATTTTTAAGAGCATAGATGTCAGAGCACATAATACATATTTTAAATATTCAGGCAGTATTGGAAAGGTTAATCTGTTAATTGGAGTTTAATCTACTTTGGCAATAAAATGTGACATGGTGATAAATCAGTGGATGGTGGGACCAAACCTGTATTTCCCCTATGAAAGTGAGACTGCAAATATTTAAGGGATGATAACTCTGGCATTTGACATCCTATCAGTTTTATTTTCACAAGACATATATTAGATACCGACATTAACAATGTGACCAAGTTTGGTGTCAATCCGTCAAGAAATAACAAAATGAGCCGCCATTGTTGGTGACGGACATACAGAAGATGGACGGGTCATCGCTATACGACAGCTGACTGACAAGTAAGCTGAGTTAAGAAAACCGATTTCGGCTTCAAAATCCATCAAATAAAGAAATTGAATATGGCAGTCGAACACGCTAAAATTTGATTGGTCCACGGCTGCCATGTTTTTTACCTATCAACTTCCCATGAACAAACTTTAATGGCCCTTAGTCCATAATCATATCCCCAAAATTTCAGCCCGATCCATTCAGCGGTTCTGCAGAAGTCGTTTTCACGAAAACTAGGTCATTCAAGATGGACGCCGAACCATTTGGCCAATCAAGCTCCTTCGAACAAACTTGGTTCAGCTCTTGCCCTATATGACATTTCGTTTGTTTTGAATCGACCCACCAAGCGGTTTTGGAGATTTTTAAAGGTCATATTTGGAGAAATCCCTTTTATGTACAATTTTGCAAGTATTTAAGGCATTATTGCATAGTAATTAATAACAAGCCAGCTGTATGTGTCTAACATTCACCAAATAGCATATATTAAGCTGCGAAGTCGGCGTATGATCGAATACACGAAATTACGTGATGACTTACCTCCCTTGATTTTGAGATCTTCGGCGTCAATAATGACGTACCAGCGGAACAAGCTATTATACCGTAACATTGAATACATGCATCTTCGTTCAACTTCAGCAAGAAATAAGTACAGTTTGGCTGCATTTTCCCGATCAGGCAAAGATAAAAATAGCTTATTCAGGTCTTATGCCAATAAAAATAATAGAAAGTTCTATGTTGATTGATTTTAACCCTAAATAAACAACTGACCATAGTCACGCGCTCATATTTAACATACATAATATAGTCTAGCTACATAGCGGAATGACAGTTTTTTGTTGCTGAATTAAATACATGTGCATACATAAAACAGACACACGTAGGTCATCTAGATCTTTCTTATCTGTCTAAAACAAAAATTGTATAAGATCTCAATTATGCATTTTCTTTAATTCTGACATTTTTGCTGCAGCTATGTAGGCTACATGGTTTAGGCCTAGAGGGTGGGTGTGTAGTTAGAATCACGCAAAAACGGCAACAGTTACGAAACACCAATGCGGCAGATTTTTCTCGTTTTTATGTTTCCAGACATGTTTGAGAACACGATTGCTTCAATGGCGATTTTGGCTCGATAGAAATGTGCGTTAACAAAATTAGCCTGTAAATGACAAGATAATTCAATGTACAAGTGTGTGCGTTTTTAAATCTTAGCATATACTCATCATTTTCGAGACCAGCTGTTTGTAGATTTTATCAGAAACCCTTCTGGTTTTACCTAACATGCATAGGCCTGTGCCACTAGTAAGATTACAGTTGAATATGCGAAGAAAATTAATCGATATTACATGACCGTAGCAATGGTTGGATGGTGTGGTGGGGTGAGGTTGGGCGGGGTGGGTGGGAAGGGGCTGCCAGTTAGGGAATCGACGGGCCTGCATAGTTTAATGTTGATGCAAAGCATATTATTTTGAGAAATTACCACCAGGCTTGTTGAAAATTACCATCGGGCTTAAAAAACAAGAATTCCGTGTGATGGAAGCACATAAATAGTAGAAGATGAACGAATTCATAGGAAGACTGACATATTGGTTATCGATCGTCTCTCTTTCAGTTCATGCGGACGTCAATGAAAGCTCATCGTAAACAAACAATTTTGACAGCCTTCTTATATGTAAGCTGTTCAGCATAAATTTGTGCACTGTTAATAAACGTAGGCCTATCTAAATATGACAATTTAGTTCATCTTACCCACCTGTTATAAATTATTATTGTTACGTTTTTTGCTCATCTTCAATCATATATGTGCTTTTTCAGTATACACGACAATTGTACACACTCAGGGCCAGCATTTATCTCTAGTACTTAAACCTACAATTTACTCCAGTAAAAGCGTGGGAGAGTGAGTGTCGTTATACGTAAATTTATACGTTAGCTACATTACATTCAAAGAAGTGGTATAGATATATACTCAGAATTTACCTTCTCGCCCACATACATATAGGATACGCACGCATGTGTAAGCCTATGTTTAGAATGACAGGAAACATAAGTGGCAATATGTAGGCCCGACCACAGGTATTTTTAGCATCATTTTTGCAACTGAATGCAGTGTTATTTGTTTGTTCAAGTAGATTAATCACGTAGCCTATCAGAAGGCCCCCACCCCCACCCCCCACACTCACTCATTTCTGGCATAATGTATATCCCTAAATGATATTGTAATCAATGCTTGTTAACATTGATGTTTTAGATTGTCACAAATGGTTTGGCTTAAGTCTACAGGAGATTTAATTATATAGGCCTATAAAATGTATCCAATATGGGCCTAGCTTTCTCCAGTCTTATACTTAAACAAATCAATTGATTGCGATACCGTAAACAAATTCAAAATTCGGATCTACCGGTGGACCTTGCCTGTATTAGCTTTGCTTAGCGGTTGTTCCACTATGAAGTCACAGCTGCTTGGAATTCAAGGGAGGTAATTCATGGCGCGATATTCTAAAGGTATGTACTTTATCGGCAATAAATATAAAAATATGCCATGTATTAGCAAATTGATAACAGCTATATGATTTGGAAGGACTGGATATATTATAATGTCTTAAAATACACTCTCCATATATGACCTTTAAAGACATTTCCTAAAATTGGCCGAAATCCAAGATGGCCGTTGGCCAAATTGGCTGATCAGCTTCGTTTGAACAAACTTGGATCCCTATGCCCTAAGGATACTTCCTGCCAAATATAATTGAAATCTGCCCAGTGGTTCTTGAGAATAAGTCGTTTAAAGAAAAAAGTTGATGGACGGACAGATGGATGGACGGATGGATGCCGGACAGACGACGGACGGTCGCCATGGCATAAGCTCACTTGGCCATTCTGGCTAAAAAATAGTAGTCTGTTGCCCTACAACTTGACATTTCTCAAGACTACAACAACAGCCGCAATTTTACCCCACTTGATCCCTACAACTTGACATTTCTCAAGACAACAACAACAGCCGCAATTTTACCCCACTTGATCCCTACAACTTGGCATTTCTCAAGACAACAACAGCCACAATTTTACACCACTTGATCCCTACAACTTGACATTTCTCAAGACAACAATAACAGCCACCATTTTACACCACTTGATCCCTACAACTTGACATTTCTCAAGACAACAACAGCCGCAATTTTACCCCGCTTAATCCCTACAACTTGACATTTCTCAAGACAACAACAGCCACAATTTTACTCCACTTGATCCCTACAACTTGACATTTCTCAAGACAACAGCCACAATTTTACCCCACTTGATCCCTACAACTTGACATTTCTCAAGACAACAGCCACAACTTTACCCCACTTGATCCCTACAACTTGACATTTCTCAAGACAACAACAACAGCTGCAATTTTACCCCACTTGATCCCTACAACTTGACATTTCTCAAGACAACAACAACAGCCGCAATTTTACCCCACTTGATCCCTACAACTTGACATTTCTCAAGACAACAACAACAGCCGCAATTTTACCCCACTTGATCCCTACAACTTGGCATTTCTCAAGACAACAACAGCCGCAATTTTACCCCACTTGATCCCTACAACTTGACATTTCTCAAGACAACAATAACAGCCACAATTTTACACCACTTGATCCCTACAACTTGACATTTCTCAAGACAACAACAGCCGCAATTTTACCCCGCTTAATCCCTACAACTTGACATTTCTCAAGACAACAACAGCCACAATTTTACTCCACTTGATCCCTACAACTTGACATTTCTCAAGACAACAGCCGCAATTTTACCCCACTTGATCCCTACAACTTGACATTTCTCAAGACAACAACAACAGTCACAATTTTACCCCACTTGATCCCTACTTGACATTTCTCAACACATCAATAACAGCCACAATTTTACACCACTTGATCCCAACAACTTGACATTTCTCAAGACAACAACAGCCACAATTTTACCCCACTTGATCCCTACAACTTGACATTTCTCACGACAACAACAGCAGCAATCTTACCCCACTTGATCCCTACAACTTGACATTTCTTAAGACAACAATAACAGCCACCATTTTACCCCACTTGATCCCTACAACTTGACATTTCTCAAGACAACAGTAACAGCCACCATTTTACCCCCTTTGATCCGTACAACTTGACATTTCTCAAGACAACAGTAACAGCCACCATTTTACCCCACTTGATCCCTACAACTTGATCATTAACCCTTTAAAAGTAAATCTGACCAAAAACTGCTTCTGAGAAATGTGCAAACAAAGAGGCACTTTTAGAAAATTTACTACTAGAATGACTGGCTTGATAACTGAGCCAGTTGTTCAAGCTATACATTTTCAAGTGTCTTCTTGTTTTGCAAATTATCATTTTCTATCAGAAAATTAAAGGTTTTTTAAACACATTTGATGATTAAAGCACTAAATGGTGAATTGGAGAAATCATGAAACACCAAGACCCCTTCAAAACTGCCACCAGGAATCTAACATAGTGAAACATGTATATGTATACACAGCCTTACTTTCACAGCCAAAAGGATCTATCAAACACTAAGCTAAGATCTATCTGAGCCAAGATCCGTGTTTATATGGCATAAACAAGCTGAATATTAGACTGGAGGCAATTTACACATCTGTGTTCTTTGGGAGGAAACAGGTAGCAAGTCTAAACACATAGCTTACTCATAAAATAGAGAAATGCAATTATACAGGGGCCAATTCAATTAACAGTCACTGCAAATAGTTTGTAATTGGTGGCCATCTGGTGAGACTTCCCGTGTCCATATAGTGAGGACATGTATGCTCCAGACATTGGCTGTCAGACCTGGCAGCCATATTGCCACACAAGACAAACATGCCACACATTGTCGACACTAATGGACCAATTCAATACCAAGTATTGGTTAAACATGATCATGCATGATGACCACTGTCTACTTTATGCACCAATTAAATATGCTAATTAGTTCGTTAAACAGACAGGGACCACCATCAATAATGTATATGGAGTGCTTCATATGTACATAACATCTTCTGAGTCTCTATGAATGACAGTAATTATTATCTGACATTCACAGTCATGTTAGAAATTAACGACTGACAACAAAATGGAAACTAATTTTTTGGAAGCCAATTTTCCAAATTGCATATAGCTCCGGGCATTCACAATAAATTTCAGATTGGGCTAAAAATATGAATTCCCCATATGTCTACTTTCCCAACAACATCTTTGATCAATTTGAATTTTTTTTTTAACAACCATTGCATACCATTTATAATGGATTTAGATCATGGCCAATATAGTCATGGAAATTGTCACTATTCTAATGGAAGGTGATTAAAATCCTGGTGAATTTCGATAAAAGCTCTTCCCACAACAAAAACACACCCTCTGCTTCGACTAACTCTACAAACCTTTAGAAGAATCATTCAAACCTACTTTACTGACAAAACAAATGCTAGATGTTGAGTTAGATGACAGATAGCAGAGACAGATGGATATATGATGGACAAAAATGAGATGTTAACAAGGGCCATAAAGGCCTGTGACGCCCACCTGAACCATTAGAATTTGAACCATTTGCATTTAAATAGACATGATGGATAAGTTTCGGAAAATCCAAGATGGCCACACAAAAAATTGCCCAATCAAAATTTATTGAAGCCTATTGTCATATGGTCGTTCCACGCAAGTTTGTTGGATATCGAGGCATATATAGTAATAGTAGCGATTTAAAGGCTTCTGGTGAATTGAATTTATGAATCAAATTCCTGTATACAAGTTCGGAGACATATGACCCTAGTATCCTTCCAGCCAGGTTACATTGGAATCTGCCCATCACTTAAGGAGTAGCATTTTTAAAGGATTCCTCCTAAGTTTGTTTTGGAAAATCCATGTTGCCTGACAAAAAAAATCGACCATTCAAATCACTCATTAGAACTCTTGAAGCCGGTCACCATAGGAACATTCCACTCAAGTTTCATTGAAATCGGGCCATTGATTAAGGGACAGTTATATTTTAAAGGATTTCTGCAAAATCCAAAATGGCTGCAAGAAAAATTGACCAATCAAAATTCTCTATGCCAGTCCTGCAGGAGGGTTTGATTGAAATCGGCCAAGCGGTTGATGAAGAGAGTAGCCTTTTAACTGACTCGGAAAATCAAAGATGGGTGCCGGAAAAATTGGCCAATCAAAATTCTGTATATAATTTCTTAAGCCTGTCGCCATAGGGTCCTTCCATCTATGACTGGTTGAAATCGGCCAAGCAGCTAATGAGGAGTAGCGTTTTAAACGATTTCCCATTTTCCAGAAAATTCAAGCTGGGAGCCAAAAAGATTGGGCAATAAAAATTCTGTGTACAAGTTCTGAAGCCTAGCCCCATAGGGTTGTCACAGCCAAATTAAGTTGAAGTCCGTCAATTAGTTAATGAGAGGTAACTTTACCAATTTCTGGTAAATTTTTCATAAAATCCAAAATTTTCACCCAAAAAATTGATCAATCAAACAAGTTCTGAAGCCTACACCCATAGGTTCCTTTCACCCAAATTAGGTTGAAATCCTCTACATGGTTAATGAGGAGTGCATTTTGACAATTTCTGATAAATTTTTTATAAAATTTAAGATTTTCACCCAAAAGATTCAACAATCAAAGTTCTGTATACAAGTTCTGATGCCTACCCCGATAGGGGCCCTCCAGCAAAATATGCCAAGCGGTTAATAGGGAGTAGCGTTTCAAAGGAAAAGTTAACGGACAGATGACGGACGACAGACAGAGAGACGGATGGTCACCATGCCATAAGCTCTCTTGGCCTTTCAAGCCAGGTGAGCTAATAGACATCGAGTTTACTGTACCCTCTATAAATAAAGATATTATTGGCTTAAGTAGGAACAGAATGGATAACCAAATTACAAAATAATTCTTAGCTAGTAGAATTCCAAGTGTTGCATCTGCAGAAATCATAATGATACAACAGATGTACGATGCAACAAATTCAATAATCGTGTAGAAACTCAATCGGTCCAAATTAAATGCTATGTTCTGGATCGAGTCTGCATAGCTGTAAGACAATGCAAATGGACTGAATTATTACTGTAAGTTAACTCCATTACTGCTGAACTATATTATTCTCATTGATTCAAGATAATTGGTATTCATTTCATAAATGGTACTGAAGCAAGACAATAACAGCTTTTAGAAACATTATTATCTACACCAATGTTTCCATAACCGGCTTCGACACAACATTCACTTGTATATTTAGCTGGATAAGGGTATTGGTCGAATCAAACAACTGGAGCAGGTTTCGCTTCCATCCGATCGTAAACCCATAATGCTCTCCTCTTCCCTTCTGCACGATCATAATGATTCACCAACGACAAGGATTTGCGGTAATCGTTCTCAAGAGAGATGGCACAACCCTTACATGAGCACTTGATACAGCTGCAGATTGGCCGTATTTCAATTGACAAATGAATCCCAGTGCGGGAAAGCATCGCTCTTGGAAAACCTTGCAGCAGCTGACTCTGACATTTCTCCGCTCCAAAAATTATGCCATTTTTGGTGTAGCTCAGCATACAAGGCTGTGACTCTGTATGCAACAATGAGTAAATTATTGCTACAATCAATCTCGACCCCGGAAAAAGAGCATGCACCTACTTTATGGCGGGTACTCGATACCGTGGTACTCGATATCGCTACAGATATTAGATAACGCACATGAATCAACTATCGGAGATGTAACCATTTTAAAAATTGTGCTATTTGATAAATACACTATAAATATACATGCCATGTCAAAACTAGTAATTTCAGAACAATATATCTTATTTTCAACTTCAGATTGACTACAGCAACTATTCATATTGTGTACTGATATTCGGTTGACCTTGTTAAGAATCATGATTCTATTCGGAACATGTCTGTGCAACAAATATGTCAATGCCAGTGCCACAACGGAGTAAGTTAAGTGCCACATTGTAAACAACAGAACACAATTAGGAAATAACACATCGGTTCATATAGCCACATGGCCTGATGAAAATATTCACCAGCACATGCCAATATTATAATCAACATAAACCGCATATAATTTCAGAATGTGGAAAATTTTGATAGGCATTTTCTCCGACTTTCGATGATGTACAATGTGCTAACAAAATTACAGAAGGTGGTCAAACTGAGATGTAATTTGACAGTTGTGGGCAGGGATGGACACAAATCATACAATGAGAATTTACTTGAACAAATTTGAGGGTTAAAGCCATTCAAAGGAGACTATGTAGAACAGGGCGGGTTATAAAATTGTATGCTATGTGAAGCTAATGAACCTTTCCATGTTTATCCATCGATCATATGACGTCATATTCAACTAAGTGACATGTATGCTGACATCATAATAACTACGTCATAAATGATTCTGTTTGGCCCATCATTAACTCTTAATAGTCCGACACGTTGTATGAATTGTAGGTGTCTACCATTTAATAAACTAATTTGACTGGATGCTGTTGTTGCCATAGGCAGCAACAGCACCCTGTCAAATTAGATCCAAAATATTCAACAGCTTACCTGCATAGTTTTCTGGAAATTGATGGTCAGAGTTCAGAGATCGATCGATCCCAACACAAGCGAGGTGTGGGTGGAGCTTAGTTAGAGATGGGCGGGGTATGGATAAAATTGGAACGGTCCATTCTAGTATTAGTGTTCTGATTTTGACTTGTGAGTACACAGACAAACATCATTCAGTCTTTCATTGAGACGCTGGAAAAAATCAAGTCAAACTCACTAATAAAATATGTCGCTTTATGATGAGATCTCTGCTGACTCAGCCCTTCCAATAATCGCCAATGCAAACAGGGTAACATGGTTAGAGAAATAAGCTAAACTTATTTCCGTAACAAAAAATTGTAGGATAGAAAAATGTTCAACAAAATCAACACTGTTACTGTTCGATATCTAAATTCACACAGTGTAGAGATTTTACACTGTCACTGCTTACCATCATTATTCCTGAACATCTTGTCAAAATAGTGCATTAAAGACATAGACGCTAAATGAAAGAGATGATATGCCAAGATAAACAATGCCATGAATGTACCATTAGCTTAAATTTGTTCATTGAAACATACAATGTCACGCAGAAAGGATATTAGCTTGAATTGGTTCATTGAAACAGACAATGTCATCCAGGCGGAATATGAGCTTGAATTGGTTCATTGAAACATGCAATGCCACACAGGGGGATATTAGCTTGAATTGGTTCATTGAAACATACAATGCAATGCAGGGGGATATCAGCTTAAAGTGGTTCATTGAAACATGCAATGCCACACAGGGGGGATATTAGCTTGAATTGGTTCATTGAAACATACAATGCAATGCAGGGGGATATTCAGCTTAAAATGGTTCACTGAAACATACAACGCCATGCAGGGGGATATTAGCTTGAATTGGTTCATTGAAACATGTAATATCACGCAGGGGACTATTAGCTTGAATTGGTTCATTGAAACGTACAATGCCATGCAGGGGGATATTAGCTTAAATTGGTTCATTGAGACATACAAGGCCATGCAGGGGGATATTAGCTTAAATCGGTTCATTGAGACATACAATGCCATGCAGGGGTGGGGGATATTAGCTTGACTTGGTTCATTGAAACATGTAATGTCACGCAGGGGGATATGAGCTTGAATTGGTTCATTGAAACATGAAATATCACACAGAAAGGATATGGACTTGAATTGGTTCCTTGAAACATGAAAGATCACACAGAAAGTATATTAGCTTGAAATGGTTCATTGAAACATGTAATGTTACGCAGAAAAGATATTAGCTTGAATTGGTTCATTGAAACATGTAATGTCGCACTGAAAGGATATGAGCTTGAATTGGTTCATTGAAACATGCAATGCCATGCAGGAGAGGATATTAGCTTGAATTGGTTCATTGAAACATGTAATGTCACGCAGGGGGATATTAGCTTGAATTGGTTCATTGAAACATGTAATGTCGCACTGAAAGGATATGAGCTTGAATTGGTTCATTGATACATGTAATGTCACACAGAAAAGATATTAGCTTGAAATGGTTCATTGAAACATGTAATGTTACGCTGAAAAGATATTAGCTTGAATTGGTTCATTGAAACATGTCATGTCACACAGAAAGGATATGAGCTTGAATTGGTTCATTGATACATGTAATGTCACACAGAAAAGATATTAGCTTGAATTGGTTCATTGAAACATGTAATGTCACACTGAAAGGATATGAGCTTGAATTGGTTCATTGAAACATGCAATGCCATGCAGGAGAGGATATTAGCTTGAATTGGTTCATTGAAACATGTAATGTCACGCAGGGGGATATTAGCTTGAATTGGTTCATTGAAACATGTAATGTCGCACTGAAAGGATATGAGCTTGAATTGGTTCATTGATACATGTAATGTCACACAGAAAAGATATTAGCTTGAAATGGTTCATTGAAACATGTAATGTTACGCAGAAAAGATATTAGCTTGAATTGGTTCATTGAAACATGTAATGTCCCACAGAAAGGATATGAGCTTGAATTGGTTCATTGATACATGTAATGTCACACAGAAAAGATATTAGCTTGAATTGGTTCATTGAAACATGTAATGTCGCACTGAAAGGATATGAGCTTGAATTGGTTGATTGAAACATGTAATGTCGCACAGAAAAGATATTAGCTTGAATTGGTTCATTGAAACATGTAATGTCACACAGAAAGTATATTAGCTTGAAATGGTTCACTGAAACATAAAATGTCATGCAGGGGACTGGGGGATATTAGCTTGAAATGGTTCACTGAAACATAAAATGTCATGCAGGGGACTGGGGGATATTAGCTTGAAATGGTTCACTGAAACATGTAATATCACACAGAAAGGATACGAGCTTGAATTGGTTCATTGAAACATGCAATAGCACACAGAAAAGATATGAGCTTGAATTGGTTTATTGAAACCTGCAATGCTATGTGGGGGGGGGGATATTGGCTTGAATTGATTCATTGAAACATGTAATGTCACACAAAGGATATGAGCTTGAATTGGTTCATTGAAACATGCAATGTCACACGGGGGGGGGGGGGGGATATGAGCTAGAATTGGTTCATTGAAACATACAATGTCACACAGAAAGGATATTAGCTTGAATTGTTTCATTGAAATATGCAATGTCACGCAGAAAGGATATTATCTATATATATATATATATATATATATATATATATATATATATATATATATATATATTTCGCAAGGTGTTATTTTATAAATAGTCTGGGATCACAGACAATACAGGTGAAAACTTATGTTTTAGATCTTGCAGAAAAAACTATCAATATTTATAGTATCAGATGTCAACAGAGTCAGATATACCCGTGATGAATTCCCAGGTAAGACATAATACCCTCCAGCTCATTAGTGCTTCAAAGTAAATATGTACACACATTACACCTGATACCTGCCCATTGCATGAATTATCACACATAAAACACTTCATCATGCGTTTTCTGAACTCTAGCTTCAAGGAAACATGACATACACATGTTCAATACTGTAAAACATTGCAACCTTGAGAGTTAAAACAAAAACCATGGCATTCACTTAAATGGAGAATTACAGTTTACCCATCAATCATATGATGTCATAACCAACTACATGACATATTGGATGATATCATACTCAATTACATCAGGATTGAGTGACGTAGCTAGGTTCATCATGAATGCTTAATGGATGACGGACGGACTAAGTGTTGTTATATGAACTGTATATTTTTACCCTTTAATAAAAATGCTTCCGAATATTTTGAAACTAACCCTGTTAAATGAACTGTATAGTTTTCTGGAAATTGATAGTCAGGGAGTTTAGGACTCGATCTATCCCAACACTGGCAAAGCGTGTGTGGAGCTTAGCTAGAGATGAGCAGGTCATAGCTAAAACTGGATTCCTCCATTATTCCATAACCATTTAATGGTCAAGCGGGCCAAAAATAGCATCTTGAGAAATGTCCATTCACAGCCCAAGCAAAAAGTAGTTTGCCGATTCACAACTTAAATGCCTGGCTCAATAACTCTATCAGACAAAGATTTTCAGAAATAATTTTCTCTTAGCCTGTAAATGCACATTTAATAAATACATTTTTTGAATTTCTTGACTAATTTTGATCATCAAATGGTTTAAATATTCCTTCAAAGTTTAAGTACGTAGCATGTTGTTAAGTCCCATCCAAAGTATTATATTATATTATATTATATCATATTTTAATAAAGGTATTAAAGATGGTTAACCTTTTTAAATGAGCTGAGAAATCAAACAAAATCTAAGTTTCAACTCAATCACACAGTTAGACTTAGTTTCAAATATTTCTACCCTACTTTGCCTGGAAGTTGTTGCCACATTAGCCTTCATTTGCTTCAAGCCGAATTATTTTCAACGTATTCAATACAACATATTCAATATAAACCACTTCTTACATCATAAATAATGTTTGCTAAGTGTATGATAGTAATGAACATAGCGACACAAGTACAAGGTGATGTATGCTCAGGGCGTTATATTCATCCACTACCTACCGCAGTATCTGTATTAATGTACATGTTATTGCAAAATCTGATATATATATATATATATATATATATATTATACAAAATATCAAAACAGACAATTCCGCTTGTATTTGCAATTATTTCATATACAAATATACGCAAAACTATACTTTATGGGCAAGGTGTTGGCAGTTGTCTTCCTGTTGACATATTTTTTATTTGGAATATTAAACGTTAAATACTGCATCCAGGTACTACAAGTAGATATGAAATCTGTTATTGGACAAAATGGCTTATTAACCCTTTAATGACTAAGTTCGGTCAAAATTTTTAAATATTTACTCATAGAATGACCATTTGCAGGCCAAGAGAAGACTATTTTTGAAAATTTACCACTGAATGACTGGCTCGGTTGTCGAGCCAGTCATTCCAGTGGTAAATTTTCAAAAATAGTCTCTTGGCCGGCAAATGGACATTCCCTAAGACCACTACAGAGGCCGGCTTCGTCGTGAAAGGGTTAATACATCTACATATGAACATCTATTTACTTCTCAATCAAACTGACTAAAAGGAGATTAACAGTCTGACTTCTCAGTTTTTGTAGATGACATTTTCCAAGGGATATATCTCTAGACCTTCTAAATATTTTGAAAACAATTTAACTGAAAGTTGTTGGTGGTTAAGCCACCAACAACTTTCAGTCAAATTGTTTTCAAAATATTCAGCAACTCAGGAGTTTTTGCTTATTGAAATTATTGATTGGTGGCTTACAGCAGTGAGGCGGTTAAACTTTGAAACTTAGTCTCAAATCTACTGGGAAAATTATTTTAAAACGGCCAAATGTTTAACACTTTAATGATTGAGTTTGAAGAATTTTCTATCTAAAATATCAAATTATAATAAATATAAGCTCCATCAAGAACTACTGAATTTTCCTTTTCTTTTGTCATTAGATATAACATAAGTCAATCAATAATGGCTATATCAAGATGTCATGCAGTGTCGGAGGTGCACTTTCTATAATCAAGTAATGCATGAGCTAGCTCCAATCATGGTGGATGAGTCATACAATCATGGTTACTACTAGCAAAGCAACAGAACACAGACATGCTTTCATCTACAGGTTAAGACGATCATGATCGCATGGCATTGGAAAATAAGCGTTTGGCAAAAATGGCAATCAATATAATGGACGTGCTGAGAGAAAGAACGGCACTCGACATCTCATAATATCGTAATATCTCCGTAAACATGATCAGCCGTTAGTTAGTCACGACAAAGCAATTGTATCAAGAAGCAAATGCAATGGAAATGACATCAGATAATAAAGCCAGATTGAGATATGATCAGTAATTCAGTTTGTGTTTTAATGGTCAAGCCACTCATAATTGACCTCTGGAATGGTCTCAAGAAATGTTCATCTGTAAGTCAAGAGAAACCTGAAGCCACTGATTCCAACGGTTGCTTTGTCTTGGCCTGCAAACTCAGATATTGAGTGAACATAAATTTTGCTTGACCGAAGGGTGATATTTATGGTCAGACGTCAGAGAAATGAAAATATGAGTTCAGCTGAAATTAAAATCATTTAAAACTTTAATGGTCAGATCTGGTCAAGAAAATCTAAATATTTCCTTATTTAATATCCATTTGCGGGCCAAGAAAATACTATTCTTGAAAATTAATAATGAAATTGTTCTGCTGTCTGAAAGAGCTAGAGTGACTCACAGGAATAGGGCAAGGTGTTCATGTGATAATGTAGTAACCATATCGGTTAACACTCGCACTGCTTAAGTTAACCGCTTAACCATCTAAATTTCTCACAGAAAATGTCCATTTGCGGACCATTAGTGACTATTTTTCAATATTTACCACTGGAATGACTGGCTCGCTAACCAAGCCAGTCATTCCAGTGGTAAATATTGAAAAATAGTCTTCTCTTGGTCTGCAAATGGACATTTCTAAAGAAGCCGTTTTTGGCTGATATGAGTGTTAAATTTAATTAACATGCAGGTAACGGTATTCAATTTCTTTGTGAAGCATGCACCTGAATGATGTTGCTATGTAAAACAACCATACCTTGCACCAAAATTGCTATGGAAATGACTCCAAGTTTTCCGTCTAATGGTATCAGATTTGCACAATCTCAGTACCTGTTGACAGGTACGTGTTGAACGAAGTACAACAGGCGCAGCCATAATAGCGCACTCTGAGTGACTCATATAGTAATTGGCAATGCAAGAAAAGACGTGTAACGCTCAAACATTATTACCTTCTAATACAAGACGCTCGGAGAAACAAAAATCTGACACCGCAATGGTAATTATTCTAATGTCAGACGTGCGAGAATTCGACGACGGAGATGCCAAAAGATGATAGAATCTTGTTGCTGAGTCATACATGTATATAAGACCAGGGTGGGATATGAAATTTCCTGTTACATCGGTTCAATAACGTGTCTATTTTTTGACAAGATGATGGTCAGGATTGTGCAACAGCAGCGTAATGATTCCAGTGTTTTTTTTATCATCTTATGATATTCCACTTAACTAGGAAATAAAAACAACATTAATGAAAATTTGCCATTTTCTATGCAGATCAGGTACACTTCATTTAATAAAATAATGATGAATGATGAATGCCAGAATGATGAGTGCACAAAGTGTATAATAGCCAGCAAGCGCAGGAAGATGGACTCAGCATTGATCTAAACTAAATTAAGTTATCAACCCTTTAACACCCAATCTCGCCAAAAATGGCTTTTACAATTGTCTTGAAAAATGCCCATTTGCAAACCAAGAGAAGACTTTTTGAAGATTTATCACCGGAATGACTGTCTCGGTAACCGAGCCAGTTATTCCAATGAATAAATTTTCAAAAGTAATCTCTTGTTTTAGAAATGGAGTTTGTGAGAAAATTGAAATTCTCTTGTACAACTTTGATTAATAACTGGTTAACGGGTTAAAAATTCTTCTGAGAAGACTAAGAAGGTCATGTGATGATCATGTGATGCTACATGAGACTCTTAATTAACATAACAGTTTAATTCATTTCCCACACAATTGTGGAAGCATGGATAGTGAGAGTACCTGTAGACACATAATCCTAACAATTATAAGGCGTCTGACCATTTTAATTGTTTAGAATTGTCAAGCCAGCCAAAATGAGTGTAAAATCTTCAGTCTTCTCTTGGTCTGCAAATAGGTATTCATTAAAGGTGCATATTCACACCAGAACGCTTGAAAATAGAACTGTTAAAATTGTATACTTTTGGGGCTTAAATTGTGTGCCTACAATGAAATGAAATTTCATTGTAGTCAAGAATTTTGATTTTCAGGCATTCTGATATGAATATTCACGTTTATGAAAAAATGAGTTTACCTGACCATTCCTGATCACTAACACATTAGCTGCTCAAGCCGGCAAAAAGGCACCTCATTAAATGGTCTTGAGCAATTGTCTATTTACAGGACATCACTGAAATACATGGCTCAAAAACCATGTCCAGTAGTAAGTTAAAAAAAATAATCTCTTGGTCTGCAAATGCACATACAATAAACAAATATTTAGATTTTGTTGACAAATCTTGACCATTCAAAGGCAACCCAATGTCAAAATTTTTAATTTTCAAATTTAAATTAAAAGATGGACTGGTGTTCATTTCTCAATATGTTTGATGGAAGATGGTGCTGTCATAGACAGCAACATCCATCGTCCACCAAAATTGTTGAAAAATGTACACAAGGGAGAAACATGCAGGCAAACTATAGCATAAACAAAGCCTATGTCATTTGCATGTGTGCACCCACACATGCATGCAGTGTGCGCGCGTACGCATGCATGCATGAGACATTCCTGTGTGCATGCCATTGTATATGTCATAAGTTTCACACATGATTATGAAGTAAGTGTTAGGCATTCAAATACAGACATGCTGTTTAATCTTTCATCAGTCAGGCCAACGAAAACACGATTTTGCAGTGGTCTTAAGTAATATCTATATCCACGGCCATTTTTTAAAGATTTGTTTTGATATACGATTCAGTCATTTTAGTAGAAAATGTTTGAAAATACTCTTCTCTTGACCTGCAGATGGACATTCACTGAGCAAAAACTTTAATTTCATTGACCAATCCTCACCATTAACCCTTTAATGGTCAAGCCGGCCAGGACTGGCCTCTGCAGTGGTCTTCAGCAATGTCCATCTAAAGGTATAGAGAAAGCCGGCCAGGACTTGCCTCTGCAGTGGTCTTCAGCAATGTCCATCTGCAGGTAAAGAAGCAATGTCCATCTGCAGGTAAAGAGAAAGTCGGCCAGGACTGGCCTCTGCAGTGGTCTTCAGCAATGCTCATCTGCAAGTAGAGAGAGCCGGCCAGGACTGGCCTCTGCAGTGGTCTTCAGCAATGTCCATCTGGAGGTAAAGAGAAAGCCGGCCAGGACTGGCCTCTGCAGTGGTCTTCAGCAATGTCCATCTGCAGGTAAAGAGAAAGCCGGCCAGGACTGGCCTCTGCAGTGGTCTTCAGCAATGTCCATCTGCAGGTAAAGAGAAAGCCGGCCAGGACTGGCCTCTGCAGTGATCTTCAGCAATGTCCATCTGCAGGTAAAGAGAAAGCCGACCAGGACTGGCCTCTGCAGTGGTCTTCAGCAATGTCCATCTGCAGGTATAGAGAAAGCCGGCCAGGACTGGCCTCTGCAGTGGTCTTCAGCAATGTCCATCTGCAGGTAAAGAGAGCCGGGCAGGACTGGCCTCTGCAGTGGTCTTCAGCAATGTCCATCTGCAGGTATAGAGAAAGCCGGCGAGGACTGGCCTCTGCAGTGGTCTTCAGCAATGTCCATCTGCAGGTATAGAGAAAGCCGGCCAGGATTGGCCTCTGCTGTGGTCTTCAGCAATGTCCATCTGCAGGTATAGAGAAAGCCGGCCAGGACTGGCCTCTGCAGTGATCTTCAGCAATGTCCATCTGCAGGTAAAGAGAAAGCCGACCAGGACTGGCCTCTGCAGTGGTCTTCAGCAATGTCCATCTGCAGGTATAGAGAAAGCCGGCCAGGACTGGCCTCTGCAGTGGTCTTCAGCAATGTCCATCTGCAGGTAAAGAGAGCCGGGCAGGACTGGCCTCTGCAGTGGTCTTCAGCAATGTCCATCTGCAGGTATAGAGAAAGCCGGCGAGGACTGGCCTCTGCAGTGGTCTTCAGCAATGTCCATCTGCAGGTATAGAGAAAGCCGGCCAGGACTGGCCTCTGCAGAGGTCTTCAGCAATCTCCATCTGCAGGTAAAGAGAAAGCCGGCCAGGACTGGCCTCTGCAGTGGTCTTCAGCAATGTCCATCTGCAGGTATAGAGAAAGCCGGCCAGAATTGGCCTCTGCTGTGGTCTTCAGCAATGTCCATCTGCAGGTAAAGAGAAAGCCGGCCAGGAGACTGGCCTCTGCAGTGGTCTTCGCAATGTCCATCTGCAAGTAAAGAGAAAGCCGGCCAGGACTGGCCTCTGCAGTGGTCTTCAGCAATGTCCATCTGCAGGTAAAGAGAAAGCCGGCCAGGACTGGCCTCTGCAGTGGTCTTCAGCAATGTCCATCTGTAGGTAAAGAGAAAGCCGGCCAGGACTGGCCTCTGCAGTGGTCTTCAGCAATGTCCATCTGCAGGTAAAGAGAAAGCCAGCCAGGACTGGCCTCTGCAGTGGTCTTCAGCAATGTCCATCTGCAGGTATAGAGAAAGCCGGCCAGGACTGGCCTCTGCAGTGGTCTTCAGCAATGTCCATCTGTAGGTAAAGAGAAAGCCGGCCAGGACTGGCCGCTGCAGTGTTCTTCAACAATGTCCATCTGCAGGTAAAGAGAAAGCCGGCCAGGACTGGCCTCTGCAGTGGTCCTCAGCAATGTCCATCTGCAGGTATAGAGAAAGCCGGCCAGTCGCGAGCAGGCCAGGACTGGCCTCTGCAGTGGTCTTCAGCAATGCTCATCTGCCGGTAAAGAGAAGAGTAGTTTTTTAAATTTACCATTGGAATGACTGGCTCGATAATCGAGCCAGTCATTCCTGTGGTAAATTTTCAAAAATATTCTTTTCTTTACCTGCAGATGGACAGACAGTCACCACGGGAATATTTAGATTTTCTTGACCACCATTAACCGGTAAAGGGTTAAAGTATTATAACAATCCTGATGATCTCTGTATGAACGTTCTTTGCACCAGAAAATGTGTGGGAGTATAGAAAGCGCAGTCGTTCTCGTCTCTATCTACTTGCTATTCCACTTGCTACACAGACCTCGTCTAAACGTCTCCAATTCACAGCCATGCTTCCGTCTTTCCACGCCGCAACCAAGCATTTCGTGATCTGCGAGGACGATTTCCCATGGGATGGCCACGACTGATGGAAGGGCTCCCGCTAAAGCCAGCCAAATTAACTTACATGGCTTAGTGTTCAGCCTCCCCTGTACATGCAAACATACGAGGGGAATAATTACGATTTTGTGTCTGGTAATGTAACCTTTGCTAAGTCAATTCACCGAGGCTCAGAGCCTGCAGGATTGGATAAGGCATATTAATCTCTAAAGCACACCACGGGTAATTAACTGTCATTCAAGAGCACCGCAAGATGCCAGGAAGCAGAAAAATGGCAAATAAATACAATGAATTGACCGACAGTTGCGTGCAGTAAAACGTAATGTTGGCAAATAGGGCGGCACTTACTTATTTAGCTAACTGACATTCAGGAATGAATACTTGCAAATGTAATTTTATCAAGAAGCTTTGGTCGTTGCCTAAGGGCCTGTCACTCACCTGAAACATCAGGATTTGAACAAAGAATGGATTCTTAAGTTAATAAAAAGTATTAGAATTAATTTCAATTAAAATCAAATTGGAAAGGCTTACATTGTCACGCATATCAGAGTCTGTGCAACCGAGTTTGGTACAAATCATCCCAGTAGTTAATGAGTAGCCTAAATATACTTAACCCTTTAACACTAATATCAGCCAAAAACAACTTCTGCGGTGGTCTTGAGAAATGTTCATTTGCAGACAAAAAGGAGACTATTTTTGAAAAATTACCACTCAAATGATTGGTTCGGTTATCGAGCCAGTCATTCCAGTGGTAAATTAAAAAAGTAGTCTTCTCTTGGTCTGTAAATGAACATTTTCTATGAGAAAATTTACATTTAAAAAAACAAATTGAAGTGTTAAAGGGTTAAAGTGCATAATGAACTACTCTTGGAATCTGTAGTCTGCTAAAACACACTAGGCTTTATGCAAAATGTTTGAAAATCATAAGATTGCCACTGATCATATTGATCACTCTGATTTCTGCATAAGTCTATGAATCCTGACTGCCAAACAAATTTGCCAATCTCATTTCAGAGGCCTACCACTTTAGAAACACTCCAGTTAATGTAGGTTCAAGTTAAGCAAAAGGTTCAGTAATAGTTTTTAAAAAGATGTCCTGGATATTTTTGAAAATTGAAAATGCCACTGAACATATTGACTGATCAGATTCACTGCATATATTTTCTGAAGCCTATCACCATACGGTTGGATTAAATCTGGCTAGTGGTCCAGGAGTAGTAGTCTTTAAAGATGCATATTCACACTAAAATTTCTGAAAATAAAATTGTTTAAATTATACACATTTAGAGGGTTAAACTGTGAGCCTATATGTAATGAAATGAAATAAATCTTAACATATGATGATTCCATTCCATATAAATTAATATAATTTTTTAAGTTGTGACACTGAAATAGAGGCACGGGCCTCTATTTCAATTTTGCAACTTAAAAAATTATATTAATTTATATGGAATGGAATCGACCAGACGACCCGGAGGGTCTGGTCTTATGTTTTACTAATTACATATACCTACCTCCTTGCATTACTATTGCTCTTTCCTTCTCTGAAGGGAAGCGTAGTAGGATGAAATTTTTACAGCCAATGTTTGCTGTGCATTGTGGTTACAGAGTGACTGAAGGCTTCTTCAGGTATCTCCATACTCTCTCCAATGATGAGATCCATAGCAATTCGCTTGAATGCTTGAATATCTCAGAATTAATACATGTAATCCAGAGCCATTGAGAGAGTCATAAGACATAATGACAATCTAATTGGCTGACAGCCATCACATGACTTTGTAGTAGCAACCAAGTCTTCATTCCTTGACGAATCAATATCATCCAGCTTTGTGCAGATTCATGAAGAGGCAGATGATCCGATCACTACTTGACTCTGAATCCAACTAAAGCTGACACTTAAGAATTTACCTAAATACCTAATATTATATGACTGAAAAAATCTTTAATAAATACCCCAATATGTCAAAAAATGACATATCCGGGTATACTCTAAGGCTGAGAGATATAGTGAATATCTGAATATAACTATTCTAACAAGATATGACCAAAGAACGAAGCCTCAAGTTTCCCCCCCCCACCCCCCAAAAAGAAATTTGACAGAGGGGGGAGGCTTGAGGCGGGCAGTAACGCAAGGAGGTAGGTATAGGTAATTAGTAAAACATAAGACCAGACCCTCCGGGTCGTCTGGTCGTTATTACTACATTACAACCTACCTCCTTGCATTACTATTGCTCAAATACAGATTTCAACATTGCACAACTTGCGCAAAATTGATGTAAAAATATAAAAATAACACAAAGTTAGTAATAAGGAGTATATAAGGATACTAATAGACAGAAATTCCTAAGAATTACTCTCTTAAGTATCTCAAAGAGAAAAAGAATAATAATAAGCATGATAATGAGGGTCATTTAAGAGGTAAGAAAGGGAAATGAACATGCAATAAGAAGATGAATAATAGTGGTGATAAGAGAGATGCTATGAAAAAGGAGTGAAATACACACATGAGAATTAATTAATAAATTAATGAATCCACACTCACCCTAAAGAGAAGATTTAAATGAATGAAGATGATGAAGCATGGGAGGAGGATGAATGAGGAGTACAACTTATGGTCCCAGAAGCTACTCTATGAATATTTTTATAGAAGAAAGAAGAGGGACCAGAATCCTTAAGATAGAAGTTAATAAAGGTGTTCTCTGACTTCCAATTAGCAACTTGCATGATATCATCTAATGATGAACCATTAAAAAGAGAACAAGAGGTAGCAAGGCCCCTAACATCGTGGGCCTTGACACCCACTAAGGCATTCTCTCCTGGAGAGGCTAATTCATGGCAAATTTTAATCGTATCTACGATCCAACGAGAGATTGTGGTTAAAGAGGCATCACGATTAACACTGTCTGCATAAGTAACCCAAAGATGTCTATTGTAGGATCGTTTCGAATCTGTACAAAGTTTATACATATTAAGGGCCCTAACTGGGCACCAGACAGAATCATCTGGTGACAATGAAGAAAGTTTATGTATTACAATTGGTTTACCCAAGAATTTAACTGACTGAGTCTTGGACAAGAATTCAGCCCTGGGATACAGAATAATGCTATTACCTGTAACTTGAAACCTATCTAATTCACCTGAAAGAGCATGAATTTCAGAACGACGGCTAGTCGAAGCTATGGCAAGAAGAAAGACTGCTTTAAGTGTAAAATGTTTCAAGCACACCGGACCCAAAGGTTCAAAATGTATCCCCGCCAGAACCTGTAATACAGGGGAAAGGTTCCAGGAAGGAAGGGGTTTCTTAAAAGGAGGGCGAGAATTACCCATACCTTTAATAAGGTTGTGAAAATACTTCTGAATTTGGACTGAAGGATCAATTAGGCGCTTCACAAAAGAGTTCAGACCAAAGTGATAGGATCAGCACAGTGTTAACTGAAAGTTCCCTCTGATCAAAGATGAAAAAAAGAAAGTCAGTGACCTGAGCTACAGAGGCCTCGAAGGGCAAGATAGAATGGTTTGCACACCATTTTTTGAAAAATTCAAATCTAGCTTTATAGATGTTTCTGGTGGAGGATCTGAGAGATTTCTCCAATAATTCCTGAGATCTGATAGAAAAGATTGACAAAGTCGCGGGCAACTCGACAGTTTCCAGAATGACAGGTGAAATATTTCCGGATTCTGCCTCTGTTCTGGGATAACAGATCGTGAGAGACAGGAAGAAGAAGAGGAAGATCTACAAGAAGGTCCAGGAGATCCGGAAAACACAATCTTGTTGGCCAAAACGGGGCTATTAACAGGACTATGCAGGGATGTTGCCTGATCGTTCTGAGAACCAAAGTAATGAGAATCGCAGGGGGAAAAGCGTAGGCAAACATGTTGTCCCAAGACTGAGCTAGAGAGTCTACTGCAAGAGCCAGAGATTCCGGAAAAGGAGATATGAAAGTGGATATCTTTCTGTTCTTGAGTGTAGCAAACAGATCTACATGGGGACGACCGAATTGAAGGAAAACGGATTGGACTACAGCCTCTTTCAATTCCCACTCTGTTTCTGGAATCTTTGAAGGGCGAGATAATTGCTCGGCTAGAAAATTCAGTTTGCCTGGAACATGAGATGCCTGAAGAGAAATGTTGCGAGACCTGCACACCAATGAAGAATTATCATGGTCTCTCGATACAGGGAAACTGACCTGGTCCTACCCCTGATGATTGATGAAAGAGACTACTGTGAAATTGTCTGATCTTATGAGGACAGACGTCCCTAAAATCATGGATTCCCACTGAACTAGGGCATGGAAAACAGCCCACAGTTCTAAGAGGTTGACGTGGTGATAAGATTCTGTAAGGGACCAGGTTCCTGAAATCTTTTTGGAATCGCAAATGGCTCCCCATCCTTCCAGAGAAGCATCTGTGAAGAAGATAGCTTGAGGAGCTAGAGGATGGAGAGGAACTCCTAGTAGAAGGGATTGACGGTTTAACCAAGACTGGCAATGAGTCATGAGAGAAAGCTTGATGAAAATCTGATGATCCAGAGAATCTAGAGACTGATTCCAATGGGCCATGAGATAAAACTGGAAAGGTCTTCTCATCAAAGGAGCCCAAGGAATCACCTTCTCTACTGAAACCATGAGGCCTATAATTCTGAGAAAGGATCTGGCTGTGACCAATTGGCCTACCTTGAGAGATTGAATGGTGGACATCAGTGTTTGAACATTTGGGAGTGATAGAAATAACTTCCCTTGAGAAAGGTCGAAAGTAATCCCCAAATGAGTAAAAATCCGACTTGGGAAAAGGTGAGACTTTTCTATGTTGATAATCTAACCCATGTGAAGACAAACCTGGATGGCATCTGAAACATTTGCAGTGAGGGAGGCAGGATCGGGAGCTTTGAATGGCCAATCGTCTATATAGACGTGGACTGAGATGGCCTGAAGGTGTAGGCAAAAGGCTACTGATAAAACTATTCGAGTGAATACATAAGGGGATGTGGTCAGGCCAAAGGGAAGGCTGCGAAACTGCCAAACTCTGCCCTGGAACGCGAACCGAAGGAACTTGCGAAAGGCCGGGTGGATGGGAACATGGAAATAAGCATCTTTGAGGTCGATGGAAATCGTCCACAATCCAACCTGAAGCGAATGAATAATGGATTGGATCATCTCCATCTTGAAGGACGGGCTCACTATGAGAAGATTGAGAGCTTTGAGATTTATGATAGGCCTCCAACCACCTGTCTTCTTCTGGACAAGAAACATGGTCGAGAAGTATCCTGGATTGCATGGCCAATCCAGAACCTCCTCCACCGCATGTTTTGACGTGAGTGAAAGAATCTCGTTTTCCAGAGCTAAGAGTTTTTCTGGACATGATGGAACAGGAGTCCAACGAGGGGACAAAGAAAGGGGAGGAGGGCTTCCCTTCAAGCAAGGATGATGGCCATGACGAATGGTTTCTAGCACCCACTGGTCTCGAATAATCAGATCCCAATAATTGATGAATCTGGACAACCGATTGCCTACTGGGATATTTGGAAAACTTGAAATAGTGGGGTCTTGAAAATCTAACTCTACTGGAATAGAATGAAAAAGCCCATCTCCTCAACCTATAGCGTCAAAAGCGAGATTGATAACGACCACCAGAATTATGAGCGCCTCTATGGTGTTTTCTAAAAGTGATCTGAGCTCTAGATCTGTTAGAGACTACATCCGAATATTTGTCCTGAACAGGAGATCTACGAGGAGAAGACTTGCGAGGAGAATGGCCCCGAGAAGAAGACCTAGCCGGAGAAGATCTAGATCTAATAACAGATCTATTAGAGTTTACAAAAGTCTGAGAAGGAAATGACGTCTGAGAATCCGATCGAGAAGATTTCTTACGTGGAGATGAAGAGGGAAAGGATCAAACTGGAGTAAAAGAACGTTTCTTAGAGAACTGGGATACGCCAACCGTGGCAGAAATCTCCTGGATACTTTTAAGTCTGTCCACTTCCTTCATAATAAAACTAGATGATTCGGGACCAAATAACACCTTACCAAAACAGGAAGTGGTAATAAGGGAGTCTTTAAGTTTTTGAGAAATGGCTAAGGAACCAAGAACTCTTCCTACGATAATTGTTAAGAAAGCCTATCAGACAAGCATCCAGATTAAGGTTAAATCTAGAGATATCTGCCATGCACGCTAAAGAAGGTTGAGGAATAGATTCTCCTCAAGAAGAAATCTTGAAAATAGCCTCTGAAAGAAGGGCTGAGAAGTTAGATAACTTGAACCTAAGCCTAGCAGATTGTTCCAAGGATTTAATCATCGCAGAATCCGAAACCACCGATCTACCTGTGACTTTAATCAGATTCCATGCTTCACCAAATAGAGACTTAGACTTAATAGTAGAGTCAAAGTCTAAAAGAGGGACTCTAACAGATGAAGCTAATTCAGGAGACAGAGAAAAATCAGATGATCCAAGATATCAGTGGAAAAGTTATTGATAGGAATAACACGATTAAAGGAAACGTTATCTTCAGGCACCAGAGGAGAGTCATAAGAGGAAAGACTGGTACGTTCTGGCACTAAATCAATGTGTAGAGTATCAGATATCCATTGATGAGTGCCAGACCAATCTTTATCAGAAGCCCTCAACAGAAGAAACTTGGAGTCAAGAGGAATACCATGGGAAGAATCATGCAAAGATTGAATGATAGTATCCTGAGAAGGAATAGGATCTTGAGAGTCATCCACGAAAGAGGAAACTTCATCACTAGATAAAATATCCGACACCAAGGCAGGATGAACAGTGGAGGATGAATAGGAAGAATTGGTAAATTTGACTTTGTGACGTGGATGACGAAGAATGCTCATAGGAACCAGGCTAGACTCGAATGATGGAAGGAAATCAATAGCACTTTTAAAGGCGGTGATAATGGAGTTACCTGAACTATCTTTTGACAAGGAACTAAATCTTGGGAGACATAATCTGAGGAATACGAAGAGTTCTGAGCATTAGAGTAATTATCCCCAAAAGATTTAGAATGAGGGAACGAAATGTGATCACTAGATGAGTAGTTAGTAAGGTCAGAGCTAGAATGATCCTGAAGTGATTGGTTAATAACTGAAATATGTCTATCATTAGCAGAATAAGAATCCAGAGATGAATGTTGGGAATTAATCATAAAGCTACCGGGAGAAAGACGAGATCTAATCAGGCCCGGGTCCCCAAGGGGGCCCGGACATGGATCCACTAACTCCGGTTGAGAATTTAGAACTGAACCCAGCTCCGGAGCCCAGCTGGGCCCCAGAACTCGGGAAACCTGTGAAAAGTTGCAAGAAGATTTACCAAAATGTGAAGAAATTTTCAAATCAAATTTAGACAAACCGGAATAACCAGTCCTAGCTCGAGTCAAAGCCGGAGCCAGGGCGGGAAGACCGAGAGAAAGATTCAAAATAGATACTGGAAAGCCGGAAATACCTGCCCTAACTTGAGCCGGAGCCGAAGAAGGGCTGGGAAATTTTTGAGACTGACTAAAAAGAGAGCCGGACTAGAAACCGGGAGAAAACGTGGGAGTGGGGCCGGGGCTGAGAGAACAGAACCTGAAGAATCCTTGGGGGCCGGAATCGGATAAAAATCCGGGTCCGGACCCCAAGAAGAAATCGGTAACCTAAGTTGGCTGGCTTCCCGACCCAAGTCCGGGACAACACCCGGACCCGGGGCCGAATCCGAAACCAACAGTACTCCCGAAGTCTCCCCAGAGGCCGAACCCAGATCGAAATCCAGGTCGGGCCCCGAATAAGAAATCGGTAACCTAGACAGGACCATCCCTAGACCTGGGGCCGGGGAGAAAACCGGGGCCCGGGGCTGGAATATTAGCCGGAGAAAGAGCCGAAGCAATATATGATGAAGAAACTGGCTTAGTAGAAGAAAGCGGGTGAGAGATCACTTGAACCACTCTGGTCGGGAAATCCTTCGCACCAGCCAGTGAAGAAATAGTAATGATAGGATATGAAGAGCCGGACAGACTTACAACCCGCTCGGGCCCGAGAAAGGATAAACCTGACTCGGTCCTCATGGGTGCAGGATGCGGAATGTTGACTGCAGACGAGACTTGAGCAGGAATGACTGGCTTCTGAAGCGATGAACGAGGCGAAAACCGAGACTTTTTCGTACTCTTGTTCTTTCCTATCATTGAAGCGTTTGAATCTCTGAAACAGTGAAGGTCAGTAAGGTGTAAATTACTCTTGGACTTGAATAAGCATTTCCTAGAAGCTGAATGGTCCAGGGTCATTTTATTAATTCTACCGTCAATCGACTCATCAATAATCCTCACTTGTTTTTGCAGACATTCCATCGATAATACAATCCTTTCAAGGATGGATGAGTCAAAGGTTGGCTCGGGTCTGGCCTTTATCTTAATCGCAGACCCTAAAGGAGAAGAATTCCCTTTAGAGCGTAGGTTTGAAAAAGGCAATTCTGGTAGACGAGACCATGAGCTGCAAATAAGACTAACTAAAAGGAGCGCACAAACAGTGCATCGGCATCCAGACTCAACGGACACTAACCGTTAGCGTCAGGACAAACCTAGCATCTTACAAGATTTTCTAAAAAAAATTTCAAATTGGCCAATCAGATTTCTGTATAGACGTCTGCATGGATATGGTCACCACAAGGTTCTATGAGCCAAGTTTGGTTCAAATCGGCTGACAGTCTAGAAGGATTAGTATTTCCCAGGACCCTGAATTAAAAAAAATCTAACATGGCCACCAAATAAGTTTATCAATTAGATTTCTTTATACAATTTCAGGAAGTCTACAAACCTAACCTTCTCACAATTACAAATGCCATACTGACCAATTACATTTTCCGCATACATTTTCAGACGTCTATCACCATATGCATGGATTAAATCTGGCTAGTAGCTCAGGATTAGTAAGTAGTCTTTGAGTAGAAATTTAAGAAAATTCAAGATGACATTCACTCAAAATGATCAGTCAGATTTCTGCATAGACCTCTGCATCAATACAGATGCTATGAGCGAAATTTAGTTCAAATCGGCTCACTGTCTGGGCGGATTAGTCTGTATACAATTTTGGCAAGCCTACAAACCGACCGAAACTTCCCAACAACCAAATGTCAATCATGTTGTTCAGAAGTTAATGGAAATTTAAGAAAAAGCAAGATGGCTTACCAACTAAATAAATCAGTATATATACATAATGGTTTTCAGAAGCTCCCTCTGTCATTCCTGTCACACTTGGTTCAAACCATCCCGGCACTTCACACTTGGTTCAAACCATCCCGACACGTCACACTTGGTTTAAATCATCCCGGCATGTCACACTTGGTTTAAACCATCCCGGCATGTCACACTTGGTTTAAACCATCCTGGCATGTCACCCTTGATTTAAACCATCCCGGCACCTCACACTTGGTTTAAACCATTCCGGCACATCACACTTGGTTTAAACCATCCCGGCACGTCACACTTGGGTCAAACCATCTCGGCACCTCACACTTGGTTCAAACCATCCCGGCACTTCACACTTGGTTTAAACCATCACGGCACGTCACACTTGGTTTAAACCATCCCGGCACGTCACATTTGATTCAAACCATCCCGGCACTTCACACTTGGTTCAACCCATCCCAACATATCACACTTGGTTTAAACCATCCCGGCATGTCACACTTGGTTTAAACCATCCCGGCACATCACACTTGGTTTAAGCCATCCCGGCACATCACACTTGGTTTAAACCATCCCGGCATGTCACACTTGGTCTAAACCATCACGGCACGTCACACTTGGTGTAAACCATCCCGGCACGTCACACTTGGTTTAAACCATCCCGGCACTTCACACTTGGTTTAAACCATTCTGGCACGTCACACTTGGTTTAAACCATCACGGCACGTCACACTTGGTTTAAACCATCCCGGCACGTCACATTTGGTTTAAACCATCCTGGCACATCACACTTGGTTCAAAACATCCCGGCACTTCACACTTGGTTCAACCCATCCCAACATATCACACTTGGTTTAAACCATCCCGGCATGTCACACTTGGTTTAAACCATCCCGGCACATCACACTTGGTTTAAGCCATCCCGGCATGTCACACTTGGTTTAAACCATCACGGCACGTCACACTTGGTGTAAACCATCCCGGCACGTCACACTTGGTTTAAACCATCACGGCACTTCACACTTGGTTTAAACCATTCTGGCACGTCACACTTGGTTTAAACCATCCCAGAATGTTACACTTGGTTTAAACCATCCCGGCACATCACACTTGGTTCAAACCATCCCGGCACTTCACACTTGGTTTAAACCATCACGGCACGTCACACTTGGTTTAAACCATCCCGGCACGTCACATTTGGTTTAAACCATCCCGACAAGTCACACTTGGTTTAAACCATCCTGGCACATCACATTTGGTTCAGCCGATCCGGGCACGTCACACTTGGTTCAAACCATCCCGGCACATCACACTTGGTTTAAACCATCCCGGTACGTCACACTTGGTTTAAACCATCTCGGCATATCACACTTGGTTTAAACCATCCCAACACTTCACACTTGGTTTAAACCATCTCGGCATATCACACTTGGTTTAAACCATTCCGGCATATCACACTTGGTTTAAACCATCCCGGCATGTCACACTTGGTTTAAACCATCCCGGCACATCACACTTGGTTTAAACCATCCCGGCACGTCAAACTTGGTTCAAACCATCCCAGCACGTCACACTTGGTTTAAACCATCCCGGCACATCACACTTGGTTCAAACCATCCTGCCACGTTACACTTGGTTTAAACCATCTCGACACTTCACACTTGGTTTAAACCATCCTGGCACGTCACACTTGGTTCAAACCATCCCGGCTCGTCAGTAGTTCTATAAACCTTTAACACTCATATCAGCCAAAAGCGGCTTCTGTGGTGGTCTTGAGAAATGTCCATTTGTAGACCAAGAACAGACTATTTTTGAAAATTTATCACTGGAATGACTGGCTCATTAATCGAGCCAGTCATCCCAGTGATAAATTATCAAAAATAGCCTTCTCTTGGTCTGCAAATGGACATTTTCTATGAGAAAACTGAAATTTTCTTGAACAAATTCGAGGATTAAAGGGTTGAAGGATTTGCCTAGTATTAGTTTTAAGAAAGAAACAAACTAAACACATACCTGTAAACAGTTCAAAGAGTGGCTCAGGTACATCCTTGCCAAACATGGTTCAAGAGGTGCAATTTAAAGAAAAGTTGCTTGGGTGCTTTGGAGAACCATAGCTTCGCTATTGTCTGAGATACCATTACAAAACATATTGGCTGGGTATCTCTGGTTGTTGTACATTTTATTAATTGCTGTTTTTAATTGACATTAAAGCTATTGTTGTCTTGTCACCCTTGCAACCCTTCTTCTTGAGTTGTCTGTCACCTCCTGACCTTGATGTCTTGTCAGCCAAAACCTTGCTCTGGAGTCATCTGTAACCTCCTGAGCTAATTGTCTTGTCACCCAAACCCTTCCTCTGGAGTCATCTGTCACCTCCTGGCCTAGTTGTCTTGTCACCCAAACCCTTCCTCTGGAGTCATCTGTAACCTCCTGGCCTAGTTGTCTTGTCACCCAAAGCCTTCCTCTGAAGTCATCTGTCACCTGAGCTAGTTGTCTTGTCACCCAAACCCTTCCTCTGGAGTCATCTCTCAGCTCCTGGCCTAGTTGTCTTGTCACCCAACCCTTCCTCTGGAGTCATCTGTCACCTCCTACCCTAGTTGTCTTGTCACCCAAACCCTTCATCTTGAGTCATCTGTCACATCCTGGCCTAGTTGTCGTGTCACCCAAACCCTTCCTCTGGAGTCATCTGTCACCTCCTGAGCTAGTTGTCTTGTCACCCAAACCCTTCCTCTGGAGTCATCTGTCACCACCTGGCCTAGCTGTCTTGTCACCCAAACCCTTCCTCTGGAGTCATCTATCACCTCCTACCCTAGTTGTTTTGTCACCCAAACCATTCTTCTTGAGCCATCTGTCACCTCCTGGCCCAGTTGTCATCACCCAAACCCTTCCTGAGTCATCTGTCACCTCCTGAGCTAGTTGTCTTGTCACCAAAACCCTTCCTCTGGAGTCATCTGTCACCTCCTGAGCTAGTTGTCTTGTCACCCAAACCCTTTCTCTTGAGCCATCTGTCACCTCCTGGCCTAGTTGTCTTGTCACACAAACCCTTCCTCTTGAGTCATCTGTCACCTCCTGGACTAGTTGTCTTATCACGCAAACCCTTCCTCTTGAGCCATCTGTCACCTGGCCTAGTTGTCTTGTCACCCAAACCCCTCCTCTGGAGTCATCTGTCACCTGGCCAAGTTGTCTTGTCACACAAACCCTTCCTCTTGAGTCATCTGTCACCTGGCCAAGTTGTCTTGTCACACAAACCCTTCCTCTTGAGCCATCTGTCACCTTCTGGCCTAGTTGTCATCACCTAAACCCTTCCTGAGTCATTTGTCACCTCCTGGCCTAGTTGTCTTGTCACCCAAACCCTTGCTCTGGAGTCATCTGTCACTTCCTGGCCTAGTTGTCTTGTCACCCAAACCATTCCTCTTGAGCCATCCGTCACCTCCTGGCCGAGTTGTCTTATCACGCAAACCCTTCCTCTTGAGCCATCTGTCACCTGGCCTAGTTGTCTTGTCACCCAAACCCTTCCTCTGGAGTCATCTGTCACCTGGCCAAGTTGTCTTGTCACACAAACCCTTCCTCTTGAGCCATCTGTCACCTCATGGCCTAGTTGTCTTGTCACACAAACCCTTCCTCTTGAGCCATCTGTCACCTCCAGGCCTAGTTGTCATCACCCAAACCCTTCCTCTTGAGTCATCTCTCACCTGGTCGAGTTGTCCTGTCACCCAAATCCTTCCTGAGTCATTTGTCACCTCCTGGCCTAGTTGTCTTGTCACACAAGCCCTTGCTCTGGAGTCATCTGTCACCTCCTGGCCTAGTTGTCCTGTCATCCAAACCCTTCCTCTTGAGCCATCTGTCACTTGGCCAAGTTGTCTTGTCACACAAACCCTTCCTCTTGAGCCATCTGTCACCTCCTGGCCTAGTTGTCTTGTCACACAAACCCTTCCTCTTGAGCCATCTGTCACCTCCAGGCCTAGTTGTCATCACCCAAACCCTTCCTCTTGAGTCATCTGTCACCTGGTCGAGTTGTCCTGTCACCCAAATCCTTCCTGAGTCATTTGTCACCTCCTGGCCTAGTTGTCTTGTCACACAAGCCCTTGCTCTGGAGTCATCTGTCACCTCCTGGCCTAGTTGTCCTGTCATCCAAACCCTTCCTCTTGAGCCATCTGTCACTTGGCCGAGTTGTCTTGTCACACAAACCTTTCCTCTTGAGTCATCTGTCACCTGGCCAAGTTGTCTTGTCACCCAAACCCTTCCTCTTGAGCCATCTGTCACCTGGCCAAGTTGTCTTATCACCCAAACCCTTCCTCTTGAGTCATCTGTCACCTCCTGGCCTAGTACTGTCACCTTATGAGCTAGTTGTCTTGTCACCCAAACCCTTCCTCTGGAGTCATCTGTCACCTCCTGAGCTAGTTGTCCTGTCACCTAAACCCTTCCTCTTGAGTCATCGGTCACCTACTGGCCTAGTTGTCTTGTCACGCAAACCCTTCCTCTTGAGTCATCGGTCACCTACTGAGATAGTTGTCTTGTCACACAAACCCTTCCTCTTGAGTCATCGATCACTTCCTGGCCTAGTTGTCTTGTCACCCTAACCCTTCCTCTTGAGTCATCGGTCACCTCATGGCCTAGCTGTATCACATTAATTTGATGGATAACAGATGGACAGTTATCATGTCATCCAGACCAGGTGAACTAATAATTATACAGGTAATCCTTTTCAAAAGAGTTGAAGACTAAATCAGGCATTTGGTGTCTGTAACATCACAAGATGGTGCTTGTTTGAATTTGAATCTAGCGGAGTGTGTACCCGCTAGGAATGGAATATCAATATATCTGGGATATAGCGTAGGCCCTAATTGTTATTTTACGCTGTAGAGTACTAGTGATGCTGGCTCTCATCTCGTTAACCTTCAGGACAGAGATGATTAAAATTTATGAAGTGGATAACATATGCAGCATGATCCGTTTAATGGTGCAGTATACGCGTGATCATTTTCAATGCATCTGGAATATGAGTATTGATTGCGTATAGCTCAATGCGATAAATCTATATGTGAGAAGCTGCAGCTACATTCCCTACAATTCATCGTACATGTACACAGGTTTTAATTGACAACATTATGGGCAACCAAGATTACTTCAACAAATGTACTCCAAATGGTACATGAAACTGCCATTAGTAATTAACTAAACCTTGTACTGCCTTAGGTACACTTTTACTGTTGTGAGGGTTAAAAGACCTCCTTAAATTTGAGGTTGACAACAACTGGCACTATCACCAGTACTGTTAGTGCCACTACTATCAGAACCACCACCAGAACACACTATCACCAGTACTGTTAGTGCCACTACTATCAGAACCACCACCAGAACACACTATCACCAGTACCGTTAGTGCCACTACTATCAGACCCCCCCACCAGCACACGCTATCACCAGTACTGTTAGTGCCACTACTATTAGAACCACCACCAGAACATACTATCACCAGTACTGTTAGTGCCACTACTATCAGAACCACCACCAGCACACACTATCACCACTACTATTAGAACCACCACCAGCACACACTATCACCCCACCAGCACACACTATCACCACTAATGCTAGTGCCACTACTATTAGACCCACCACCAGCACACACTATCACCACTACTGTTAGTGCCACTACTATTAGAACCCCCACCAGAACACACTATCACCAGTACTGTTAGTGCCACTACTATGAGAACCACCACCAGAACATACTATCACCAGTACTGTTAGTGCCACTACTATCAGAACCACCACCAGAACACACTATCACCACTACTGTTAGTGCCACTACTATAAGAACCACCACCAGAACACACTATCACCACTAGTGCTAGTGTCACTACTATTAGACCCACCACCAGAACACACTATCACCACTACTGTTAGTGCCACTACTATCAGAACCACCACCAGAACACACTATCACCACTACTGCTAGTGCCACTACTATCAGAAGCACCATCAGAACATATCACCACTACTGCTAGTGCCACTACTATCAGAACCACCACCAGCACACACTATCACCACTACCATTAGAACCACCACCAGCACACACTATCACCACTACTGCTAGTGCCACTACTATTAGAACCACCATCAGCACACACTACCACCACTACCACTGTTAGCGCCAATGCCACCAGGATGACCAAAATCGCCACCAAAATAACATTAACTAGGAAAACAACAATTATATATTTTTCAATGAGCGCCTTCGACATTTTTAAGAGTTTAAAGAATCATTGTCTTTATTGAGCCAAGATGTCACGAGCCTAAGCTTATCTAAATCCCTTTTGTAATGTTAATTACCAACTCGCAAAGTCTACATATAGGGTAAGTTAACTGAGTTTGTCTGTCCATTAGTCTGTCTGTCGTTCTGTATGTCTGTTTGTCACATTTCCGTCAAAGCTGTCCGAGTCACAACCATAGTGTGTTATACCGAGTCACAACCACAGTGTGTTATACCGAGTCACAACCCTAGTGTATTATACCGAGTCACAACCATAGTGCATTATACTCAGTCACAACCACAGTGTGTTATACCGAGTCACAACCATAGTGTGTTACACCGAGTCACAACCATAGTGTGCTATACTGACTCACAACCATAGTGTGTTATACCGAGTCACAGCCACAGTGTTTTATATCGAGTCACAACCATAGTGTGCTATACCGAGTCACAACCATAGTGTGCTATACCGAGTCACAACCATAGTTTTTTATACTGAGTCACAATCATGGTGTGCTATACCGAGTCACAACCATAGTGTGTTATACCGAGTCACAACCATAGTGTGTTACACCGAGTCACAACCATAGTGTGCTATACTGAGTCACAACCAGTGTGTTATACCGAGTTACAACCAGTGTTTTATATCGAGTCACAACCATAGTGTGCTATACCGAGTCACAACCATAGTGTTATACTGAGTCACAACCAGTTTTTTATACCGAGTCACAACCATGGTGTGCTATTCCGAGCCACAACCATAGTGTTATACCGAGTCACAACTACAGTGTGTTATACCAAGTCACAACCAGTGTCTTATACCGAGTCACAACCATAGTGTTTTATACTTGATTTTCAATCTTAGTTGTCAACATTGACACTTTAACCAAAAAACAATACTGTTTCTTGTTGAGTCAATATAAAAACTGAATATGGTTCATTCTTGGCACACATTAAGTTAATAGAAAAGCAACAATGCTGGCAAAGAGGATTGACCTATGCAGGGATGGAAGCCAGATACTCCATATAACCAATGAAGCTTACACACACACACACACACACACACACACCCTCCCTGCCGAACACATGTGTACGCGCGTGTGAACACACTCCACACCTCACTTCAACAAAATGTTAGCGAGTGGGTTGATCAAAGCTAGTAGGTTCTCTGAGAAACATACACACACACACACACACACACACACACACACACACACACACACACACACACACACACACACACACAAAGTCTAATGCCATGCAAATTTCAATGCCAACCAGAAGAATGATCAAGAGCGTATATGTGGTTCTGTGTCTGATGACATTTATACGTCTATCAGAAACAATTGTGTACATGTATTATGGATTTTGTGTGACATTTACAAGTACAACCACCGTGCCGCACGCACATGACCACACTGAATATTCAACAGCAGGAATCTGTACACGCAGGATCATATAGAAAATGCATTCATCCTGATAACGGGTGAGTTATACATCTATTGTCAGCTATGAGAATGTATAACAACATTCTATTATCCACGCTTAACTAGCGTAAAATCTATACATTATTCCAATACAAGGACAGAGAAACGCATTTTGTTAAATCGCATTTGAGGAAGTGTAGACTATAAATACAACAGACATAGATGAATAGAAATGCAAGTAGGCACAGGATTCACACAATATCTTATGTGTATGTAGATCTGTACACAAGAGAAATGTATGATTCTTACATTGATCCACTTCCTTTCATATGCATATTGAATTTGGAAACAATGCTGCTGCTGTTGATGACAACAAGTTTCAGCAAACAACATACGAAACACACACAAGCCTTATTCTTTTACTGATGCAGCAACTGTGAACATTTACTGACGCAGCAACTGTGAACATTTAGTGACGCAGCAACTGTGAACATTTTGACATTAGTGTGATGAGGGTTACATTGCACCAAATGGCAAGCCATTTAGGGAACCGAGAAAAAATGTATGTCTATTTCTGTGTACAGTACTAATGTAGGCTTCACCTAATTTTTAATATACTCAAACTACATATAAGAGCTAGCAAAGAAACAATGCTCATTGTTATAACCTAGTATTTATTATCTAAATATACACTCGCTCTTGAACAATGTTCCCATTAGCCAGCCTACTTCCCACTGTCATGACTGTCCAGGTCAAGCCAGCCGAAAATTGCACCTGCAGTGTTTTTGAGAAATGTCCATTTACTGGGCAAAACGACTTTTGAAAATTACGTCACTGGAATGGCTGTCTCTGTAGCCAAGCCAGGCACACAGTAGCGCTAGAATGAAATGTTTGTTGAAGGGGAGGCATTGGGGTGGGCCCGGGAGGGGGTGTCCCCTCCCATGAATGTTGGGGGGGGGGGGGGGGGTTCAGGGTCCTTTGAAATTTGGATGATCTCAGATGGATTCTCCTGCATTTCTGGATGTGAATCTGAAATACATGTAAATCACATGCAGATGTCATTTTGTAGACCAAGAAGACTATTTTTGAGGATTTACAGCTGGAACTAGATGATGTAAATCAAATAATCCCCACCCCCCCCCCCCCCCCCCCCCCCACTAGCCATATGAGATTACCAACCTATTCAATAACACATTCAAGTAATAGGTTTAGTTATTGAATGAATAAGATAATGGACAAAGGTATGGACGGACGGAGGGATGAGCTGACTGACCCACAAAATAATGTACATTTCCCTAGAAACATAGCCAATGTTCCCATAAAGTTTTGTCACACTACTCCAAGAAAAAATAAAGTTATTGAACAAAAGCCAACATTTGCACGGACGGACGGACACAAATTCAGAGACAAAGGGATGGACAGGTGGAGGGACGGGCTGACTGACCCACAAAATAATGTACATTTCCCTAGTACCATAGCCAATGTTCCCATGAAGTTTCCTCACAATACTCCAAGCAAAGATAAAGTTATTGAACGAAAACCCAAAATTTGCACGGACAGATGGACACAAATTCAGAGACAAAGGGATGGATGGACGGAGGGACGGGCTGACTGACCCTCAAACTAAGGTGCATTTCCCTACTACCATAGCCAACCTTCCCATGAAGTTTCGTCACAATACTCCAAGCAAAGATAAAGTTATTGAACGAAAAACCAAAATTTGCACAGACAGACGGACACAAATTCAGAGACAAAGGGATTGATGGACGGAGGGATGGGCTGACTGACCCTCAAACTAAGGTGCATTTGCCTACTACCATAGCCAACCTTCCAATGAAGTGTTGTCACAATATTCCCAGCAAAAGTAGTTATCGAAAGAAAACCTGTGTGTGTGTGTGTGTGTGTGTGTGTGTGTGTGTGTGTGTGTGTGTGTGTGTGTGTGTGACGGACACATGGACAGACGGAAATATAATCCCCCCCGCTTTTCACTAAAGCAGGGGGGATAATGACTGGCAATGTTATCGAGAAAGTCTAAATATTGGGGGATATAAGTATAGGCATCCCCTTCAAGGCTATGATTGAGGTGGACCCCTGCTTTCGGCGCCTATGCAGGTAAATGGACCATTACTAAACAGAAATTGTGACCTTGACCAGTCTTGGACGTTAATGGATTACTCAGTTCTCTATGTCAAAAATAAGTAGTTGCTACAGTGCAAATTAAGGAAGTCATCACTGTAAATAACATGCTAGATACAGAATTTGGTGAGAAAATTCACTAAAACATTCAAGAATTATAGACGTTGCTATATTTATAAACTTACATGTATTTGATTGTTTTTGTAAATCAATGTATGTCAACAGCATCTGTATATATTGAGCCACAGAACTGATGATCAATGATGGTCATATATGCATTCTTAGTTTCAATTTTATGATTATACAAATTAGGATGAATGAAATCCAGTATTATTGAACACTACTGTAGCAGAGAAATTGTGAATGAAGAGTATTTACTGAAAAGCTGTGTAATTCCAGTTGACCAGTTTAATTGAGACATGCCTATACCTTGTTTGATCCGGTTTGACTTGCACGATTATGTGATTAAATCGAAAATCGCGATTATTTTTTAAATCGTTAATTTATATGATTAAAAAGAAAAAAAAAATCAACTTATTACTACATTACAACCTACCTCCTTGCATTACTATTGCTCTTTCCTTCTCTGAAGGGAAGCGTAGTAGAATGAATTTTTACAGACAATGTTTGCTGGGTCTTGTGGTTACAGAGTGACTGAAGGCTTTTTCAGGTATCTCCATATTCTCTCTAATGATGAGGTCCATAGTAATTCGCTTGACTGCTATATCTCAGAATGAGGCTAGAAGAGGGTTAATTCAATACCCAGAGCCACTGAGGTCATTCCTTTTCCTACTGTTGAAGGGAAAGGGCGTATAAAAAATGTATAGGCAGTTTAAAAGTTATTTTATAACTTTTTTAATTGCTGTGGATTATAGAATAGGCATAAGGATCATCAAGATGTTGGTCAAGCGTAATAAAGCCTCCCAAGATAAGTGGTTGTAGGTCCTGGTGCTTTAATAATGATTTGTAAGATCATTACTAATTTTGTGGTAGGCTCGTTACCAGTTTTGGTTACTTGTACCCAGAGTGTATAGACTAAGTGTTGTGTAGTTTTTGCTTCTTCTATTACAGTAGCATGTATAAGCTACTGAATTGACATGCTTGTTGAGATTGAGCATGAATCTGCGATATCTCAGTAACATACTCTCTTAAAGAAAACCAAAATAATTTTAATTAGAGATCGGTAGGGTCTCTAGCAATAACTCTTGGGATTAGCGCTGGCTAATCCTGAGTCATATTCGGAGCTTTGCTCTATCAAATCTCTCTGTTATTACGATTCAGATTTGAGAAAATCTCCGAAGAATACGAAGGAGAAGGTCAATGAAAAGAATCAGAATCATTCTACCAGATGTCATTCTGGCAGTTGCCATAAATTCATAAAATTGGAACACGCCAGACACGTGTGTTTGAAATGTACATCATGTACCTTAGAATCAACCTGTTTGATATGTGGGTCATGGTCCCAATCTGCCAGAATGTTAATCTTTAAAACAAATTACCCAGAGATCTTAAATATTCCTGGGAATCCTTCTCCTTCAAGGTCGGTGGCTAAAATAAAGGCCAAACCCGAGGCCACGGCGGATTCAGCCATCCTTGAAAAAATTGTACTATCTATGGAATGTCTCCAGAAACAAGTTCTCAATATTGACTCGTCTATTGACAGTAGGATCAATAAGATTACCCTGGACCAGTCAGTTACCAATGCTCCATCTCTTGACGTAGCTGATTGTGAAGCACTGGAACTGTCTGTTCCCAGGAAGTACCTATTTTCTAAATCCAATAAATTACAACTCACTGATTTACATTGTTTCAGGGGTGCCACAAAAAAATGGAAATGAGAAGAATAAGAGTAAGACTCGGGTTTCGCCTCGTTTGCCGCCGGTTCATAAGCCAGTCATACCATTCCAGGATATATCAGATCATTCTTCGTCTATCAACATTCTGCACCCTTGAGGCCCTCGGGCCCTAGCGGGTCGTAAGACGGTCCTGTATGTTCATCATTCAACATTCCGCAGCCTGTGCCTGAGCGGGTCATAAGTCAGTCCTGTTTCTCACCACATATCACTGCCAATGCAACTGATCTCACATCCATTGACTTCTACCAAACCCAGTTTCATCATCTTATGTTGTAAGTGCCGGCTCCAGCCCTGGCCCCGGGGTTTGTTCCGGGTCTGGGTCCAGGTCCACACCTCTCTGGTCAGGCTCCAGTTTTCCAGACCTGGCTCTGGCTCCGGGGCAGGCCGGTTATTCTGGATTATCATTTCCCCGGTATGGCAGCCGGCCCTGGGGCCTGGTTTTTTCCTGGCCCTGGGTCTGGATATTGCCCGGCTTTGGCTCCTTATTAGGTCCGGGGCCGGGGTTGGGCTTTGTGGCGTGTCAGATTCAATCTGATGTTTTCAAATAATTTTGGTCAGTATCTTTGTGATTTTATTTTATTTTTATTTTCTTCCCCGGTCTCTGGGCTCAGTTGGGCTTCTGAGCCGGCTGCCTTCAGCGTTCTCCATCATCTTCCATCTTTTTCTCTAGAATTGTCCTGAACGATCTAAGATTCAGGACCGGTTTAGTGGAACCGCGCCCTGGTCCCTTTTTTGGACCCGGGTTCGGATCATTTCTTTGGATCGGGGTTCGGGCCTCCTATCATCTTTTTTGTTTCGAATATTAATTTTTCTTATATGTGCATATCATTATCTTATCTAGCAGTACTCTCTCATGCGATATCTTAGTGGTTCAGGCTTCTTTCTCACCTTTTTCTGCGTGTTATCTCTCCTTGCATTCTCACAATTTAAGTTATAGTAATTTTTATTCATTAATAATAATAATAATAATAATACAGCATTTGTAAAGCGCCATGTGTCAATGTCAATTTTCAAAGGCGCTTGTGAAGAGATGTGTTTTTAATTTTTGTTTGAAATCATTAATTGATTGGATGGATTTGATGTGGACAGGTAGCTGGTTCCATAGTCTCGGAGCCACAACACTGAAGGCTCTGTCCCCACAGGAGCGTAAATTCGATCGCGGAATTTGGAGCAATAGCTTATCCACAGAACGAAGTCTGCGACATGGATCATATGTCAAGAGAAGTTCCTGCAAATAGTCGGGAGCGTTGTTGTTTAGACATTTCCAAGTCAAGAGCAGAATCTTGAACTCAATCCGTTTCCGGATGGGGAGCCAATGAAGATCTTTCAAAATTGGTGTTATGTGATGACGCTTTTCGACCTTGACTACCAGACGAGCCGCAGCATTTTGCACATATTGCAGTTTATCAAGGGATTTTTCGGTGATGCCATATAAGAGACTGTTTCCATTGTCCAATCGTGATGTGATAAACGCGTGAACAAGTGTCTCTGTGGTCTGATATGTCAGCACATTTCTGATGGAATTAATGTTACGCAAATGGTAAGTCGCAGATTTGCACACAGAGCTTACATGTGCATCCATATTCATAGCCTGGTCTAGATACACGCCCAAGTTCCTAGCGGATGTAGTTGCCGGGATCACGCTGTCAACTAACTGAACTTCCGTAGTGCCGATTTTGCTGCGTTGTTGATTTGTCGCTATGATAAGGAACTCAGTCTTGTCTGGATTGAGTTTTAGCTTGTTCTTGGTCATCCACCGGCTAATATCGGCGACGCATGTTCGGACCTGTTGTAGAGCTGATGTTTCCTGACAAGGTATGTTAGGCTTAAATGTTAGATAAAGCTGCGTGTCATCTGCGTACATATGCACCTGAAGGTTATGTCGCCGCACTATATCTGCTATAGGAGCAGAGTAAACAGTAAAGAATCTGGGACCGAGGACCGATCCTTGAGGGACACCATACTTTAGCCGAATGCTGGAACTTAATGATTTGTCAATGCACACTGATTGATGTCTGTCCGTAAGATATGATTTTATCCAAGCTAAGGCTGTACCGCATTCTCAACCTTTTCTTCTTGCACTATTTCCTATCTGTCAGATTACTGCGCAATTCTAATTAGCTATGTTTTAGGTCATTTTTTCATCCCGAGTTAGAGGCGCAGTTCTATTCGGACCACTCATCTTTTCGCATAGTAAACCTCCTCCTCAGGTTGCCATACTTTCATAACCTTTGGATAATTTACATGTCATTCTATATTTATCGTGAATATTTTGTTCTTTTAAGGCTATTTCCTTTTTATCCCCCTTTTGTTTTAAAATATTCATTTCCTAAAGTCAGATTAGATTTGCTCTCATGGTATTTTCTGATTTTCTTTAATATAAGTTTCCTTGCCGTATTTCGTAGTTTTTTTAGTAGCTGTCAGTTTTGTCGTCAACACTACGCCTAGTTCGGCAGTCTATTCGTCCTAGTCTCATTTCGTCTCGGCGACATTATCGCTGTTTTCTCTTCTATTTCCCCTTTTTTCAAGGCTATTTTCTTATTTTCAACTAAAACCTTTTATTTAGAGTCATGTTCTTTCCCACCAGTGAGGGATTGGTGATTTTGGGCTCGAAATTTATCCTTTTTCATTCCCTTCTTATCTACTTCCGGTAGCTGTCAGATTGTCATCATCGTTCCTGTCACTTTTTATATAGGTCGTTGACAATTCACCATGTATATATTTCGTTCTCTTTTTGTTTACATGGAGTTTTACTTTTGGTTATTATATAGATCCTATACATAGATCAGTTTATTTTAGCTAATTCTATCTGGCTATAGCTGGACTCTCACCCCTACCATAGGTTTACTATGGGATTTTTATTTGTCACTAGATCTAGTTAAAACACTAAATAAATTTATCTATAATTTTTCAATGTCTACAACTTTTAATAAGTACGGCAATACTTCTATGATGTTTTTTTCTCCATATGAAGATAGTGGCAGAGATTGAATAGTAGAAATCAACGGCCATACTTCTATGATGCTTATTTCTGCATACGAAGACAGTGGTAGAGATTGAATAGTATAAATCAATGCAGTTACCTCTCAGGAAGGGGTTAGAATAAGGATATAGCTCTTATAACTAAGATACATCGCCTTTAACTCGATTCAAGAAACATTACTTTCTAATAGTATAAATCGAAGCTTGGAAGTCTCTATCTGATCTCATTGAAACATCCTACATTATTTAAATAGACTCTTGAACACTTAGGTCTTATACTGAGATAACTCAAGATATATTTTGAAACTATCAACATCCTAACTATTATCAGCTTAGCCATAATTGGAATATTCAGGCTTTTTAGCTTTCTTTATTCAAATATTAGGTATCATACTAGTGTATCTTCCGTTGGTAGGCTTCATATCTCCTTTTGTTATTCGGTCTTCTTAATTTATTTTTATTGTATTAGGTCTACAACTGATGTGCACATTTCATTTTGTAATCAGGATCGATTTATAAGCATTCTTAATGGGTGGTCTTTCCATATTTTGTCTTACTGGTTGTAAAGATTGCTTTTTTATACATGATATCATATTATGGAACGGTTCCTCTGGTCTGTGTTTTACCCACCTGGAGGTCACTTTTGACCTCTCTCAGGGGAAGTTATTTCCCTCCCTCCCAATGTGCAGATAATGGTATCCACAATTCAACCTTTCAAGGTAGGTCAGTTAGTTTCAGCCACATCTTTTCTTGGATTCATAGGCCTCATGGTTTAGGTATAGAAAGTGATTCCTTGGGCTTCTCTGATGAAGTCCCTTCCAGTTCTATCTTATGACCCACTGGAATCAGTCTTTAGATTTCTGACTCATTGGATTCTCATCAATTTCAACTCATGAACCATTGCCGGTTTTGGAAAGTCAGTCAATCCCTATTATTTGGGGTCCCTCTTCATCCACAATCTCCCCAGGCCATCTTTTTCACGGATACATCCCTACAAAGATGGGGCCCCTTCAGGGATTCCAAAAAGATTTCAGGATCCTGGTACCTCACAGAATCTTCCTTTCATGTCAATCTTTTAGAACTGTGAGTGGTTTTCCATGCCATAGTTCATTGGGAACCCCTGATTCTTGGTCTTTCAATCTATCCTATATCAGACAATTTCATGGTTGTCTCATTCTTCAATCATCTGGGGGTGGGGGGGGGGTGGGGGGAATGTTCAAGTCGGTCTCTATCTGTCGGTACAAGTCCCGCAGCTTTCTCTTCAAGCATCCCATGTCCCAGGCAAATTGATTTTTCTGACCGTATTATGTTTGCAGAAAGAATTGATCATCCTGCCTCTTTAACCACTACTTCACATTGGATCATTCATACTATTAAAATTTTCCATGAATTAGCTTCTCCTAGGAAAAATTCACTAGTTGGTGTTAAGGCCTATGATGTTAGGGGTCTTGCCACCTCTTGTGCCCTTTTTAATGGATCTTCTCCTGATGATATCATGCAAGTTGCAAACTGGAAATCAGAGAATACTTCTATTAATTTCTATCTTAAAGATTCTAGTCCTTCTTCCTTCTTCTATAGAAATATTCATAAGGTAGATTCAGGGACCATAACTCGTATTTATTCATCATCATCTTCTCTTCCTTCATCATCTTCATTTGTATAAGAAATTTTTTTTGGGATGAGTGTGAGTTCATTACTTCCTTCTCATGTGTGTATTTCCCCTCTTTCATATCATCTCTTTCATCACACTTTATTTTTATTCATTTCATTGTTGCATGATTATCTCTTCTCTCTTGTATTCTTGGGGTTGTTTAATGTCCTTTCTGCTCTCCTTCTTTCTTCTGTACCCTTTCTATTAGGGTTACTTATGAGTAATTATGAGGAATTACCGTCATTTGTAGTGTCTTGCTCTACTTGTTATTACTAACTTCATATTCATTCTTTCTATTTTTTACATCAATTTTGCGCAGAAATTCGCCTCTCTCTGGACTTTGTGCAATGTTGAAATCTGTATTTGAGCAATATTAATGCAAGGAGGTAGGTTGTAATGTAATAACGATCAGATGACCCGGGGGTCGGATCCTATGTTTTACTAATTACATATACCTACCTCCTTGCACTACGGCCCACCTCAAGCCTTTTTTTGGGAGGGGGGGGGGGGCACTTGAGGCTTCATTTATATGGCCATATCTTATTAGTATCGTCTTCTAGTCATATTCAGGAAAGATAATCATTATAGTCTTCAGCCTTTATGTTATACCCAGATATGTCAGAATTCAACATATTTGGGTATATCAGAAAAAATGTCCCGTCAATCTTGTTAGAATAGTTATAGTAAACATAAGATATTCATTATAGTCTTCAGCCTTTGGGTATACCTGGATGTCAGTTTTTGACATATTTGGGTATTTCTGAAAGATAATTTCCGTCATATAATGTAGAGCATCTAGGTTAATTTTTAATTTCAGCTTTAGTCAGATATTCATAGTCGCGTAGTGATAGTATCATCTGCCTCTTGATGGATCTGCATAAAGCTGGATTATATGACTGGATTCGTCTAAGGAATGAAGTCTTGGTTGCTACCAACAAGGTCATGTGATAGCTATCAGGCAATGAGGTTGTCATTGTGCTTAATGACCTTCTCAATGGCTCTGGGTATTGGATTAACCCTCTTCCAGCCTCATTCTGAGATACAGCATTCAAGCGAATTGCTATGGATCTCATCATTAGAGAGAGTATGGCAATACCTGAAGAAGCCTTCAGTCACTCTGTAACCACAATACCCAGCAAACATTGGCTGTAAAAAATTCACCTTACTACGCTTCCCTTCAGAGAAGGAAAGAGCAATAGTAATGCAAGGAGGTAGGTATATGTAATTAGTAAAACATAAGACCAGACCCTCCGGGCCGTTTGGTCAATACGACTGCAGGCATACTTGTTTGAGAATGCTAAATGTGAACAGTTTGTCATTGATAAATGACACTTCGTCTATCCCTAAAACATCTGCTGAACAACAAATTGTAAGTGTAGGTTCAAAACTATTCGAGATATGGTTCACACAAGAAAGTTTTGACAAATTTTAGCTTTTCAAGGAAGATAATTTTGGTGAATATGGGCGGATTTTGTCGAAACGAACTCATGATACTTTGTCTATCATTACCACATCTGCTAGAAAAAAATTGTGAGTGTACGTTTAATACTCTTCGAGATCTGGCAAGGACAAGAAAATTTTGATGAATTTGAGCTTTTCATGGGAGATAACTCGAGCAAATAAGGGTGGATTTTGCCGAAACGAACTCATGACACTTCGTCTATCCATAACACATCTGCTGAAAAACATTTTTTAGTGTAGGTTCAAAACTCTTCGAGATCAGGTCAGGACAAGAAATCAGACAGACGGACGGATGGACAGCCAGCGCCATCACATAATACAACCCGCTTAAGCTAGGATTCCATTAATGCGTATATGTATGTGTATCCATATCAGAATGAGTGATTCCATTTGTACATATGCGTATCCGAAAACAGTGAATTTATTCAATTCTAGGACAATCATGTGTACTAACCACCACCACCTCCACCACCACCACCACCACCACCACCACCACCACCACCACCACCGGCTGTGTGTCTGATCTGTGTTTATAACTGGCGTTTTATGGTCTGGATTGCTGGCATCAAAGAGGCATTGACTATTTTCTAAATAATTCTATCCGCCTTTCACATTCCAACGCGTTTACCGTTTTTATTTGAGGAAAGGATGCTGGCTTGTATTGGACGCAGGATAAATTTTGGCCGAAATCCTCCCCAAAGGTCCTTTATACTCATAGAAAGGACACATAGAGAAATTCTAATCCATTCTCTAAAATGATTAAAACTCATATAGAACCTACCACGAAAATTGAACACAATTTCCATATGCATGCTTACCACCATACCACTATGTTCAATGTACGATTCAAAAATATCATCGTGGAAGTGAAATTATTAATGGGTCAGACTAAATATCCCATGTCTTCAATAAAGATCGTTTATTACATTAAAATCAATGCTACTTTTGACATAAAATGTCGCCTAGAAAATATGGAAATCATGTGATATTAGGAATGCGGGCATATCAGCAGTTGTCTTTACTAGAATTCTTCTAATATCTGCCATTCTCTATTTTCATTGGCTTGTACGGGAGAATTTATCCAATCAGAACAGAGAACTAGTTCTCTTCAGACAAATGGAACAGTGTTTACTCTCGTATTCTGCATTAATTTTGTGATGCCGACCAAAATTAAATGATCCAAAACGGAAACAGAATTAAAATGAGATAAAGTGCTTCTTATGTTGGTGAGCCGCTGGCTCTTTTGCAATTGGCGGCATCAATTTTCTCGCGAGATCGTAAACGCTAACAGGAGTTTGTTATCAAACGGGTACGGATCAGACCTAAAGTACAATACTTAATTCCTATCGCGCAATGATAATATATATAGTATTCAGAGTTCTGAGTCCAGAATATTTTATCTGAGTACTCGCTCTAATTAAAAACAATCTTTTGCATTTGGAGGCGAATCACGTGATTTATATCTTTTATGGACGCCATTTTGTCAAATTTAGGATTAATTTTGATGTAATAAATATCTGTTAATGGATACGCAATATTTAGGGGCTCCAATTTAATAATTTCAATTGCATGATGTTTTGAGGTATACATTAAAAATAATCGTACGGTGGCGAGAATTTGTACCATGCAAAAATGAGTTCAATTTCCATGGTATCATTTATTCTTTTTACGAAAATTGACAAAACAAATGTGCTCAAAGACTGTACTAGATTATAGGATGCACCCGCTTCCTAGAACACGTAATGTGGCCAAAAAACTGCATCCTTTAGTAAAATTTTAATGGTACTATGAATTTAACTTATTTTGGAACACATTTGGTCGATTTGTGGAAAGCCTATGAATGATGCAACAATAACATCATTTACAAGGAATCATACATCTGAATGCTGTCTGTATCCGAATGAAATCGCTACATGTAGCGATCGGATTCGGATACGGACAGGTTTCGCATACGCATATAGAATCATCCTATCTATTTGTAATTGTAGCGAAAAAAAATTCTGATACAAATACGCATACGGACATGCGTTAATGGAATCCTAGCTTTACGCAGGCATATAAAAATTAAACAAGAGCCCCGCAAACGGCGCATATTACCCCGCCATGATGACAAACTAATAAACGACAGCTATCAGAAAATATTTATTTCTTCCTCAGACCAGTAATCCTTATTAAGTGTCAAAGCGATCCGCTAAACGGTCAAGGAGGCATCCTTCGGAAACCAATTTTCAAGATGGCTGCCGCTGAATGGTGGCCATATTAGATTTCGGATTATCGTAAATTTCGATAGGTTTCTTCACCAGACATATTCATACAGAAACCAACTTTCAAGATGGCAGCCCATGGCTGGTGGCTATCTTGGATTTTGGACCAGTGTCGATTTCGATAAGTTTCTTCCTCAGACCTAGTCCAACCACTCTATGAAGTTTCAAAGCGATCTGATAAACGGTAACGGAGTTATCATCCGGAAACCGATTTTCAAGATGGCAACCGGTGGCTGGCAGTCATTTTGGATTTCGGATCATTGTCAATCTAGATAGGTTTCTTCACCAGAGGTAGTTGAACCACCCGATGAAGTTTAAAAGGGATCCGATAAACAATAACAGTTATCATCTGGAAACCAATTTTCAAGATGGCCACCAGTGGCTGGTGGCCATCTTGGATTTTGGATCATTGTTGATTTCGATAGGCTTCTTCCGCAGACCTAGTCCAACCACTCTATGAAGTTTCAAAGCGATGCAATAAACGGTAACAGCGTTATCATGCGGAAACCAATTTTCAAGATGGCCACCGATTGTCAATTTCAATAGGTTTCTTCCCCAGACCTAGTCTAACCACTCCATGAAGTTTCAAAGCGATCCGGTAACGGTAAACAGTAACGGAGTTATCATCCGGAAACCAATTTGTGGCGGCCATCTTGGATTTCGATAGGTTTTTTCCCCCAATACCAAGTCCAACCACCCTATGAAGTTTCAATGTGATCCGCCAAATGGTTACAGAGTTATCATTCGAAAACCACTCTGCCGCCCGCAAGCCCACCCGCTCGGACAGACGGCGGCATTACATAGCCTTCTCTTGGGTAATTTGTACTCAAGCTGTTTAATCGAGTAATCACGATTATTATTAAATAATCGATCGTGATTACTGAAAGCAACAAGAGGCCCAAGGGCCTGTGGTGCTCACCTGCAAGATGGGCACCCAAAAAAATTACAAATCAAAATTCTGAATAGACATTCTAGTCTACCTTGATAGGGTCACTCTAGCCAAATTTGTTTGAAATATGTCAATCGACTAAGGAGAAGCAGTGTTTTGACAATTTCTGGTAAATTTTTCATAAAACCTAAGATTTACACGCAAAAAATTCATGAATCAAAATTCCGAATAGAAGTACTGGAGCCTATCACAATAGGATCCTTTCAGCCAAATTTGATTGAAATCAATCAAACGGGTAAGGAGAAGCAATTTGAGAATTTCCAGTAAATTTGTAATTAAACCCCCACAGACCCCCCCCTTGCGGGTTGGTCTGTTGTTTTATTAACCACTATAAAAACATACTTACCGTTCAATCACTACTTGCTAAATCAATTATTTGCATTTTGCTATCAGAATAAGATTTTTATGCCTGCATACACACCTCCCCATGCCTAATCCTATTCCTATGGAACCTCAACCAGGCTACTGGTTGAGTCCCACCTCCAGCCTACCATCAGGTATAGACTGGCACCAGTCTATACTCACCTCATAGTGACGCTTGTCGGTACGCGCGCTCACGCATGCGCATCAGAGCCCGAATAGGAAACAGATTCACTTTTCTCTATTTAAGTGCAAAATATTTAGTCTGATTCTCAAATCTAACCATGCGGGGTGGTTGAGGCCGGGTCGTAGTGATTGAACGGTAAGTATGTTTTTATAGTGGTTAATAAAACAACAGACCAACCCGCAAGGGGGGTCTGTGGGGGTTGGTATTACACCACAAAAACATCCATTACCGTTCAATCACTACTTGCTAAACCCGTAGATTTGGTCAGTGGCCCCTGTCCACATAAGGTGGGAGGAGATTTGAGAATCAATAAACCAGGATAAAAATCAAACCAATCTTATCCCTATGTTATTAACATAACATATTAGTGTATTTAGCTCAATCACAACGTGATTAGCAAATAAGAACAAGTTGAACTTAAAGAAATAACTAAAAACCAAAAGAAGACTCACCATTTCTCACCGACGCAGTCTTTTAACGAAAATGGTGGAAAGTGATTGGTAAATAGTCGTCGGCTTTTTTGGTTAACAAACAAGGATAAATTAAATAAATCTTATCCAAATGTTAACAACATAACCTAATATAGCATTTAGCTCAATCACACCGTGATTAGCAAATACGAACAACTTGAACTTAAAGAAATAACTAAAAACCAAAAGAAGACTCTCCCCCTATCTCACAGACGCATAGTCCTAACGAAAATGGTGGGAAGTACTTGGTAAATAGTCTTCGGCTTTTTTAGTTAACAAACAAGGATAAAATTAAATCAATCTTATCCAAATGCTAATAACGTAATCTAATAGTGCATTTAGCTCAATCACACCATGATTAGCCTGCACTCTGGTCTTTGAGCTAAAAGGATGTAAGGTGTATTCACATTTCCCTCCTGCTACCTGCATGATCTCATCTAAAGACGATCCCTCAAAAAGAGCGAAAGAAGTAGCCCTACCTCTCACGTCATCGGCTTTAATAAGGGAGAGATTAATTTGATCCGGTGAGGCTATCTCATAACAAGGATTAAGTATTCTCTCAAAATCCATCTGACAATCGAAGAATTTGAGACCGGCTTAGATAAATCTTCCTCGTAGGAAAAACATAAATGAGATGGATCGATTCTTATAACATCTGATCGCTGATTGAAGGTTCCTAATGCCCTAATAGGACACCAACATTTTTCGGATGGCAACAGACGAAAAAGATTTTAAGATGATTGGACTAGCAGGATAGCGGTTAGTGTGAGATAAAAAATTCCTTCTGGGATATCAAAGCCGTCTCCTGAAACTATAAATCTCTCCTTTTCAGCAGAAAGAGCATGAATCTCTTGAACGCTTTCTAGCAGAGGCTGTAGCAACAAGAAAAAACAGCTTTGACAATTAAAAACAAAACCAAGCTTACTACTGGTAGAAGAAATAGGTTCAAAATGGCGACCTGCCAAAACTTGAAGAACCAAAGCCCAACTCCAGGAAGGAAAAGACTTAGCAATCGGAGGACGAATATTACTTAGACCTCTAATAAAGCTATTAAACGTCTTAGTATCCTTGACATCGGCATACAGAAGACAAGGAAGGGATGACACCAGAGAACATCTATACTCCCTGAACGTAATAACTGACAAATGAAAATACCCAAACAGATAAGATAAAAAATCTAATAATTTGGGTATCGAACCAGAATCGGGCACGAAACCTTGGTCTGAACATCATTCACCTAAAGTTTTAAAATCGACCCTTGTAAACTCAACGGGTCGAATCCCTTCTGGCAGAGTCAATCATTTCCTGATATCAGAAGAAACCTTATTCTCGAGGACTTCAGACTCGAGATTCTCCAGACACACAGACTAAAATTTATTGGATTTGGATGCACACAAAGACCTCTTACTTAAGAGAGATAGAAGATCCTGGTATACTGGAAGAAGAAGAGGGAAATCTACCAGAAAATCTAGAAGGTCCAAAAACCAAATCCTCTTTGGCCAACAGGGAGCTATCAGAAGAATTTCGCAAACCTGATCCGTGACCCTCTTCAAAACTAACTGAATCAAAATCGTTCGAGAGAAGGCATAGGCGAACATTCCTGTCCACTACTGAGACAGAGCATCCACCACCCCCCCCCCCCCCCCCCACGAGGAGTTGACTGTCCCGAAAAGGAGACATGTAAGAGAAGATCTGAGCATTCAGAGAGGCCGCGAACAGCTCTACTAGAGGACAATCCATAAGACTAAACCTCATTCCTCCTTCTAAAAATGAAAGAAAACCCCATGGCCATGACTGAACGAATCGAGATTTAGAAGCCTAACAGACAATCCGACCAATGCACAGAAGCCTTTCCAATGAATAGCCTCTTCTATAGACTCCCTGACAATCATAGACAAACAACAACAACCCCTCTAAAGCCAATAGCTTCTAATAATAAGGAACAGAAAACCTTTTTGGAAGAGGAGACTACATAGAAGGATTCTAGATCCAGGAATATCTAGCCCCTTTTAATAAGGGCCCCCCCTTAAAGAAGAGTCAAACTTACTATATGCTAAAGAGGAGTGCTCATAGAAAACACATAGATTACATATGCCAAAAATCCTGGCCTATATCATAACGCTTATACCTCACTAAATAGGTAACTCACGTTTATTATGGATATTTTAATAATACCGCTTACTCTGAATGGAGACCAAAAAGGGTCATATCAGAATAGCCTAACTTATTAATAATGCTAAAGACTCTGCAAAAATTATAGATATTGTTTACAGAGATTTAACCAGAGATTGTGGCAAACCAAAACCAAAAAGTGCTTAGAGTCAAGATATAGCCAAATCATGTGCCCGAAATCTACATGAACTACGGGAAAGTCACTAGTGATGACCGTCATCACAATTCTATGAATAGCATACATAACAAGTCACAAGGTCCTGATAAGAGAACTAGGGCCCACATTAGACTATCTAATTTAAACATCGTATAACAATGGAGATTTAATAAAAAATTGTATTGAATACATCAACGGTTGCCTAGCCGCTCGGGCTTGCTGATAAATTAGATATCCTAAACAATTCAATATTTATGCCACGAGGCAGAAACTTAAAAGATTTTAATAAATTTATTGATTCTTATATTCATAATCAGATTGAACACTGATACTAGATATTAACTGATTGAATACTGAATTTTGCAGACGACATATCACAACTGTAATATCTCTGGACTTGCAAAGATTTAGAAAACATTTTGACCGAAATAGTTGGTGGATGCTTAAATCCAAAGATTCTCGTCCGCTCTCTCCCCCCCCCCCCCCCAGCGCAACCCCAACCCCACTCCAACCGGCCCGCCGCCAACCCCCAGACAACAACCTCAACGAGCAAAAACCCAAGACTCACCGAATAATCTGGGAATAATCCGACCGAAAATTGCCAGTGGCATCACCAACAACCTTCAGCCAAACTGCCCACAAAATACCCAGCAAATCCTGAGCCCCGCCCCCCCGAAACCCCCGTCCGAAGGCCTGCAGCAACCCAGTCAAAATAGAGCAAAATTTACACTATAAAAGGAAAACCAAACAAAAAAATCTGGGAAAAATGAAAACAAAACGAACTCACCGAAACTATGTCAACGCAGAAGAATCCGACTCATATTCCTCCTTCCTGCCCCTTTATCCGATTGATTATCCTTTCTAAGCGAATAATGTACTTGTAGACATTAATCCTGTACTCATAATGATCCTATTACAGAATCTAATTCTTTTCAGCGACTGACGAAATTATACTACGATTTACTTAAGAATCAGGGTTATCCCCTCCACAAATAAACTCCCTTTGGTTAAATAAATATGTCAACCTGCCGACATAAGAGGTAAAAGGAGCGAGAAAAAACGCTGAATGGCCCGAAGACAACTGGCCATCTAAAGTTGGATGAAAGCAAAAATCGTATCTCGAAATAATGCGTAGAATACCACCTGACTTATCGGCTTATGAAATGCGCATAGAAAATAATCTGCAACAAAATCCCATACGGTAACCAGTCAGGAGTCTTTAATTACGCTGAAATTGTCGCTGATAAACGAATAAATGTCTGAATGGACTACCATTCCAAGAGAGACTACAAGACTGGCAATGACTTGGAATGACTATTTTCAGCAATTTAACATTCCCAATATTAAACAAAAACTGAAATAAGACTAATTCTTAGGCAAGAAGATGACTAGATTCTAGGAATGCGGATATGGAAAAAGGGAAACGGAAATGCATAAACCCGGAAGTATACTACCGGAAACTGATCAAAATCCTACAACCCGGATGTACAGAATTACCGGAAGAGGAAGCTGAAAACCCGGAAATGGATGAACATGTAATGCCGGGTAAAACCAGAAATGACCCTATCCCCGGCTGTACGAAATCCGGATGTGGAAAAAAGGAAAAAGAAATGGATAAAACCGGAAGTAGGCTACCGGAACTGATCAAGATCCTACAATCCGGATGTACAGACTTAACCGGAAGAGGGAACTGAAAAAACGGAACCGGAAATTGATGAACAATGCAATGCCGGGTCCAACAGACCCGGATATGCATTCTTCCAGAAGCTCTCATGAAACCGGAAACGGAAATCGGAATTACATCCAGATCTGACCGACCCGGAAGTACACTTCTAATACCGGAAGCGGAAGTAAATTGACTAGTGTCCACCCCGGAACCGGAAACGCCTCTACCAGAATTCGGAAAATAAAAAGAGTCCTCAGGATCCGGATATTCGGAATGGCCCCCAAATCGGAAGTCCTTCCGGAAACGGAAGCTACCGAAGCCGGAACCGGATCTTGACGACCCGGATGTCTCGCTAAACCGGAAGTCCGGCCTGAAAAAGAATGAGATCGTAAAACGGAAGTAAACGTGAGTCCAAATGACCCGAGTCTACCACACCTGAACCGGAATTAGCAAGACTAGGTAACGACCTCTCAACAATGGGCGCTTTCGAGACTACTTTAACCACCGGAGCCACCGTTACATTGGCATTTTCATAAGTACTAGCCTTATGGACGCCAGCTTCCGCCGACGCCACCACGGCTTGAAGGTTATGCCCGTCACCTTCTAGTCTAACGTGGATTTTCTGTGGTACACCCTCCGAGCACACCTTCAAGAGCTTAGATGCTCTTGTCTTCTGCTTTTTTTCGGCGATTCCATCACCTGTCTAGAGGTCAGGGGACCGGCTTCCCCCATTTGCGGGAACGCCCGCTAGCCTTCGGGCTATCCTCGGAGCTTGACGAGCTCTCTTTCCTTTTTGCCTCTTTTATTGCAGAAGAGATCCTTTCATCAAGTGATTTCGTCAAAACGGTGGCAAACGACTCAAACCTAGCAAAGAGCGCCATCACGGCGTCCAAATTTCCCGATGAATTTCCCCCCTCCGTTGCTACCGATAACGGAACAGAGGTTGAAGCAAAGGACACCGCCCTTGTCTTGCTAGCAACGGAGGAAGGGGAAGGACGACCAGAGGCAGTGATTGTTAGACCGACAAAACTTTAAAGAACGCTTTCACTACCGAAAACCGGCCACCCTTTACAAATCACACACATAGCATTAGTAGTACAGGACACTTCGCACAAACGTGCCCGGCGAACTCGATATCGTGATGACGATCACTTTTTGACGATGAACATTTTGCCTTATCTGACAATACGTTACAGGCTCTAGAAATGGACTGGACATTATTAATGATGATGATGAATTAAGGATAGGCATAATAATCAAGATACCACGAGGCAAAACGATCTTCGCGAAAACCGGTAAAATATAAATTCGTCTATAAGATGCCATATAAACACAATTATACTCCTAGACGTAACTTAGGGAGGATTGACTTAATATTGGGCATATTGTTCCGAGATATAAAGTCAAAATGTATCACTGCCACAGCGCAAAACACAAAAACTTATATAAATATTTTTAGACAACTATTCTGCATGCAGAATAATTGAAAAGTGAATCTGTTTCCTATTCGGGCTCTGATGCGCATGCGTGAGCGCGCGTAGCGACAAGCATCACTATGAGGTGAGTATAGACTGGTGCGTCTATACCTGATGGTAGGCTGGAGGTGGGACTCAACCAGTAGCCTGGTTGAGGGTCCATAGGAATAGGATTAGGCATGGGGAGGTGTGTATGCAGGCATAAAAATCTTATTCTGATAGCAAAATGCAAATAATTGATTTAGCAAGTAGTGATTGAACGGTAATGGATGTTTTTGTGGTGTAATAACAATCTGGGATTTTCACTATATAAAATATTTACGTTACAAAATTCTGAATGGACGCTTGAGAGCCTATGACCATAGGATTCTTTCAGTCCAATTTGGTTGAAATGGGTCAAAATTCTAAGGAGAAGAAGCAATTTGACAATTTCCGGTAAATTTTTTAATAAAATCTAAGTTTTTCACACAAAATACTTATGAACCAAAATTCTGAATGGATGTTCTATACCCAGTGGACATAGGATCCTTTCAGCCAAATTTTATTGAAATCGGTCAAAAGGGTAAGAAGAAGTAATTTAACAATTTCCGTAGTGTTTTAAAAGCAAAAGTTGACGAATGGACAAACAATCGCGACGGCATAAGCTCACTTGGCCTTTCAGGCCAGGTGAGCTAATAATCGTGATTGCCTAATGGCAGTGCCATTAGACAACCCCCCACCAACCCCTACCCACCCACACACACACACACACACACACACCCACACACAGCGGACATGAGAAAGCATGTATCACTAGTTTAGAATGCAGGTAGAGGACAAGTTGAGAATAAAGGATATGAAGTTTGACCATGCTGTAATTAGGATGTAACTATCTGTACACTGTTCTTTTAAAGCTATATGTGTCAGTCAGTGTGTCAGTTATACAGTTAATAAGTGAGCCAATTATGTACAAATGTAAGTACAGCAATAACTTTGCATAAGTCAGAAATGTTGGAATAAGACTGTCCATCTAATCAGGCCATGCGTGTCATTGATCTCTGTCGAGTCACAGACCTGTAACTACAAGAACTTATAATACTGGTCCAGCAATCCTAAGCCTCCAGTCAAATGTTTTAAGCGCTGGTTACTCGTCAATCTTTCCATCCATCCATACATGAAGAAAGAAGCTAGGCCCCGTGCTTGAGGCAGCACGTCCCAACAATTTGTACTTCTAATTAAAAATAGATATTTGCTTATAAAACTATTTTGATATATTACAATGTAGACATTTCCATTAATGAATAACCATATGTCAATCATTGACCATCAGTTTTGTGGCTCAATGTAAGTTTTTGATAGGCTTGTGTGATTATTGCTTTGAGTGATCACAAACGATTATTTACGAATAATCATCATTACTCGATTAATCAGCCCGAGCAGAAATTATCCTGACATAACAGTAAATGCATATCAGTGACGAAAGTGGAGCAAAGGAGGATAGAAACGTCCATTTGCAGACCAAGAGAAGACTATTTTTGAAAATGTGTTACTGGAATGCTTGGCTCGATGCTCGAGCCAGTCATTCCAGTAATACATTTTCAAAAATACTCTTCTATTGACCTCAAATGAACATACATTCGCTGATCAAAATGTCATTTCTCATAACCGAGCGCATTAAAGATTAATTAAAAAGTAGGTTTTGAAATATTTTAAGTGGTAGACATTATTCACGATTATTCGATTATTTAATTTTTAATCATATAAATTCGTGATTACAAAAAAATTGCGATTTCCAATTTAATCACGGCATCACGCAAGCCTAGTTGTTGATATACATTGATCTTCAGAAACAATCAAATACATCTACACCTACATAACACAGCAACAACTACAGTATAATTTCTAGTCTTAGTTCAATTCTTTCCAAAATCTGCTTCAGGATTCCATATCCAACGCGTTATGACATAATCTGCAAGCTAGGGGGTGGGATGGGGGGCCTTAATGTGCACTGTACTACATACCTCTATTATAGGGGTGTATTTCAAACTGAATGCCAGTGGTGCAATGAACTTTGCTGATGGTTTATTCCCATCATCCTCCCGGATCATAAAGCATGTCTCTGTAATGATGATATAAGCACCAATGAGAGGAAGCATTCGCTAACAGCTTCGGAAGCATTCGCTAACAGCTTCCTGTCAAGCAGCACATGAAATTGGAAACGTAGTTCATTTCCACAAACTTTGGAAATCATTAGAGCAATTCAAGATTGTGACCTTGAGCCATGAAACCTAAACACAGACCTACCGTAAACACAATCACTCATGCTACTTGTTCAATAACTATAATATACATGAAAATGTAAATATTTTGTCATAAATATGACATTTCTTTCTGAAGCTTTTTGTGTTTCTTCTAAGAATAAACACCTGATTGTTCTAGATCATTCACGCCAGCTTACTCACAGGATGGTACACAGTGATGCAAGATCGTGGGAAACCCATGCGCTAAAACATATGCGAGATCATGGAGAGATAGCAGAATATTTGTTCTTATAAACTTTCAAGTGTGTGTGCGCGTGTGTGTGTGTGTGTGTGTGTTATGCAGATCTACAGAATATATAACCAGGATGCGACTAGACACAACATAAGCATGCCATATCAAAGCTAACATTTCATGTTTACCTGTATATTTATAACCTGCCTGTACAGTACAGCTCAGAAATAAGCTATCACGCTTCCAAAACAAAAAACATGTTAGTTACTACAATTTTGAACATGATGTAAGAAATGTTCTGGTGAATATTTTGGACTTAATTTGAATCATAGTATCTTACTATACATATATAATTAGCATACAGGTAGAAAACATAAACTGTTACATAAACCTCTATTTCTTCCTGATAGTGAGCTGCACAGCTACTTATACACAATACGAGTACCGGTAATCATTTACACTCAATCAAGTTAAAATATATGGATACAAATATTTAAACCAAGGACCGGATTATACAAATATGCAAATCAGAGTACAGCCATTTGTGTAGTTTTATGTAAACAGCACATACGCTTGAAGACGTTATACCAATAGGCATACAATGCAAATAGAAATCAATCTGGAGTATTTAATCAGGACCATTGAAGATGCTCATAAGCAGATAATGACATAAATAATGTTTGACACAACATGTACACCTGAATATTAGGCAGAGTAAGTCATAATTGCGAAAGATTCAAGATAAAAGCTGATACATCATCACACACTGACCGTAACCCTATAACACTTATATCCGCCAAAAAACCAGCTTCTGTGATGTTCTTTAGAAATGTCCATTTGCAGACGAAGAGAAGAGTATTTTTGAAAAATTACCACTGGAATGACTGGCTCAATAATCGAGCCAGTCATTCCAGTGGTAAAATTTTAAAAATAGTCTTCTATTGGTCTGCAAATGGACACTTTCTATGAGAAAATTTAAATTTATTTTTACAAATGCAAGGGTTAAACAGTTACGGTTACCTGGGTGACCAATACTGCAGGCCTGGGAATAGCTTTTTCATCAGTGTCCGACACCCTGTCAGACATCAGCTACTTAGTACCGGACATCCCACATTTGCTGCCTGCTAACACTATTCAACTTTGCAGTGTGCTTTACTTGATCTTGTTAGAAACATGTCAAAAAGCAACTAAGTTAGTGATATAATGATTATGATACACATTAGATAGCTCACTATTACGGCATTGTCAACACTTGTATCCAGACTCTTTTGCTACACATTGCAACTAGTGTTTATTTTTGCTCTTGTATTTGCTTGTTCCCCGTGTTGGAATAAGAAATTTATAAAAGCATAAAAATCAAGTTTTTTTCACACAATAATTTGCTTAGACAACGTCTATGTTCTGCACATCCCAAATGTTCGGACAACCGTGAACAACCGCAGATACAGGCGGACAAAACCCCATTGTTGCCATCAACATACACTGCTGTCAACTGCGGACAATGAGGCTAACATGCGAAACTTTCATAATGACATCATAATGATGTAATGAGTTCCAAAGTGGACAAGTATGGCCAACCACTGATGATGCAATTGGTTTCATTGTGGACTACTGCGGGCAACAGTTTCATACACGTTGTAGCGTCCCCACACACCCCACCCCCAGGCCACTATGTAAGGCCATTAAAAGGTTAAGTATGTATACATAATGGTCTTCAGAATTATTCTATGATGAGTGTTATGTAAAACAACTTAATTAGATGCATGTACATACAATAAGTATGTCGATAAAATCCTATAATATACTATAGAAGACAGTAAATCCATAAAATTGGTAATCAATATTTAGGGCTGGATTTTGTTCATGTTTTTAATTTAATTTCTGCAAGCCAGCAGCCAATAATTTCAATAGGCAATAACTGTGGATATGTTGAATATTTTGAAAACAATTTGTCTTAGCCACCAACAACTTTCAGTCAAATTGTTTTCAAAATAATCAGCATATACAGAGTTAAACCCTATGGAAAATGTAGTCTGCAGAAATTCAGCATGCAACGCCGCAGACAGTTAACATATTCAACCAGAGTGACATAACTACTCACCATGCAAGTTACATAAATACTCACCCCACAAGTTACTGTTTATATCCTGTCCTTAGAGTTGCACACAGAACATTTGTAACCATAATCCAGAGATTCCTAACACACATGTTCATCTGAAACAACACAAATATATCACATATATTCAGGGAAATAGATAGATAAACAGACGGATGAACAACTTCATGGCACATTAGATTTATGATGTTATCTGTTGGTCACCTACAAGTGAATGTACACTTCCTGCTTATAATAAAACAAAAGGAATTGACTAAGTTTCTAATGCACACGTTTCTAGGAGGAGCATCTGCTTCCACCTGTGATGTGCCATAGGATGTGGTGATTTATTCTCCTCCACATTGAATGGTTTACCTGGAACCGGGCCTCTGTGTTCGACCACCCATAGTCTGTGTACATAACAGACAGCAGGCTTTCATTCTAATTTCTATCACACTGACAATCCTTTAGTATTAAATGCCAGAACAAGAAAAAAATTTACCTCCAAGGAAATCACTCACACATTTCATTCTAAGCTGTATCACTATGTTGAAATTACATTATTTAAACCAGTACCACAAATTTCACTGATTGTTTCGAGGACCTTTTGACAGAAAGCGGACATAGTACAGAGGAAGCATTAACTTTCAGTCAGATCCCTTTTCAAATAATCACCATATTTAATAAATTTAACGGTTTCTTTCAACCGTATAATTTGTGAGAAAATCAGAATAAAGCACCTTAAGCATCAGTCATAATGCTATATGGGTAGAGTGGGATTGCTTTGTACTGACTCGATGCCATGATTACTGGTGAGAATGTTCACTGAACATCAGAATTCCAAGCCACAAAAAACGCCCCAGGTGCCCTCCAATTGAGACATGATTTATTCCCAGTACTCTCCATGGCATGGAATATTCAGTACAGATCTGACAGAGATATAGCTGGACTGACACACTTGTGCACTGAGACCATGAGGATAAAACATATCCTATCTGACATCATCATTTACGAGTGATGGATTAAGGTAAGAATATAGGATCCCCAACCCACCCCTTCACCCACCCGCGCAGCAAGCCGTACATCGGCATGACAACATTGAAACACTCGATTCACTCATTGCCTATTAACCCTTTACCTTTAACCCTCACAAAAAACAAATGGCAAATTCTTTAGATGTAGGGACGATTTTGTTGAATGTTCTGAAATGAATTTGATTGTTGGCGCAGCCTACTTCAATTTTGAAACAAGACTCAAGATGCACTCAATATTGCACTAGGCACTCGGGTGGAATGTCTGGAGTAACAACTTGTTTCAGCAGCACTATTTCCAGATAGACACCAGCTGTCAATCATAATATATCAAGATATGTATTAACCCTTTAAGAACCAAACCAGCCAAAACTGGAATCTGCAGTGGTCTGAGAGACTGTCCATTTACGAGCCAGTCATTCCAGTGGTAAATTTTCAAAACTAGTCTTCTCTTGATGTGAAAATGTACGTTCAATAAGCAAGTATTTACATTTTCTTGATCAATTTGACCATTAACCCTTTAACACATACGGTTCCAGTGTCCTAATTTACTGTACAGGAAAGCTATTTAATATTTTGAAGCAAATTGACTGAAACATGTCGCTGCCATAGGTACATGTAGCACCAGCGCCCAGTCAAATTTCAAGAGAATATTCCTTCCATCATAAAGAATTTGTGGCATCAGGTGGTCTGCGAGCGTCAACCCTTTCATGGATAAATTCCTCGTATCTCAGTCTCAGAGCAAACAGGAAAGATGTTGAATATTTTGAAATTAATATGACTGGAAGCCATTGCTGCCTAACGCAGCAATGTCTTCCAGTCATATTAATTTCAAAATATTCAACAGAATGTGTTTTTAAAATATTGCAAGTTAAAATAACTTTTTCAGGGCTTTGTCATTGAAAGGGTTAAAGGTAACTATAGGCCTTATCTCAGTAGCTGGTGATATTGATGTATTTGTAGGCACTAGTATGTCTATCTGTCAATCATACAGCAGATTTCATAGAGATATGGAGAGAGAGATATATATAGATGTATAACCACCCGCACACAAACTCTTAATGGTCAAACTAGCCAATCCCAGCCCCTGCAAAGGTCATCGCGAAGGTCCATGTGCAAGCCAAAAGAAGAGTAATTTTTAAATTTTACTACTGGAATGACTGGCTCGGTTATAACGAAGCCAGTTGTTCCAGTGGTATGTTTTGAAAAATACTTTTCCCTTGACCTGCAAATTGACATTCATTCACTAAGCAACAATTTCACGACGTGAGCTGCATGATTGTACCTGAAAAGCTGCAATAGATTTGGACATGCTAAGAGTTGTGCCATGTTCCAGGAAACATATGAATATAATTACTGTCCCTAACACTCAGTATTAACCCTGTCTACGGCAAATCCCTGAAAAGTTCAATTCTGTCAAAGCATATTGTTGAATATTTTGAAATAAATATGACTGTAAGGGATTGCTGCCTAGTTGTATTAACTTCAAAATATTAAACAACTTTTCTGTATTACTGTCTTGAAATGGAGATATATGGGTAATTCCTAGATGACAGTGTTAATATGCCACTCAGACATGTTCACTAAATGACAGCATGCCATAACAGTGATAAATGGCTAAATATAAGATATTCATATTACAAAGAATACCTTGTTCCTATATGAAAACGTTACCTGAATTCAACGGAGGGATATTTATTAAGATATATTAAAGATAGATGTTAATTTAATCTTCCAATTAGCTTTAATCACATCATACTGTGTATGTGTATTATATATGAGTAATAGAGTAATTTGTACAGGGTCAAATTGTTGGGAATTTTTCCCCACTTATTGGCTCCATTTTACATAAGGGGAACTAACTCAGTGGGTGATGGACATTCATGATTCTACACCATAACCCATTTACCCCTCAAATTTCAATTTTCTCCAAAAAAATGTCCATTTGCAGATGAGAAGACTATTTATAAAATTTGACCACTGGACTTGCTGGCTCGGTGATTGCTGGCTCTGTCATCCAGCCAGTTACTCCAGAGGTAAATTAAAAAAAATAGTCTTCTCCTGGTCTGCAAAGTCTTCTCCTGGTCTGCAGTCTTCTCCTGGTCTGCAAAGTCTTCTCCTGGTCTGCAAAGTCTTCTCCTGGTCTGCAGTCTTCTCCTGGTCTGCAAAGTCTTCTCCTGGTCTGCAAATGGACATTTCTCCTGACCACTGCAGAAGCCGTTTGTGGCTGATAAGAGGGCTAAATAGGGAAAAGTGGAGCATTTTTTGTGAATATTCAATCTTGTGTGAAGTTTTCTTCTTTGGTGTTCTACTATGGCGGTGTAGTGCCACATTTTGAGGGCCAGGAGCTAGTGGAAGGAGCCAGAGATCAGGGGGTGGTGACAATATGTATGAGAGTGGTACAGGTGGGTGAGGTGCTAGGGTTACACTACAAGTTAACATGTTTCCAGACAGTACAATTTTGAACATGGTAAAAGAAATGTTTTGTTGAATATTTGGTAGTTAATTTGATTGGAAGCCATTGCTGCATTAGGCAACCAAATTAAGTACAAAATAAACAAGGCAAATCTGAAGCGGTTCTGTATATGATTTTTACCAGGAAATTGACAAAAATCGTTAATTTTTGCATTAAAAAGCCCATCTTCACCCAAAATATTGGATCTACAAAGGTGAATTCTTCAAAAGGCACATCTATGTATCATAATTTGGGCATACATGTAGACCAAGTTTCATTCAAATATCTGAAGCGGTTCCGTATGATATTCTGTTTACGAAATATTGTGGACGGATAGACGGCCGGCCAGATGGACAGACATGGAGATTACTATAGGGCTACCACACTTTCCAGTGCAGTGCCCTAATAATCAATAGTGGGGGGTTATTAGCTTTGGAAAACATGTTAAGTTATTTCTGAACTTACTGTCCCCTCCTGTGAATTCCTGCTGCACCGGACCACCGGTGACCAACTTGAATAATTAGTACAAAACATAGCGATCGAGGAGACATGACCTTGAACAACACATTAACATGTAATAAGAAATTCAGTGTCTATAAATCATAATTTAAATTTCATTCCGAGTTCATACATATGTTTTGTGCTTAAAATATTCAAACGGTCAAGCAAAATTTTGACAATGCTTTTCGACCATCTAGACTAAATGTACTTTCAGAATAACTTGCAAGATGATAAGTTTTATAGCATGTAGTAGATATAATCTAGGCGTGTAATAGCATGGGTAGTGGATAAAGCGACAGAAATATGAACAATCCCACAATACATGAGCAAATGTTAGCAAAGATGCTGAAGTACTGGGTTGTATCGATGTTAAAAAAATGTTCCAATCTTTCTTTTGGTTCTCACTTTTATATTGACTCAATTAAGACATGTTATTCTGGCAGCCTCCCAGCGATAAGTGCCAGGTCAATGTTGCTTTGTTGTCATAGAGTAATCACCGTGCCTCAAGACAATCAATTACTGTTTGCGCTAAGTAATCACACCAAGCACAAGTATTACACATTAAGGCTTAATCACACACGCAATTAACTTCCTTTGAACTCTTGAATGCCTTCAGGTAGTCACAATATCAAGATTAAGCAACTCTGTGTACCTTGGTATTTAAGAGAAAATATACGAGGACAGTAAATGACAGAAATATTCAATGCAATGGACCTTCCCAAGTTTATCCAGTGATCATATGACGTCATAACCAACTACACGATGTGTGTCCTGATGTCATAATCATTACATCATAAATGATTCTATTTGTCCTGTCTTTAACTCTTAATTGTCTGACCTGTTGTACAAATTGTATGGCTTTACTTATTTAATAAATATGCTGTCGAATACTTTGAAACTAATTTGACCATGAGCTGTTGCTGCCTATGGCAGCAACAGCCACCAGTCAAATTAGTTTCAAAATATTTAACAGCTTACATGTATAGTTTTCTGGAAATTGATAGTCAGGGAGTTCAGAGATCGATCGACAGACAGATGGATGGACTGACAAAGAGAGGGAAGGAAGGATGGCCAGACAGACAAATTCACACCAGAATTAAATACCTACTTCTGGCTTCAGGCCAGTTTAGGGTGAGGGTATGACCATTATAAAACATTTAACATAGCAGACCGACCGACCAAAAGACCAAGACAGACATATGGACAGACAGACACCCACACAGGAAATGCAATACCTACTTCTGTTTCGGGATGAGGATAATGACAAGTAAGGTTTACATTGTAAGACATCACTGATAGGTTGTGGGGTGTACATACAATAGACATAACTCTGCCATGTATTGAACGTTCAAGAGTAAATGACAGCACGCTATTGATCTCTCTGTCTCTCTTACACATTCAGTCTATTAACCCGTACACACTCAAGTCATGGCATCTGCATTTATCTTGAGAAATGTTCCTTTGGCGACCGAGAGAATATTTGTGAAAATTTACCGATAACCGAGCCAATCATTGCAGTGGTAAATTTTCAAGAATAAATTTTTGATGGACATTTTCTGAGAAAATATTTTTTGTTTACGAACAACTTCGAGGGTTAAAGTCTTAAGAACTGTTGTAAAAATGTGCCACACACTTAATAATCCAATCATTAATATAATAATTGCATTGTAGCCCACACCTCATGAGCTTTATTCAGTGAAAATAGACTTAGTTATTTTTAATATCCTTCTCAATGCACTGTGCCATGGAGAACCATGAAATATCAATGTTTCTCATATTGGTCTTTCTTATACAATACAAACGCTACTGTGTTCAGGTCTTTGAAGAAACACAAAACATTCTATGAGACAGATCTATGAAAGAATGTGAAGTAATTCTTTAATTAGTACATTTCATTATCATGTCTGAGATGTCTCTTCCATGACCTTTGGTACCACTTTCAACTTCAATATTACTCAGGTGTATAATTTATAAAGCTCCTGATATAGTCTATAGAATAATAACCCTGGAGGATCCAACAACACTGCACATGCTCAACGAAGGGGATCCACCACTCCGGAAGCCTTCAGAAAGGATCCACCTGTAAAAACAATCATGGCGCATGCCCAATGGGGGATCCAGTGATGGGGGGGGGGGAAAGGGGGGGGGGGAGTGGGGAATCCAGGAGTCGAAACCATGAGGCCTATATATGAGGCACAAATCAGTGTCAGGCATCCGACTTCCGGCTCCACCGAGACAAGCGTCAGGTATAAATTTGGTGTTGTGTCTTAACACTTTACCAGTTGAGAAGTAGTATGACCCACCTTTAACTCAAGATGCATCCATACAACATGTTTGGTGGATTTTCTGGAGCTGGCACAACTGACATTGGACAACCTAACGCAAGAATTTTCGTTTAACAATTGTTTCAGATATTATAGAGCTAAGATTTATGTCTACCACTAAAAACGGTATAATTTCCCGGTATTGCGAATGATTTTCCATGAAAACTAAACTGTTTTCTTGGTCATCACCATCACCGGTTTTGGTTTTTTCAAAACCGCACAGGCCTAGGTTATGCATAGGAAATTCCAACTACACCATTGACAATATGTTCTATGATGTTAATTGACCCATGAACAAGAGGCCCCAGGGTCTCTGATGCTCACCTGGACCATTAGCATTTGAAACATTTGCATTTAAATATACATGATTCTTTAAATTAAACAAGATGGGCACCGGAAAAATTTACCACTAAAAATTCTGAATGGAAGTCCTAGCGCCTATGATTATAAGATCCTTTGGCCAAATTTGCTTGAAATCTCTTAAGTTGATAAGAAGAGATTTGACAATTTCTGTAAGTTTTTCATAAAATCTAAAACAGATTTTCACACACAAATTTTGATATTAAAATTGTGAATGGTATTTCTAGAGCCTACCATTAAATGATCGTTCTAACTCAATCTAGTTGAAATCGGTCAAGCTGTTAAGGGGAAAAAGCGACTTGACAATCTCTGATAAATTTTTCAAAAATTCTCACATTTTCACCCAAAAATTTAATGAATCAATATTCTGAATAGAAGATGTAGCATTATCACCATAGATTTGTTTCAGACCAATTGAAATTGGTCAAATGGTAAGGAGAAGCAATTTGACAATTTCCAGTAATTTTTAATAAAATCTACGATTTTCACCCAAAAAATTGATGGATCAAAATTCTAAATGAAAGTTCTGGAGTTGTACATGATAGGACCAGTTGACCCAAATTTGGTTAAAATTTACCTATTGGTTAAGCAGGAGTAGCATTTTAAAGCAAAAGTTGACGGACAAATGACGGACAGATGGTCGCCACGGCATAAGCTCACTTGGCCTTTCAGGCCAGGTGTTGAAAAGCCAGGTGACCTAAAAATAGATACAATGCACCTACCCGTACAGAAATTTAAGCGTGCGGGAAGAATTTGAGATTGTGTGAGCTTGCGCAAGCTCGCCGCAACCTTGCGCAAGTTAGCACCGAGCTAGCGAAACCTTGCGGGAGCTAACCATTATTTCTGTGCTTTCTGTGCGAGCTCGCCCAAGCAAACATCATTTTCACGTTATGTTGCGCAAACTCGTGAAAGCTTGCGCAACCTTGCACGATCTTGTGAACCTCACGCGAACTAACATCATAAAAGAAAGGCAATAACAGATTCCAGCTAATAAAGCTCTAAGTAGAGTTGACCTCATGACCTGCTAAAATTGGCGGGAAATTTAAGTCTGTCTGAAGAAATTCAGTTCATTCATTATTAGTATATAATGTGTTATGAGTTATTGATACAGAATTTACTATTTTGAAAAGCTGACATAACTGTTAGACTGTTTATCGCTAGTAACCTTATAATGGAAATAGCTGTATTGGGAGGTATATGTATATTATTGATTTGCAGAAATTTATTGACAGATACCAGTTTTGGTACAACTTCTTAAGCTCTTATTATTTCAGCATATATCAAAGTAAGTTTACACAATCCTCATGCAGCAGACATATTTTGTTAGATATTTTAATTATACTATATATCATACTGTATATCAAACGTGTTGCACCGTGAATGAATGGGCAGGGGAATTAATACTATCGATGAAAACTGAATATGTTCAGATTAATGTCACTAATGAGAATGGCACAAAGAATGTTCATGCTTATCTGAGCTGAAACCATGCACAGACAATCACGGACATTCCCGGTCATATATCTGAGCTGAAACCATGCACAGACAATCACGGACATTCCCGGTCACATATCTGAGCTGAAACCATGCACAGACAATCACGGACATTCCCGGTCATATATCTGAGCTGAAACCATGCACAGACAATCACGGACATTCCCGGTCACATATCTGAGCTGACACCATGTACAGACAATCACGGACATTCCCGGTCATATATCTGAGCTGACACCATGCACAGACAATCACGGACATTCCCGGTCATATATCTGAGCTGAAACCATGCACAGACAATCACGGACATTCCCGGTCATATATCTGAGCTGACACCATGCACAGACAATCACGGACATTCCCAGTCATATATCTGAGCTGAAACCATGCACAGACAATCACGGACATTCCCGGTCATATATCTGAGCTGAAACCATGCACAGACAATCACAGTCATATATCTGAGCTGAAACCATGCACAGACAATCACGGACATTCCCGGTCATATATCTGAGCTGAAACCATGCACAGACAATCACGGACATTCCCGGTCATATATCTGAGCTGAAACCATGCACAGACAATCACGGACATTCCTGGTCATATATCTGAGCTGAAACCATGCTCAGACAATCACGGACATTCCCGGTCATATATCTGAGCTGAAACCATGCACAGACAATCACGGACATTCCTGGTCATATATCTGAGCTGAAACCATGCAGACAATCACGGACATTCCCGGTCATATATCTGAGCTGAAACCATGCACAGACAATCACGGACATTCCCGGTCATATATCTGAGCTGACACCATCCACAGACAATCACAGACATTCCCGGTCATATATCTGAGCTGAAACCATGCACAGACAATCACGGACATTCCCGGTCATATATCTGAGCTGAAACCATGCACAGACAATCACGGACATTCCCAGTCACATATCTGAGCTTGCTATAGAATTCCATAAAGTCTGTTTACATCCGAGCTCAAACCACCCACGGACAATCACAGACATTCTCGGACAAATGTCCGAGCTGGTCCATGATAATCTGTTTTAATTTACATCCTCCGATATCCCCAGGCTTTCTAGGCAAAATATCCATGGAAATCCATGAAATTCTGTGATGCATTTTGCATTCAATGTTTTAAATATATACCGGTTCACCAGCACACACACGGGTCTAAAATACAGATGTAAGGTCAAAACATATTGCGATACACGCAATGTTATTTACCTACTCACATGCACACATTGTCACAAACAGTATGTGAGGGAAACAAAACGTGAGTTCCACATACAAGTGAAAGAACATTTAAGGTTCCCCCGTTGCAAAACATTTTAATTTACCCAATCATACTGGCCAAAATGTGTCCTATAAAGTTATACATGTTCTCCCTCACAATCCTGAGGACATTGATAAAACTCATATCCGGAAAGAACAAGAGAAGTACTGGATACACCAACTGCACACGTTGGACCCCATTGGGATTAATCATGCAGATTGGTGATTCCAAAATCTGAGTTGTTCTTTAAACTAATTAGAATCACCAAACTCCATGCCATGGAAACCCTTCTATGACGTTGTAATATATGTCTATCTTAAAACGTCACACTGACCACTACGTTCGCTCATTTCCACGTTAAAAACATAGAATCAGTTAGCCAACAGTCTCATACTCACCTGTATGGGAAATTTTCAGTGTAAAAAGTGCAATGCACGATTTGCTCAACGCACTGGGCTAAGAAGGCACATAAGAGTTATACACGAACACAGAGGCTTCTGGAGCTGCAGTTATTGCAGGATCAGCTTTACCCGTTTAGAGGAAGCCAGAAGCCACTGTGAAAAAATTCATCTCTTCTCGAAACAACAGATCAAGGGACTTGTTCGACAGGCCGGCAACACTAGAGTAATCAAAATCAAAGATTACTCTAGTTTTAGGATATCTGTCCCTCCACCAAGACAAACAACACCAGCAACCAATGCCACTGTCGCAGAATCACTCTCTGGAGATAGACAGGCAACACAGGAAGAGAACACACCCACAACCGAACAACCTAACGAGGTAGACACACCAGCCACAACACCCACAGAATCAACTGGGATTGAACACACTGCCGACATCTTATCTGAGCCATCATCTCACACACAGACGGAAGATAGTGGCCCTCTTCCACAAAGCACAGTGGAAGAGGCTGACAATATCCACACTCAGTTCATGATCCATATACCTGAGGGTAGCATACCGTGTACCAGCAATACGACAGACGATGAACTCTATTCAGTCCTCTTCGTTGAAACTGGTTTCAACTGGTGTGTGCTGGTGAATTCACGTTTATTGTCCATATTGTTGCAGAAGAAACAATTTTTCCTTGTGCATGGATAAATTGGGTTTTGGACAGTTTTTCCTTGGAGGCCTGATTTGGTGGGAAACTCAAATTTGGCAGTGACAAGTATGTCTTTGAAAGTTGGATTCTTTCTGTAACCAAGCATCGGTGGAGTTGGGAATGTGCTTCTACATTTGGGACTACTATCTAGTAGTTCCCAGTTCTTTTTGATGATTTTGCTAGCTTTATGGGTCACTTCAATTACACAGTTTAATAAATTATGAAAACAGGTATCACAACATCAACACCACAAGTTATCAGTGTTATCATTACAATTTATATGTCTACATACCAAACTGATAATGATTGTGCCGTTCTTGGGTTACATGACATGATTATAATTAAATAATCATGATTATAAATATATTCGCTACATTTTATGCAGAGCTAGGAGAGCCGCTGTTGAATCTTCAAAAAAGAAGGGAGATAACCTCTTCTTAATTTAGCATGTAGATTTCCCCACATAGAGGAGCACCTCTTTATCAGAGTATCCAACAATACAAATACTGCCAAAAGGCTAATTACACAATTACTGTATATGTGTGAGAACAAACACACTAGCACAAATCTAACATTTTGGTATTATCAACAGAATGAGACACAGATCCAGCTTTAAAATAATTGGTATAAAGTTGTAAGTTATATTTCTAGGCATAGGTAAAAATATCAACTTAAATATTATTTTTATTTCACATCTTCCCAGTATATTATGAGACATGTTCTCTGATAAGAAAATTGTTATTTCCTTTGTAGCCAGTCTATTGTCAGACATATTTTACTATGTTCTTTCTTGCCAGTCTGTTGTCAGTCATATTCTTTATAAAGTCTATTGCCAGTTAAGGTTTTTCATGCCAGCTTATTGTCAGCTATAGTTAAAACAAAGTCTTTGTTGTCATATTAATGTCAGACCGGTTAAATTTGTTGTCAGTATATTGCCAGATCTCCAACAAAATTGCCAGTCTATTGTCAGACTATTACCAGGTCTGACAATAAACTGGCATTATTGCCAGTGTATTGTCAATTCTTCTTTAATTAATGTCAGCTTATAGTCAGTCTATTGTTAGTTTATTGCCAGTGTTCATTTTTTTTTGTCAGTCTGTTGTCATATCTTGCCAGTCTGTTGTCAGTCTATTACCAGAAACACGTTTTTGTAAGGGAAGCGGCAACAGTCAATATAATCTCAGGCAACAGCGACTTCCATGCAGTCACTTCAATCTCAAAATACTCGTCATAGTATTTCAACTATCTTAAAACAGGTGTGACACACTATAGAATTTTGCGACTTAGGTAGCTTTGTCAGAAATGTAAAAAATTAGATGAACAGACACAGAGAGATAGCTCAATAAAAATGTATTATATTCTGGTCTTTGATTTTGAAAAGGTTAAATAATCTCATTGTGTATGTCATTACAAAATTATAATATGTACCAATTTAAGAGTTAACCGCTATCTTATTTTGTGAAATAAATGAGTCGTACATTAACCCTTTCTCCGATGAATTCCCAATATCTCATTTTCAAGGCAACCATACAGGAAAAGTGCTGAATATTTTGAAATTACTTTGACTGGAAGCTGTTGCTTATTTAATTTCAAAATTATAAACAGAATAAGTTTTATATTGTAGACTTTTTCAGGGATTTGTCGGTTTAAGGGTTAAGGCAAGCAACAAAGTCTGCGGGAGCGCGTGGTTAAGCATGCACAAGGTCGCGGGAGCGCGTGGTTAAGCATGCACAAGGTTGCGGGAGCGCGTGGTTAAGCATGCACAAGGTTGCGGGATCGCGCCGTTAAGCATGCAGGAGTATGCCATAAAGCTGCGCGAGGTTGCGGGAGCGCGCATTTAAGCATGCGCGCGGTTGCGGGAGCGCGTGGTTAAGCATGTGCGAGGTTGCGGGAGCGAGCGGTTAAGTGTGCGTGAGGTTGCAGGAGTGCGCAGCTAAGGGTGTGTGAAGCTGCGGGAGCGCGCGGTTAAGTGTGTGCGAGGTAGCACATGGTTAAGTGTGTGCGAGGCTGCGGGAGCACATGGTTAGGCAAACGTTATGATTGTGCAAGCTCGTGCAATGTAATGATGTTTCAAATGCGAGCTTATCGGGTGCTCGTACAAGCTAACACTGCGCTTATAGATAGCTTGCGCGAACTAACACTATGAGCTAACATCGTTCGCTTATCGCGCTCTTTATTTTCTGTAAGAGTATTCAAGGTCACAAGTTTGGTTTCTGTATACGAAAATCTATATAGCAGCCCAAATAACAATCTTCTATGTATGTTAAGATGTATTTCGTTTAATTATTACATCTAGGCTGACAATTTAAGCATACAAAAATTATTAATTTTATTTTCAAGCATTCTGCTGTGAACAGACACTGTTAACAGCACTGATCCTAATCGATAATCATGGCCGCTCAACAACTTCAGCCGTGAATAATGCGACAACAGTGTAATAACATTGAATAATAAGTCTCTATATCTATGTGATAATTCATAATCAATTCTTAGAGTCAGACACGAGATGACAATATCTTGTGGTACATATCTAGATGTCTGTATCATGTAGCATCTTACAAATCAGTTAATGATCATGATTTGGCATGAAAATTGAAATTTTTGATTACATAAATGTCCATTTGTAGACAAAGAGAAGAGTATTCTGGAAAAGTAACCACTGAAATGAACGGCTCAGTTATCGAGCCAGTCATCCCAATGGTAAAATTTCAAAAATACTCTTCTCCTAGCCTGTAAATGGGCATTTATCCTCTTGAGCACTTCAAAGGCGGGTGTTTGACCAATCAAGGGTTAATCCATGCAAATTCTGGCATCAAAACTTTAAAATTTTCGAATTAAATTAAAAGATGAACTGGTGTTCCTTTTTCAACAAATTTGGTGGGAGATGGTGCTGTCATAGACAGCAACATCTTCCACCAAAATTGTTGAAAAATGTACACCAGTTTCTTTGATATTGACACAGTAAAAGATAGAATCCTGACATCAGTGTGGTAATGGTTAAGGCACCTGGTACTGTTTTCAATAAGAAAGAAACAATGCTGATTGAGCCATATGAATTGCTCGTGATGTTCGTGGAAATCAACGAGATTATAATAACTCTTTCCAAATGTATAGCACTATGCAGTACAGTTACATATACTGTCCATTCCTACTGATATATACAGCACATATCAAAGGTCAAAGTTCAATGGCCTAAACATTTCAGATTAGCGATTCTTAACCCTTTTTCATACTGGCCAAAAACTGGCCTCTGGTATGATCTTGTTGAATGCTCATCTACAGGCTAAGACAATACAATTTTTGAAAATTTAACACCAGAATAACTCAAGCTCGATAATCAAGCCAGTCATACCAGTGATAAATATTCAAAAATTGTATAACCGTGACCTGTAAATAGGCATTCAATAAGAAGATATTTCAATTTTCTTGACCAAATTTGACCATTAAAGGGTTAAGTTTCAAGACAGCCAAACAATGGTCTTGAGTTCATTTGCTGGTCAAACCATTCCATTGGCATTTTCAAGAACAGTCTACTCTTGGGCTACAAATTTACAAAACAAAACTCAACTTTCATGAGCACTAAACCCATCACAGATGAATTCCTCATATCTCATTTTCAAGGCAACCATACAGGAAACATGTTGAATATTTTGAAATTAATTTGACTGGAAGGCTTTGCTAATTTAAAAATATGCAACAGAATAAGTCTTACATACAACAGAGTATATTTTTTCGAGGATTTGTCAGTGAAAGGGTTACATCTACCTGTACATGTATCTAATATATTTCATCAGGTAAATGCCAGAGTTCTGAAAACTTGATATATACCTGATATAAGCACCGTAAAACTTTCCCAGACCAGACCCTCTGTCAATCAGTTCAGTTTGTAAAGATGCCACAGTAACAATTAAAGTGGAACCTACAGATGTTTCAAATTTATACAATGTCTTCTATGGCTTTCAAAGACTACTGCTGAAGAGCGAGAAGAAAATGCTGTGGTACATAATATAAGAAACTAGATTGCTTGGTCAATGGCGCATCATCGCAAATCGCCGTGTTCACCTCTTTGGCCTTTTGAAGTTTTAACCCACTACACTGGTCCACTCCACAATCATAACTCACATACTTGACCTTTCGAGCTCCACCATAAATGGGGCAGAGACAAATGGCACTTGCCCACCGCACTAATGTTGGTAACTCACATACCAAATTTGGTTGAATTTCATCCCACGGTTTTGGAGAAGTTGTTACAATTAATTAAAATTTGGCCCTCTGACCTCTACCCCACACCCTGGGGGTGGGGGGTGGAGACCAATGTAAATGTCCACTTTCACGCCACAATCACATTGGTAACTCACATACTAAATTTAGTTGAATGGCGTTCAATGGTTCCAGAGTTGCGTTACAATCAATCTGATCTTTTGACCCTTATCCCACCCCTTGGTGGCGGAGCCAATGTAAATGTTCTCTTGCACTCCGCATTCATATGGGTAACTTGCATACCAAATGTGGTTGAATTTCATCCAACCGGTTCGGAGTTGTCTTACAATAAATTTCTGCACACACACAAATGCGAGTGGGCAGAACAGCATAATTCCCACTTTTTTGGGGGATAACCATTATTCAAGATGTCCGCCTGTCGCCTATGATCATGTCGATAGTCACTTACAGGACTGGCGGTATGATCAGCGAACGAAAAGAAGAAGACTGGATTGGATTTTGGTTTCTCATATACTACACCCATGTATTATCAACAACAGATCTGCTTATGGTTAAAGTACGTAACATTAATATAACAAGAACAACAATTACAGATTGCAGACACCATGCCCTTTGACCTTTTGACCCAAGAACTAGGGCAACCCATACAAGTTTTCCTTCTGTTGAAATTGAGTTATCCTCCATCAGTCAGACACGAAACGACATGCACGCTATCTGTAATTGGGTCACGATGACCTCAACCTTTGCACTCAAGAATAAACTTGTTTGAAGCCCTGAGACAAATTGTCCGGAAGCGTATCACCATTTCATTAATTGAGTCACAATGACCTAGACCCTCTGACTGCAATATCAGTAGACATCTTTGTAAGTGCCTATCCAAGTTTTGTGAAGATCCATCCAGTAGATCTAGAAAAAAACTAGTGGAATTAAAAATGGGGGTACCGGTCGGGACACACAGCCAAGCACGCGCACACACATTTATATCATTATATGAGGATTTTATGATAATTAAAGGAACAACGTTCAACATATCTATGATTCAGTCATGCAGCACTAAAACATATACACATATTTGCATCTGAAATAATAAATATGATTAGAAGCTTATTTTCACATTATGGCACGTTCATGCTTGGTGTGAACAGGCCTTTGCAAACACTAGGAATCTAATCAATAAAGTTAAACGTGCACCGGCTTGCTCTGTTACTGGACTGAGTAACAATTAGCTAAGAAAATTACTTTTATTGATAATTCTGATAATTAGCTCGTTCTGTGTAATGCCCATTTAGATATATCTGATTCTATTATCACTGAACATCCCAATACAGAGTAATGACCTTGAAGAAACAAAGCATATAAATATCTTACAAATAGAGCCAATCAGCAATCAGAATGAACAAGAGTTGGATGCCATATTTATGTGGTCTGCCTTTCATATGGATAGGAAAGCGGATGATGTTAGTTAATTGTTCCCACACTTATCCGAGTTGAATACCTGAGAAATCACTCACACCAAAGTATTAATGGTGTCGTCGTCAGCGTCGATCATTACCGCTTCTCGATACTCATTGATAATCGCACTCTTTATAATAAGCCACATATGTCCGTTTCCCAGCAAATTCCAATAAACTCGCAAGAATTTTTACTAGTGCTACTTCTAGACGGAGCACAATCGATGGCGAAAGTGAAATGTCTGATTCACAAGCCGTTCACGTCTCAATGACTTTCACTGCTGAATACACGGACCTATTTCTAGCTTTGCTCTGCCCATTTCTAGCTATGCTCCGCCCATTTCTAACTATGGCTCGCCCATTTCTATCTAAGCCTGCCCATTTCTATCTAAGCCTGCCCATTTCTAGCCATGCCCCACCCATTTCTAAGCTCGCCCATTTCTATCTAAGCCCACCCATTTATAACGATGCCCCGCCCATTTCTATCTAAGTCTGCCCATTTCTAAGCTCGCCCATTTCTATCTAAGCCCATGATGTCTTGCCCATTTCTATCCCATCCCGCCCATGTCTATCTAAGCCCACCCATTTCTAACGATGCCTCACCCATTTATATTTAAGCCCACCCATTTCTAACGATGCCCCGCCCAATTCTATCTAAGCCTGCCCATTTCTAGCTATGCTCCGCCCATTTCTATCTAAGCCCACGATGCCCCGCCCATTTCTATCCCATCCCGCCCATTTCTAGCTCCGCTGATGCTTTGCTGTGTTGGGATCAATCGAACCATGAATTCCCAGAAAGCCACTATCACGGTATTAACCATTAAGCTGTTCAATATATTAAAACTAATTGGCAGCAACAGCATCCAGTTAAATTAGTTGCAAAATATTTACTGTATTAAATAATAAACACAAACCATACAATTCGCACACTTGACAGACCATTCAATGTTCATGACGGAGCTAGATATGTCAGTCCTTACACATTTTGATTGAAACATCAGCCCACATGTGATGTAATTGCTTATGACATCATACAGTTCAGTGACAGATCACATCTATCCATTGTCTGTTGATGTTATTGTTTCATATCTATACCAGTATGAGAACTGATTCTCAATTTGAAACCATTGCATACGCCTTTAGTGGTCAAGTCAGTCAAAAGCGGATGCTGCAGTGGCTTTGAGGCATGCCAATTTGCAAGCCAAGAGAACATTATTTAAAAAAATTTACCATTGGAGTGACCGTTTCGATAACAGTGGGTCATTCCAGTGGTATGATGTCATAATCAATGACCTCATGAATGATACAGCTTAAAGTTTGTCACAAACACTTAATTGATGACAGACTAAGCTTATTGTATGAATTGCTATGTCTTTACTATTTAATACACATGCTGTTGAATATTTTGAAACTAATTTGCTGCCAGTCAAATTAGTTTCAAAATATTCAACAGCTTATCTGTATACATTTCTGGAAATTAAGTCAGGGAGTTCAGGGATCGACCGATCCCATTCCAGGCAAAGTGAGTGGGGCTTAGCTAGAGATGGATGGAGCACAGCTAAAACTTGATTCCTCCATTCTTCACCATAAAATTCTATATAACCCTCAGATCGGACGCTGTACGCCATTCGAATCGCAAAGTTGAGCCATCCTTCTCTTCACTTAGGGCTTGACACAACCTATTGTTGAATACTAGGTCACATATCTGTGGTTTTTATACAAAAGATTGTATTGAATCCAGCTTTTTCTTCCATTAAATGGCAAGCATGATGTAATAATGAGAAACGACCGCTGTTCATCTCCGTAATGCTCCATGTTAGACGCTAACATACCATGACATCTCAACCACACACACTCTGAACCTCCAGCGCCACCCCTAGGCGATTGCGTTTCAGATCCCTGCACAGTATTTAGCTATAATTATTCATTTGCCATGAGGCTGTGAACACAGTTTCTTGGCCTGTGTAAATTCAATGGAGCTGAATAATTAATAACTGAATATAAAACCAACGCGTTATTTATTCTGAGTAAACCATCATCCCATTCATTCTAAAACACAGCCGCTGATGTGGGCGCATTACGCATTATGTTAAAGACTAGGACCTGCAGGCTGAGGATGTGACTGGAAGCGCTCACCAACCATCAGTTAGTTTCTTATAAATAATCAGCAAGCTTCATATTCAACAGTATTTTGGGAATTCAGAATGAAGCGAGATAGATTTCTGTTTTGTAACAGGACTAGCAGTTAATCTGTCCTCTATATATAATCGTGAAGTAGGCCATAAGACAGGATTACAGATGTGAATATTTCATGTGCCTGCTGCTGGACGCTAATACAGTCATCCATTTATGGCTTTACTCACCCCATCACACACACACAAATTTCTAGCTAAGCACTTCCCACTTTGCATCATAAGAGACACACCTACCCTTTCCTGAAAATCATTTTCCTTTAATCATGTCAGCGACAAATCCCTGAAAAAGTAAATTCTTTACAATTTACAGCATATTCTGTTGTTGACTACTTTGAAGTTAATAGGTTGGAAGCATAAGCAGCAATAGCTTCCAGTCTAATTAATTTCAAAATATTCAACAGTTTTCCTGTACAGTAGAGTTGAAAATGAGATATGGGGGATTCATCTGTGAAAGGGTTCAGCTTATTTAGTTTAGTGAAAGATGACATAAAATTTAAATTACAATACATCTTAAGCTTTTCTACATGTTGTGTTAGTGTAAGATTATACATTTTGAAGTTTTCCGATACCTATTCTTCTTATTTATTAACGCTTCGCTTCCCACGGCGGTAAGGCCTGTATGTGTGGTTGCTGCAACAACCGGTCTTACCGACGAGGAAAGTGATCGATACGAGCTCGCCTCGTGTATAGATGGAAGTCATGATATTTATGTTCGTATCTGGGCCTGGTCTGACTGGTGTAGAAGTCGGTGGTTCGTGACGGTGGTCTTCCGTCGATTCCAGAATTACTTAGCAACAACCCAAACTCTTGCTTCGAGGATATCGAAGTGATAACTTTATTTTACTAATATCTTTACTATACATATTTCCCTTGCAATTATGGGTGGCTTATACTACCACCAAATACTTGGAGTAACTTTTACTGTCACTCGCGTCTATAGAAGTAACTGATTTTTACATAATACGAATACTGGTTATTCTATCATTTCAAAGTTGCGTTTCACGATTCGCTAAATCACTTTCGTCAAATACTGTTCTTGGCTACTTAAAGCCATTCACCAAGAACTTGTTTGAATTTCGACAAATTCAATTTCACAGAACTATACGGACTCGAGGCTAGGTTTACCTAAATGCAATAATTTTCGGACTCCCCATCAAAATTGAAAGTTCCCCTTATGTACTGCTTCGCCATGTCACGGTCATGTTCGGGTTGTTACACCCTACCCTTGGAGACCCCGCTTTGCCTCGTTTTGCTTACTACTCTTACAAAACTTTTGACCAATCCACTTCGGCCATTTCCGTACTCTGAAGATAGACCTGACCATTGGCAAAGCAGTACCAGTTGGTTCTTGAGTGATGGGATCTGTCGGATTTCGGCTTCAATGATGGATATTGCTTTGGCAACCATTTCTAATCTCAAGCTTAATAGCTTACTTGACGGACGCCCTCTGTCAGTTTTTCGTCTCGTTTTCTACTCTACCTGGCGCCGGACATTATTACGTCCTTGTCCGGCCCCTTGCTCATTAGGCTTGCGCCTGCATTTTACAAGGGTGCTGTGACGTAGCGGTGGCGTAGTGACCAGGTGGCCCGCCTGACTCACCAGCATCTGGTGTTGTTGGTCGCTTTTACGGAAACTCGGTTACCGTTATCACGGTCCCACGGTAAGTCGGTCTCTACGTCATTTCTATGAGTCATCCATACTATGCTACCTGTACTCTGTCCGTAGCACCCTACCGACGCTCCTGCTTGAATATTTGGAAACTATTGGTCATAACTTCTGCTGAATACTATAAAAGGTTGTGCCGCTGCTACAGCAACAACTTTCATCTTTTAACTACCGCCAGATACCATCAACTCACAACCCTAGGTCCTTCTCCATTTTATCCAATTTCACTCAATGTTTCGGCTATAGTTTCGCATCGACTGATGCCCCTGTTGATGCATCCAGTTATCCGTTCACTAGCTCCTCTGGTATTCAAATACAATAATTCACTGAGGTCTTAGACTGCAAATATAAGATGTCCCCGGGGTCATGACCCCCCCCCCCAAGACAATCCGATACCTACAATTTGTACCAAAGATTTCTAACCATATATTTGGAAGAATGGCAAGATTGAGATGCTCTGAGAAGTGAGAAGACTATGAAGAGTTACATGTAGGTCACACTGACCTTACTTTTCCATACCCTGCATCTTTAACCTAAGATTCACACCTTTATCTAGCCGTACAATAATCAGGGAAACTGTATCATTAAAATTATCGTCCAGACAAAACATTCCTTTACGGTGTACTTAAAGGTCTTGTGAGGACTTGCGGTCGATAACGAGTTTTAATTAATTTTATGGTCTACTACACTATTTAAACACAATAGCGTCACTTTGGAGTGAGAAAAATATGTTAGGCAGCCCAAATAACGAGATTAAATGACGCCTCAATCTGAATCACATCACCACTCGCTGTGACGTCACACCGGGAACGGCGCTGTGAGCTGGGTCAATATTTTTCTGTCTGTAGTACAAAGGTAACATATTTTAAAACGTGCGTTTAACAGGATAGACGTCACCTACCAAAACATAAATTATGTCAGGTTGAAGCTAAGTCTTCAAGAAATTAAAAATCATGATTTTTAAAAATCTATTATGATATTTACTAATTTTTAATGGTTTCATGGATAGCTATATATTCGCATAATAATAGGCCTATAACTACGGTAAACAATGGGCAGTGCTGAAAATCAGCAATATTTCAATGCATGTGACAAATACTCTGTAGTCTAGTAGGCCTAATTGCGGATCCATTCTTGAAAGGACTGGGTGTACTATGTACTGTCTGGGATGGATGGATGTGAGCGTGATGATCGAGGTTGGTGGGAGAGGTTGATGATGGCTATAATTGTACTATTATTCATATCTAAATGTATAGGCTACAGGGTGCAGTAACCTTTTCTGGAGATTACGAATCTACAATAAGTGTGTCAATGTGTACTATGTGAAATTTCCCCTGATTACTGATTAGAATGTAATTGTTTACCTATAAGCTTTTGGCAATGTGTTTGTACAATAATAATAATGTAGAGGCATGTACGGGTCAACATGTACGTTGGTGTGTGTGTGTGTGTGGGGGGGGGGGGGGGGCGTCACGCCTGTGACAACCATATGAACTATATCGTTTTCAAACCAACTTCTTCCATGTATGGAAGTAGCATACACTCATATTTCAATGTTATGAAAAAGCAAAACTGTAGCGGATGAACAAATTTTAAATAGGTAGGTGAACTGACAGATGTTCAGAGGTCGCTAGCGTATCATCTTTACTTACAGTGCAGCTCATAAACAAGTTTAAATGCTTCCAAAGCAAAAACACAAATATGTTAGTTAGAACCATATGAACATGATACAAGAAATGTTATGTTGAATATTTTGAACACAATTCGGGTTGACATCCAACCCAATTATGTTCAAAACATTCAATAGTATATGTTATTTAAGTTGTACTATAAGCATGCGGACGGCAGTGAAAGCCTCACTACGCACCTCGACCGCTGCCTAAATTGTAAACAAACCGTGTACTGCCAATAATATGTCAATGTAGACTATACGCAAATAGATTAGTTTTGATTAGATTTATATTTACCCGACATTTTAGTTAACTTTAAACACATAACTTGAGTAACTGCTATAGTGCAATCATAAATTTATTCATAAGCCTACACAATGGTAAATTGCGATCGTACGTGCACTGAGTGGTGTAGGCCTTCTTAACTATCATTTAAAAAGTCGTGTACATGCATGCCTATCATATATGCAAAATCTCTGCAGTCAATTCAGAAAGATAACATTATATGCATTTGTAGAATTGTATTCCAAGAAGTGTGTGGGTGGGTTTGATTAAATATAACCTAATTCACGTACACGAACTCCGATGTTACTGTCACCTTTAACAGGCCTATACGTTAGAATTGTGATGTCAGGCACCGTGACCATGAGGCCTGTCCTTTAAATTTTAATCAACAAAAATATCATCAACTTAGATATTATTGAACCTTTGTGCATCTCGAACAATGTAGTTTCACTGCGTGAACAATGAATTGTCAAAGAATAGGTGCATAGGTGCCTAATACATGCAGCAGTAGAGAGCCTAGCTTTGCTCCCGAGGTAATGGTGTCTTCCCGGTGTGACGTCACAACTCTAGCGCGATAGCTAAAAACGTTTGGTTGTCAAGGTGGTTGCTATATGCTTATCTCAGCTTTGGCTGGGCCGATTACAAAAATTTAAAAAGCATTTTGTTCTTCTAGTAAAGGAGAATCTGTATTATGATTGTCAAGTTAATCGGAGCGATCGGGTATCTAGTCCTCATAACATCTTTAACGATGAAACGTATTGACTCACTACCCTACTTTTGCTTATCTATGGTAAAAATATGAATGACTCGATCCAGCTTAAAGTGTTTCAACCAAGTCAAAAGGATGACCTAATTTTTCTTTGTGTGGCGTGGGGATAGAGAGAAATGTACATAGAATATTTCCAAATCAATTCATAACAAACAGCGAGTGAGAAGCGACAGAGTACAAATCAATGGATAATAACAGACAGGACAATTGTGGATAATTGAATTTAGGAGTATCTAATGAATTCCTGACACACGCAAAACAATGCTGCTGGTGGTGCCACGATATGGCGATCAATAAAAACAGATATATTGATCCCGGACTGTCAGTATGCAATCTGTCGTGCTGATTAATGATCGACAGTGTCGCCTGTGCATGAAATATTCACAAGTTCAGCCTTTTCCATGAGATTCTGGCAAACAGTTTAGCATACCAGTAGAACAAAGCCAATTACTGATCATATAATAATGATATGATAAAACCTACACGGCTAATGTGAGTGCAAGCACATACCTCAGACACGGCAAATACACACGCATGCTCTCACACGCATGCTCTCTCTCTCACCCACCCACAGACACAAACACACAGACACCCACAAGTGTGCACACATGCACGTACACATGCATGCACATACATACGTGTGTACACTTGTACATCAGCACACACATACGCACAGTCAAATTCACTTCATCCACAACACACTAGTTTAATTGTCTCACTAGTTTAATTGTCTCGCTGGTTTAATTGTCTCGCTAGTTTAATTACCTCGCTAGTTTAATTGTCTCGCTAGTTTAATTGTCCCGCTAGTTTAACTGTCTCACTAGTTTAATTGTCTCGCTAGTTTAATTGTCTCGCTAGTTTAATTATCTCGCTAGTTTAATTGTCCCGCTAGTTTAATTATTTCGCTAGCTTAACTGTCTCGCTAGTTTAATTGCCTCGCTAGTTTAATTGTCTCGTTTGTTTAATTGTCTCGCTAGTTTAATTATCTCGCTAGTTTAACTGTCTCGCTAGTTTAATTATCTCGCTAGTTTAATTGTCTCGCTAGTTTAATTATCTCGCTAGTTTAATTATCTCGCTAGTTTAATTATCTCGCTAGTTTAATTATCTCGCTAGTTTAATTATCTCGCTAGTTTAATTGTCTCGCTAGTTTAATTATCTCGCTAGTTTAATTGTCTCGCTAGTTTAATTATCTCACTAGTTTAATTATCTCACTAGTTTAATTATCTCGCTAGTTTAACTGTCTCGCTAGTTTAATTGTCTCACTAGTTTAATTATCTCACTAGTTTAATTGTCTCGCTAGTTTAATTGTCTAGCTAGTTTAATTGTCTCACTAGTTTAATTGTCTCGCTAGTTTAATTATCTCGATAGTTTAATTGTCTAGCTAGTTTAACTGTCTTGCTAGTTTAATTATCTCACTAGTTTAATTATCTCACTAGTTTAATTATCTCACTAGTTTAACTGTCTCGCTAGTTTAACTGTCTCGCTAGTTTAATTGTCTCGCTAGTTTAATTGTCTCGCTAGTTTAATTACCTCGCTAGTTTAATTGTCTCGCTAGTTTAATTGTCCCGCTAGTTTAATTATCTCACTAGTTTAACTGTCTCGCTAGTTTAATTGTCTCGCTAGTTTAATTATCTCGCTAGTTTAACTGTCCCGCTAGTTTAATTATCTCGCTAGTTTAACTGTCTCGCTAGTTTAATTGCCTCGCTAGTTTAATTGCCTCGCTAGTTTAATTGTCTCGTTAGTTTAATTGTCTCGCTAGTTTAATTATCTCGCTAGTTTAACTGTCTCGCTAGTTTAATTATCTCGCTAGTTTAATTGTCTCGCTAGTTTAATTATCTCGCTAGTTTAATTATCTCACTAGTTTAATTGTCTCACTAGTTTAATTATCTCGCTAGTTTAATTGTCTCGCTAGTTTAATTATCTCGCTAGTTTAATTGTCTCGCTAGTTTAATTATCTCGCTAGTTTAATTATCTCGCTAGTTTAATTATCTCGCTAGTTTAATTGTCTCGCTAGTTTAATTATCTCGCTAGTTTAATTATCTCGCTAGTTTAATTGTCTCGCTAGTTTAATTATCTCGCTAGTTTAATTGTCTCACTAGTTTAACTGTCTCACTAGTTTAATTGTCTCGCTAGTTTAATTGTCTCGCTAGTTTAATTGTCTCGCTAGTTTAATTATCTCGCTAGTTTAATTATCTCACTAGTTTAACTGTCTCACTAGTTTAATTATCTCACTAGTTTAATTATCTCGCTAGTTTAACTGTCTCGCTAGTTTAACTGTCTCGCTAGTTTAATTGTCTCGCTAGTTTAATTATCTCACTAGTTTAACTGTCTCGCTAGTTTAACTGTCTCACTAGTTTAATTGTCTCGCTAGTTTAATTGTCTCGCTAGTTTAATTACCTCGCTAGTTTAATTGTCTCGCTAGTTTAATTGTCCCGCTAGTTTAATTATCTCACTAGTTTAACTGTCTCGCTAGTTTAATTGTCTCGCTAGTTTAATTATCTCGCTAGTTTAATTGTCCCGCTAGTTTAATTATCTCGCTAGTTTAACTGTCTCGCTAGTTTAATTGCCTCGCTAGTTTAATTGCCTCGCTAGTTTAATTGTCTCGTTAGTTTAATTATCTCGCTAGTTTAACTGTCTCGCTAGTTTAATTATCTCGCTAGTTTAATTGTCTCGCTAGTTTAATTATCTCGCTAGTTTAATTATCTCGCTAGTTTAATTATCTCACTAGTTTAATTGTCTCGCTAGTTTAATTATCTCGCTAGTTTAATTGTCTCGCTAGTTTAATTATCTCGCTAGTTTAATTGTCTCGCTAGTTTAATTATCTCGCTAGTTTAATTATCTCGCTAGTTTAATTGTCTCGCTAGTTTAATTATCTCGCTAGTTTAATTGTCTCGCTCGTTTAATTATCTCGCTAGTTTAATTGTCTCGCTAGTTTAATTATCTCGCTAGTTTAATTATCTCACTAGTTTAATTATCTCACTAGTTTAATTATCTCACTAGTTTAACTGTCTCACTAGTTTAATTAAGTGTAAACAAGAAAAGTCAAAATTTAGGTTGATGGTTCAATGACTATATAGATAATTATATTAAGGTAATGTAATTAATACATATTGGGAATTATACATTCCATGACTGGTTTTGCTCTTTTTGACCTCATTAGATTGAGCCAGGATTCAAACGAAAGATAATCGATGAGCCAAGGCAGTTTGAGCCTGAATGACATCACATAGAGAGCACCAGCTTACCAGCACATGTTACCAATTGTACATAAGTAATTTATTAAAAGTTCATGTCAAAATACATGTAAGTTTCAGTGTGATGCAGAGTGGATAATTGCTGCAATCATGATAAAGATTAAAAATACGCGTTGAATTTTTTCAAGAAAATTTAAATTTTCTCAAAGAAAATGTTAATTTGCGAAACGAGAGAAATCAATTTTGGAAAATTTACCACTGGAATGACTGGCTCGGTTATCGAGTCAGTCATTCCATCGTAAATTTTCAAAAAAAAAATTTTCTTGGTCTGCATATGGACATTTCTTAAGACCACAGCACAGGCAAGTGTGGCTGATATGCATGTTAGACTCATGGTGAATTAAATTTTGGATGCAGGCCGCCGATTGGGCTGCTACTTTAAGTCAATCTATCCTCTGCTTCTCTAAAAGGCTTGACACTGTAAAATGTGGCAAGCATAGAAGCGAGAGAATCACTCGATAAGACAGCATGTTCAAAATGTGGGAAATGAAATATTTTGTGATGTATTTTACTTCGGATTTCAAGACATATTACAATTTGCCTCTATTTCAAAATAAGCTTCTCTAGATGTCATTCAATTTGGCATTTGGCTAAAACTGATAAATATTACATTGGCACATTCATAAGTTGATTTCTTCCTGTTAATTCCAATTCACCTTTCCAGAGTACCCATCCATCATATGACGTCATAATGAACTGCGCGATGTGTACAACGACATCATAATGAATGACGTCGATAAGTACGTCACGAACGCATATTTGAAGATGGTCTATGCTTTGTTGTACAAATTGTTTGCTTTTAATATTTAATAAATATTCTGTTGAATATTTTGAAACTAATTTGACTGGGCGCTGTTGCTCCCATAGGCAGCAACAGCACCCAGTCAAATTAGTTACAAAATATTCAACAGCTTCCCTGTATAGTTTTCAGGAAATTGATAGCTAAGGCATTTGGGGGATCGATCAATTTCAACACGGTGAGGTGTGGGTGGAGCTTAGCTAGTGATGGGCGGGGCATGGCTAAAAATGGAAAGGTCCATTACGACAGACGTGAACATGATGTATTTTACTTCGGATTTCAAGACACATATTACAATTTGCCTCTATTTCAAAATAAGCTTCTCTAGATGTCATTCAATTTGGCATTTGGCTAAAACTGATAAATATTACATTGGCACATTCATAAGCTGTTTTGTTCCTGTTAATTTCAATTACGACAGATGTGAACATGATAAGCTTAGACAATTCACATTCTCTAGTATTATAAGACAGAATAAATAGATGCAATTTTCACCCATTCTATAATTGATGTGAAGGCGAGTGCGCTGGGACATAGACACGTCACCTCTCATTACAATCATCATCCATTGTGAAACATGGCAAGAGATCTATGCTGGATATAATCTAAGGATCAAGAATGATTGATGATGAGGGGGGGATGGGGGGGGGGAGGAGGGGGGGGGGCACATATGTGATGCTCCAGCCTCCACAGTGAAGCATATAGCTGGTCATTTATCATTTTATATAATGAATTTGTTGATATTGGTCAAAATATCTATAATCTATATTTAGTATATTGACTATGGGGGGGGGGGGGGGAGGGGGGGGGGAGGGGAAGGCGGAAAGCAAAAGCACTGGATTAGTCTCTGTTCATTTGTCTGCTGGTTCCTGCTTCAACAAAATATCTGTACCTCTTTTAACAATCCAGTCGGCCAAATTAGCTTTTGTGAAAAATGTCAATTAGCAGACTAAGGAGTATTTTTTTTAATTTACCACTGCCTCAATAACCAAGCCAGTCATGCTACTGGTAAATTTTTAAAAAGTCTTCTTGATCTCGAAATGGACATATCTTTGAGAAAATTGAAATTTTCAAAGGGCCAACTTTAACAAATTTGAGCATGTTAAAACTTAAAAGGTTAATTCCGTCTCATTGATCATGATCGGGACAAGGATGAAAATCAGAGGGTTTATACGCCTTCCATGTCCTCTGTGAACTCCCTCTCATTGATCATGATCGGGACAAGGAGGAAAATCTCAGGATTCATACACCTTCCACATCCTCTGTGAAGTCCCTCTCATTGATCATGTTCGGGACAAGGAGGAAAATCTCAGGGTTCATACACCTTCCACATCCTCTGTGAAGTCCCTCTCATTGATCATGATCGAGAGAAGGATGAAAATCTCAGGGTTCATACACCTTCCATGTCCTCTGTGAAGTCCCTCGCATTGATCATGATCGGGACAAGGATGAAAATCTCAGGGTTCATACACCTTCCATGTCCTCTGTGAACTCCCTCTCATTGATCATGATCGGGACAACGATGAAAATCTCAGGGTTTATACACCTTCCATGTCCTCTGTGAACTCCCTCTCATTGATCATGATCGGGATAAGGATGAAAATCTCAGGGTTCACACGCCTTCCATGTCCTCTGTGAACTCCCTCTCATTGATCATGATCGGGACAAGGATGAAAATCTCATGGTTCATACGCCTTCCACGTCCTCTGTGAACTCCCTCTCATTGATCATGATCGGGACAAGGATGAAAATCTCAGGGTTCATACGCCTTCCATGTCCTCTGTGAACTCCCTCTCATTGATCATGATCGAGACAAGGATGAAAATCTCAGGGTTCATACGCCTTCCATGTCCTCTGTGAACTCCCTCTCATTGATCATGATCGAGACAAGGATGAAAATCTCAGGGTTCATACGCCTTCCACGTCCTCTGTGAAGTCCCTCTCATTGATCATGATCGGGACAACGATGAAAATCTCAGGGTTCATACACCTTCCATGTCCTCCGTGAAGTCCGTCTCATTGATCATGATCGGGACAAGGATGAAAATCTCAGGGTTCATACGCCTTCCACGTCCTCTGTGAAGTCCCTCTCATTGATCATGATCGAGAGAAGGATGAAAATCTCAGGGTTCATACGCCTTCCATGTCCTCTGTGAAGTCCCTCTCATTGATCATGATCGGGACAAGGATGAAAATCTCAGGGTTCATACACCTTCCATGTCCTCTGTGAAGTCCCTCTCATTGATCATGATCGGGACAAGGATGAAAATCTCAGGGTTCATACACATTCCATGTCCTCTGTGAAGTCACTCTCATTGATCATGATCGAGAGAAGGATGAAAATCTCAGGGTTCATACACCTTCCATGTCCTCCGTTAAGTCCCTCTCATTGATCATGATCGGGACAAGGATGAAAATCTCAGGGTTCATACGCCTTCCATGTCCTCCGTGAAGTCCCTCTCATTGATCATGATCGGGACAAGGATGAAAATCTCAGGGTTCATACACCTTCCATGTCCTCTGTGAAGTCCCTCTCATTGATCATGATCGGGACAACGATGAAAATCTCAGGGTTCATACACCTTCCATGTCCTCTGTGAAGTCCCTCTCATTGATCATGATCGAGACAAGGATGAAAATCTCAGGGTTCATACGCCTTCCATGTCCTCTGTGAACTCCCTCTCATTGATCATGATCGGGACAAGGATGAAAATCTCAGGGTTCATACACCTTCCATGTCCTCTGTGAACTCACTCTCATTGATCATGATCGGAACAAGGATGAAAATCTCAGGGTTCATACGCCTTCCATGTCCTCTGTGAACTCCCTCTCATTGATCATGATCGGGACAAGGATGAAAATTTCAGGGTTCATACACCTTCCATGTCCTCTGTGAACTCCCTCTCATTGATCATGATCGAGACAAGGATGAAAATTTCAGGGTTCATACACCTTCCATGTCCTCTGTGAACTCCCTCTCATTGATCATGATCGGGACAAGGATGAAAATCTCAGGGTTCATACGCCTTCCATGTCCTCTGTGAACTCCCTCTCATTGATCATGATCGGGACAAGGATGAAAATTTCAGGGTTCATACACCTTCCACGTCCTCTGTGAACTCCCTCTCATTGATCATGATCGGGATAAGGATGAAAATTTCAGGGTTCATACACCGTCCATGTCCTCTGTGAAGTCCCTCTCATTGATCATGATCGGGACAAGGATGAAAATTTCAGGGTTCATACACCTTCCATGTCCTCTGTGAAGTCCCTCTCATTGATCATGATCGAGAGAAGGATGAAAATCTCAGGGTTCATACACCTTCCATGTCCTCTGTGAACTCCCTCTCATTGATCATGATCGGGACAAGGATGAAAATTTCAGGGTTCATACACCTTCCATGTCCTCTGTGAACTCCCTCTCATTGATCATGATCGGGACAAGGATGAAAATCTCAGGGTTCACACGCCTTCAATGTCCTCTGTGAACTCCCTCTCATTGATCATGATCGGGATAAGGATGAAAATCTCAGGGTTCATACGCCTTCCACGTCCTCTGTGAAGTCCCTCTCATTGATCATGATAGGGACAAGGATGAAAATCTCAGGGTTCATACACCTTCCATGTCCTCTGTGAATTCCCTCTCATTGATCATGATCGGGACAAGGATGAAAATCTCAGGGTTCATACGCCTTCCATGTCCTCTGTGAACTCCCTCTCATTGATCATGATCGAGACAAGGAGGAAAATCTCAGGGTTCATACGCCTTCCATGTCCTCTGTGAACTCCCTCTCATTGATCATGATCGGGACAAGGATGAAAATCTCAGGGTTCATACGCCTTCCACGTCCTCTGTGAACTCCCTCTCATTGATCATGATCGGGATAAGGATGAAAATCTCAGGGTTCATACACCTTCCATGTCCTCTGTGAAGTCCCTCTCATTGATCATGATAGGGACAAGGATGAAAATCTCAGGGTTCATACACCTTCCATGTCCTCTGTGAAGTCCCTCTCATTGATCATGATCGGGACAAGGATGAAAATCCCAGGGTTCATACGCCTTCCATGTCCTCTGTGAACTCCCTCTCATTGATCATGATCGAGACAAGGAGGAAAATCTCAGGGTTCATACGCCTTCCATGTCCTCTGTGAACTCCCTCTCATTGATCATGATCGGGACAAGGATGAAAATCTCAGGGTTCATACGCCTTCCATGTCCTCTGTGAACTCCCTCTCATTGATCATGATCGGGATAAGGATGAAAATTTCAGGGTTCATACACCTTCCATGTCCTCTGTGAACTCCCTCTCATTGATCATGATCGGGACAAGGATGAAAATTTCAGGGTTCATACACCTTCCATGTCCTCTGTGAAGTCCCTCTCATTGATCATGATCGGGACAAGGATGAAAATCTCAGGGTTCATACACCTTCCATGTCCTCTGTGAACTCCCTCGCATTGATCATGATCGGGACAAGGATGAAAATCATAGGGTTTATACACCTTCCACGTCCTCTGTGAAGTCCCTTTCATTGATCATGATCGGAACAAGGATGAAAATCTCAGGGTTCATACGCCTTCCATGTCCTCTATGAACTCCCTCTCATTGATCATGATCGGGACAAGGATGAAAATCTCAGGGTTTATACCTTCCAGGTCCTCTGTGAAGTCCCTTTCATTGATCATGATCGGAACAAGGATGAAAATCTCAGGGTTCATTCGCCTTCCATGTCCTCTATGAACTCCCTCTCATTGATCATGATCGGGACAACGATGAAAATCTCAGGGTTCATACACCTTCCATGTCCTCTGTGAAGTCCCTCTCATTGATCATGATCGGGACAAGGATGAAAATCCCAGGGTTCATACGCCTTCCATGTCCTCTGTGAACTCCCTCTCATTGATCATGATCGAGACAAGGAGGAAAATCTCAGGGTTCATACGCCTTCCATGTCCTCTGTGAACTCCCTCTCATTGATCATGATCGGGACAAGGATGAAAATCTCAGGGTTTATACACATTCCATGTCCTCTGTGAAGTCACTCTCATTGATCATGATCGAGAGAAGGATGAAAATCTCAGGGTTCATACACCTTCCATGTCCTCCGTTAAGTCCCTCTCATTGATCATGATCGGGACAAGGATGAAAATCTCAGGGTTCATACGCCTTCCATGTCCTCCGTGAAGTCCCTCTCATTGATCATGATCGGGACAAGGATGAAAATCTCAGGGTTCATACACCTTCCATGTCCTCTGTGAAGTCCCTCTCATTGATCATGATCGGGACAACGATGAAAATCTCAGGGTTCATACACCTTCCATGTCCTCTGTGAAGTCCCTCTCATTGATCATGATTGAGACAAGGATGAAAATCTCAGGGTTCATACGCCTTCCATGTCCTCTGTGAACTCCCTCTCATTGATCATGATCGGGACAAGGATGAAAATCTCAGGGTTCATACACCTTCCATGTCCTCTGTGAACTCACTCTCATTGATCATGATCGGGACAAGGATGAAAATCTCAGGGTTCATACGCCTTCCATGTCCTCTGTGAACTCCCTCTCATTGATCATGATCGGGACAAGGATGAAAATCTCAGGGTTCATACACCTTCCATGTCCTCTGTGAACTCCCTCTCATTGATCATGATCGGGACAAGGATGAAAATTTCAGGGTTCATACACCTTCCATGTCCTCTGTGAACTCCCTCTCATTGATCATGATCGGGACAAGGATGAAAATCTCAGGGTTCATACGCCTTCCATGTCCTCTGTGAACTCCCACTCATTGATCATGATCGGGACAAGGATGAAAATCTCAGGGTTCATACGCCTTCCATGTCCTCTGTGAACTCCCTCTCATTGATCATGATCGGGATAAGGATGAAAATTTCAGGGTTCATACACCTTCCATGTCCTCTGTGAACTCCCTCTCATTGATCATGATCGGGATAAGGATGAAAATTTCAGGGTTCATACACCGTCCATGTCCTCTGTGAAGTCCCTCTCATTGATCATGATCGGGACAAGGATGAAAATTTCAGGGTTCATACACCTTCCATGTCCTCTGTGAAGTCCCTCTCATTGATCATGATCGAGAGAAGGATGAAAATCTCAGGGTTCATACACCTTCCATGTCCTCTGTGAACTCCCTCTCATTGATCATGATCGGGACAAGGATGAAAATTTCAGGGTTCATACACCTTCCATGTCCTCTGTGAACTCCCTCTCATTGATCATGATCGGGACAAGGATGAAAATCTCAGGGTTCACACGCCTTCAATGTCCTCTGTGAACTCCCTCTCATTGATCATGATCGGGACAAGGATGAAAATCTCAGGGTTCATACGCCTTCCATGTCCTCTGTGAAGTCCCTCTCATTGATCATGATAGGGACAAGGATGAAAATCTCAGGGTTCATACACCTTCCATGTCCTCTGTGAAGTCCCTCTCATTGATCATGATCGGGACAAGGATGAAAATCTCAGGGTTCATACGCCTTCCATGTCCTCTGTGAACTCCCTCTCATTGATCATGATCGAGACAAGGATGAAAATCTCAGGGTTCATACGCCTTCCATGTCCTCTGTGAACTCCCTCTCATTGATCATGATCGGGACAAGGATGAAAATCTCAGGGTTCATACGCCTTCCACGTCCTCTGTGAACTCCCTCTCATTGATCATGATCGGGATAAGGATGAAAATTTCAGGGTTCATACACCTTCCACGTCCTCTGTGAACTCCCTCTCATTGATCATGATCGGGATAAGGATGAAAATTTCAGGGTTCATACACCTTCCATGTCCTCTGTGAAGTCCCTCTCATTGATCATGATCGGGACAAGGATGAAAATTTCAGGGTTCATACACCTTCCATGTCCTCTGTGAACTCCCTCGCATTGATCATGATCGGGACAAGGATGAAAATCATAGGGTTTATACACCTTCCACGTCCTCTGTGAAGTCCCTTTCATTGATCATGATCGGAACAAGGATGAAAATCTCAGGGTTCATACGCCTTCCATGTCCTCTATGAACTCCCTCTCATTGATCATGATCGGGACAAGGATGAAAATCTCAGGGTTTATACCTTCCAGGTCCTCTGTGAAGTCCCTTTCATTGATCATGATCGGAACAAGGATGAAAATCTCAGGGTTCATTCGCCTTCCATCTCCTCTATGAACTCCCTCTCATTGATCATGATCGGGACAACGATGAAAATCTCAGGGTTCATACACCTTCCATGTCCTCTGTGAAGTCCCTCTCATTGATCATGATCGGGACAAGGATGAAAATCTCAGGGTTCACACGCCTTCCATGTCCTCTGTGAACTCCCTCTCATTGATCATGATCGAGACAAGGAGGAAAATCTCAGGGTTCATACGCCTTCCATGTCCTCTGTGAACTCCCTCTCATTGATCATGATCGGGACAAGGATGAAAATCTCAGGGTTCATACACCTTCCATGTCCTCTGTGAAGTCCCTCTCATTGATCATGATCGAGACAAGGATGAAAATCTCAGGGTTCATACACCTTCCATGTCCTCTGTGAACTCCCTCTCATTGATCATGATCGGGACAAGGATGAAAATCTCAGGGTTCTTACGCCTTCCATGTCCTCTGTGAACTCCCTCTCATTGATCATGATCGGGACAAGGATGAAAATCTCAGGGTTCATACGCCTTCCATGTCCTCTGTGAACTCCCTCTCATTGATCATGATCGGGATAAGGATGAAAATCTCAGGGTTCATACACCTTCCATGTCCTCTGTGAACTCCCTCTCATTGATCATGATCGGGATAAGGATGAAAATCTCAGGGTTCATACACCTTCCATGTCCTCTGTGAAGTCCCTCTCATTGATCATGATCGGGACAAGGATGAAAATCTCAGGGTTCATACACCTTCCATGTCCTCTGTGAAGTCCCTCTCATTGATCATGATCGAGAGAAGGATGAAAATCTCAGGGTTCATACACCTTCCATGTCCTCTGTGAACTCCCTCTCATTGATCATGATCGGGACAAGGATGAAAATTTCAGGGTTCATACACCTTCCATGTCCTCTGTGAACTCCCTCTCATTGATCATGATCGGGACAAGGATGAAAATCTCAGGGTTCACACGCCTTCAATGTCCTCTGTGAACTCCCTCTCATTGATCATGATCGGGATAAGGATGAAAATCTCAGGGTTCATACGCCTTCCATGTCCTCTGTGAACTCCCTCGCATTGATCATGATCGGGACAAGGATGAAAATCATAGGGTTTATACACCTTCCATGTCCTCTGTGAAGTCCCTTTCATTGATCATGATCGGAACAAGGATGAAAATCTCAGGGTTCATACGCCTTCCATGTCCTCTATGAACTCCCTCTCATTGATCATGATCGGGACAACGATGAAAATCTCAGGGTTCATACACCTTCCATGTCCTCTGTGAAGTCCCTCTCATTGATCATGATCGAGACAAGGATGAAAATCTCAGGGTTCATACGCCTTCCATGTCCTCTGTGAACTCCCTCTCATTGATCATGATCGGGACAAGGATGAAAATCTCAGGGTTCATACACCTTCCATGTCCTCTGTGAACTCACTCTCATTGATCATGATCGGGACAAGGATGAAAATCTCAGGGTTCATACGCCTTCCATGTCCTCTGTGAACTCCCTCTCATTGATCATGATCGGGACAAGGATGAAAATCTCAGGGTTCATACACCTTCCATGTCCTCTGTGAACTCCCTCTCATTGATCATGATCGAGACAAGGATGAAAATCTCAGGGTTCATACACCTTCCATGTCCTCTGTGAACTCCCTCTCATTGATCATGATCGGGACAAGGATGAAAATCTCAGGGTTCATACGCCTTCCATGTCCTCTGTGAACTCCCTCTCATTGATCATGATCGGGACAAGGATGAAAATCTCAGGGTTCATACGCCTTCCATGTCCTCTGTGAACTCCCTCTCATTGATCATGATCGGGACAAGGATGAAAATCTCAGGGTTCATACACCTTCCATGTCCTCTGTGAAGTCCCTCTCATTGATCATGATCGGGACAAGGATGAAAATCTCAGGGTTCATACACCTTCCATGTCCTCTGTGAACTCCCTCGCATTGATCATGATCGGGACAAGGATGAAAATCATAGGGTTTATACACCTTCCACGTCCTCTGTGAAGTCCCTTTCATTGATCATGATCGGAACAAGGATGAAAATCTCAGGGTTCATACGCCTTCCATGTCCTCTATGAACTCCCTCTCATTGATCATGATCGGGACAAGGATGAAAATCTCAGGGTTTATACCTTCCAGGTCCTCTGTGAAGTCCCTTTCATTGATCATGATCGGAACAAGGATGAAAATCTCAGGGTTCATACACCTTCCATGTCCTCTGTGAAGTCCCTCTCATTGATCATGATCGGGACAACGATGAAAATCTCAGGGTTCATACACCTTCCATGTCCTCTGTGAAGTCCCTCTCATTGATCATGATCGAGAGAAGGATGAAAATCTCAGGGTTCATACACCTTCCATGTCCTCTGTGAACTCCCTCTCATTGATCATGATCGGGACAAGGATGAAAATTTCAGGGTTCATACACCTTCCATGTCCTCTGTGAACTCCCTCTCATTGATCATGATCGGGACAAGGATGAAAATCTCAGGGTTCACACGCCTTCCATGTCCTCTGTGAACTCCCTCTCATTGATCATGATCGGGATAAGGATGAAAATCTCAGGGTTCATACGCCTTCCATGTCCTCTGTGAACTCCCTCGCATTGATCATGATCGGGACAAGGATGAAAATCATAGGGTTTATACACCTTCCATGTCCTCTGTGAAGTCCCTCTCATTGATCATGATCGGAACAAGGATGAAAATCTCAGGGTTCATACGCCTTCCATGTCCTCTATGAACTCCCTCTCATTGATCATGATCGGGACAACGATGAAAATCTCAGGGTTCATACACCTTCCATGTCCTCTGTGAAGTCCCTCTCATTGATCATGATCGAGACAAGGATGAAAATCTCAGGGTTCATACGCCTTCCATGTCCTCTGTGAACTCCCTCTCATTGATCATGATCGGGACAAGGATGAAAATCTCAGGGTTCATACACCTTCCATGTCCTCTGTGAACTCACTCTCATTGATCATGATCGGGACAAGGATGAAAATCTCAGGGTTCATACGCCTTCCATGTCCTCTGTGAACTCCCTCTCATTGATCATGATCGGGACAAGGATGAAAATCTCAGGGTTCATACACCTTCCATGTCCTCTGTGAACTCCCTCTCATTGATCATGATCGAGACAAGGATGAAAATCTCAGGGTTCATACACCTTCCATGTCCTCTGTGAACTCCCTCTCATTGATCATGATCGGGACAAGGATGAAAATCTCAGGGTTCATACGCCTTCCATGTCCTCTGTGAACTCCCTCTCATTGATCATGATCGGGACAAGGATGAAAATCTCAGGGTTCATACGCCTTCCATGTCCTCTGTGAACTCCCTCTCATTGATCATGATCGGGATAAGGATGAAAATCTCAGGGTTCATACACCTTCCATGTCCTCTGTGAAGTCCCTCTCATTGATCATGATCGGGACAAGGATGAAAATCTCAGGGTTCATACACCTTCCATGTCCTCTGTGAACTCCCTCGCATTGATCATGATCGGGACAAGGATGAAAATCATAGGGTTTATACACCTTCCACGTCCTCTGTGAAGTCCCTTTCATTGATCATGATCGGAACAAGGATGAAAATCTCAGGGTTCATACGCCTTCCATGTCCTCTATGAACTCCCTCTCATTGATCATGATCGGGACAAGGATGAAAATCTCAGGGTTTATACCTTCCAGGTCCTCTGTGAAGTCCCTTTCATTGATCATGATCGGGACAAGGATGAAAATCTCAGGGTTCATTCGCCTTCCATGTCCTCTGTGAACTCCCTCTCATTGATCATGATCGGGATAAGGATGAAAATCTCAGGGTTCATACACCTTCCATGTCCTCTGTGAAGTCCCTCTCATTGATCATGATCGGGACAAGGATGAAAATTTCAGGGTTCATACACCTTCCATGTCCTCTGTGAACTCCCTCGCATTGATCATGATCGGGACAAGGATGAAAATCTCAGGGTTCATACGCCTTCCATGTCCTCTGTGAAGTCCCTCTCATTGATCATGATCGGGACAAGGATGAAAATCTCAGGGTTCATACGCCTTCCATGTCCTCTATGAACTCCCTCTCATTGATCATGATCGGGACAAGGATGAAAATCTCAGGGTTCATACGCCTTCCATGTCCTCTGTGAAGTCCCTCTCATTGATCATGATCGGAACAAGGATGAAAATCTCAGGGTTCATTCGCCTTCCATCTCCTCTATGAACTCCCTCTCATTGATCATGATCGGGACAACGATGAAAATCTCAGGGTTCATACACCTTCCATGTCCTCTGTGAAGTCCCTCTCATTGATCATGATCGGGACAAGGATGAAAATCTCAGGGTTCACACGCCTTCCATGTCCTCTGTGAACTCCCTCTCATTGATCATGATCGGGACAAGGATGAAAATCTCAGGGTTCATACGCCTTCCATGTCCTCTGTGAACTCCCTCTCATTGATCATGATCGAGACAAGGAGGAAAATCTCAGGGTTCATACACCTTCCATGTCCTCTGTGAAGTCCCTCTCATTGATCATGATCGGGACAAGGATGAAAATTTCAGGGTTCATACACCTTCCATGTCCTCTGTGAAGTCCCTCTCATTGATCATGATCGGGACAAGGATGAAAATCTCAGGGTTCATACGCCTTCCATGTCCTCTGTGAACTCCCTCTCATTGATCATGATCGGGACAAGGATGAAAATCTCAGGGTTCATACGCCTTCCATGTCCTCTGTGAAGTCCCTCTCATTGATCATGATCGGGATAAGGATGAAAATCTCAGGGTTCATACACCTTCCACGTCCTCTGTGAACTCCCTCTCATTGATCATGATCGGGATAAGGATGAAAATCTCAGGGTTCATACACCTTCCATGTCCTCTGTGAAGTCCCTCTCATTGATCATGATCGGGACAAGGATGAAAATCTCAGGGTTCATACACCTTCCATGTCCTCTGTGAAGTCCCTCTCATTGATCATGATCGAGAGAAGGATGAAAATCTCAGGGTTCATACACCTTCCATGTCCTCTGTGAACTCCCTCTCATTGATCATGATCGGGACAAGGATGAAAATTTCAGGGTTCATACACCTTCCATGTCCTCTGTGAACTCCCTCTCATTGATCATGATCGGGACAAGGATGAAAATCTCAGGGTTCACACGCCTTCAATGTCCTCTGTGAACTCCCTCTCATTGATCATGATCGGGACAAGGATGAAAATCTCAGGGTTCATACGCCTTCCATGTCCTCTGTGAAGTCCCTCTCATTGATCATGATAGGGACAAGGATGAAAATCTCAGGGTTCATACACCTTCCATGTCCTCTGTGAAGTCCCTCTCATTGATCATGATCGGGACAAGGATGAAAATCTCAGGGTTCATACGCCTTCCATGTCCTCTGTGAACTCCCTCTCATTGATCATGATCGAGACAAGGAGGAAAATCTCAGGGTTCATACGCCTTCCACGTACTCTGTGAACTCCCTCGCATTGATCATGATTGGGACAAGGATGAAAATCATAGGGTTTATACACCTTCCACGTCCTCTGTGAAGTCCCTTTCATTGATCATGATCGGAACAAGGATGAAAATCTCAGGGTTCATACGCCTTCCATGTCCTCTATGAACTCCCTCTCATTGATCATGATCGGGACAAGGATGAAAATCTCAGGGTTCATACCCTTCCATGTCCTCTGTGAAGTCCCTCTCATTGATCATGATCGGGACAAGGATGAAAATCTCAGGGTTCATTCGCCTTCCATGTCCTCTGTGAACTCCCTCTCATTGATCATGATCGGGACAACGATGAAAATCTCAGGGTTCATACACCTTCCATGTCCTCTGTGAAGTCCCTCTCATTGATCATGATCGGGACAAGGATGAAAATCTCAGGGTTCATACGCCTTCCATGTCCTCTGTGAACTCCCTCTCATTGATCATGATCGGGACAAGGATGAAAATCTCAGGGTTCATACGCCTTCCATGTCCTCTGTGAACTCCCTCTCATTGATCATGATCGAGACAAGGAGGAAAATCTCAGGGTTCATACACCTTCCATGTCCTCTGTGAAGTCCCTCTCATTGATCATGATCGGGACAAGGATGAAAATCTCAGGGTTCATACGCCTTCCATGTCCTCTGTGAAGTCCCTCTCATTGATCATGATCGGGACAACGATGAAAATCTCAGGGTTCATACACCTTCCATGTCCTCTGTGAAGTCCCTCTCATTGATCATGATCGGGACAAGGATGAAAATCTCAGGGTTCACACGCCTTCCATGTCCTCTGTGAACTCCCTCTCATTGATCATGATCGAGACAAGGAGGAAAATCTCAGGGTTCATACACCTTCCATGTCCTCTGTGAACTCCCTCTCATTGATCATGATCGGGACAAGGATGAAAATCTCAGGGTTCATACGCCTTCCATGTCCTCTGTGAAGTCCCTCTCATTGATCATGATCGGGACAAGGATGAAAATCTCAGGGTTCATACGCCTTCCATGTCCTCTGTGAAGTCCCTCTCATTGATCATGATCGGGATAAGGATGAAAATCTCAGGGTTCATACACCTTCCATGTCCTCTGTGAAGTCCCTCTCATTGATCATGATCGGGACAAGGATGAAAATCTCAGGGTTCATACGCCTTCCATGTCCTCTGTGACGTCCCTCTCATTGATCATGATCGGGACAAGGATGAAAATCTCAGGGTTCATACACCTTCCATGTCCTCTGTGAAGTCCCTCTCATTGATCATGATCGAGAGAAGGATGAAAATCTCAGGGTTCATACACCTTCCATGTCCTCCGTGAAGTCCCTCTCATTGATCATGATCGGGACAAGGATGAAAATCTCAGGGTTCATACACCTTCCATGTCCTCCGTGAAGTCCCTCTCATTGATCATGATCGGGACAAGGATGAAAATCTCAGGGTTCATACGCCTTCCATGTCCTCTGTGAACTCCCTCTCATTGATCATGATCGAGAGAAGGATGAAAATCTCAGGGTTCATACGCCTTCCATGTCCTCTGTGAAGTCCCTCTCATTGATCATGATCGGGACAAGGATGAAAATCTCAGGGTTCATACACCTTCCATGTCCTCTGTGAAGTCCCTCTCATTGATCATGATCGAGAGAAGGATGAAAATCTCAGGGTTCATACGCCTTCCATGTCCTCTGTGAACTACCTCTCATTGATCATGATCGGGACAAGGATGAAAATCTCAGGGTTCATACGCCTTCCATGTCCTCTGTGAAGTCCCTCTCATTGATCATGATCGAGAGAAGGATGAAAATCTCAGGGTTCATACACCTTCCACGTCCTCTGTGAACTCCCTCGCATTGATCATGATCGGGACAAGGATGAAAATCATAGGGTTTATACACCTTCCACGTCCTCTGTGAAGTCCCTTTCATTGATCATGATCGGAACAAGGATGAAAATCTCAGGGTTCATACGCCTTCCATGTCCTCTATGAACTCCCTGTCATTGATCATGATCGGGACAAGGATGAAAATCTCAGGGTTTATACCTTCCACGTCCTCTGTGAAGTCCCTTTCATTGATCATGATCGGAACAAGGATGAAAATCTCAGGGTTCATACGCCTTCCATGTCCTCTGTGAAGTCCCTCTCATTGATCATGATCGGGACAACGATGAAAATCTCAGGGTTCATACACCTTCCATGTCCTCTGTGAAGTCCCTCTCATTGATCATGATCGGGACAAGGATGAAAATCTCAGGGTTCATACGCCTTCCATGTCCTCTGTGAACTCCCTCTCATTGATCATGATCGGGACAAGGATGAAAATCTCAGGGTTCATACGCCTTCCATGTCCTCTGTGAACTCCCTCTCATTGATCATGATCGAGACAAGGAGGAAAATCTCAGGGTTCATACACCTTCCATGTCCTCTGTGAAGTCCCTCTCATTGATCATGATCGGGACAAGGATGAAAATCTCAGGGTTCATACGCCTTCCACGTCCTCTGTGAAGTCCCTCTCATTGATCATGATCGGGATAAGGATGAAAATCTCAGGGTTCATACGCCTTCCATGTCCTCTGTGAAGTCCCTCTCATTGATCATGATCGGGACAAGGATGAAAATCTCAGGGTTCACACGCCTTCCATGTCCTCTGTGAACTCCCTCTCATTGATCATGATCGAGACAAGGAGGAAAATCTCAGGGTTCATACACCTTCCATGTCCTCTGTGAACTCCCTCTCATTGATCATGATTGGGATAAGGATGAAAATCTCAGGGTTTATACACCTTCCATGTCCTCTGTGACGTCCCTCTCATTGATCATGATCGGGACAAGGATGAAAATCTCAGGGTTCATACACCCTCCTTGTCCTCTGTGAAGTCCCTCTCATTGATCATGATCGAGAGAAGGATGAAAATCTCAGGGTTCATACACCTTCCATGTCCTCCGTGAAGTCCCTCTCATTGATCATGATCGGGACAAGGATGAAAATCTCAGGGTTCATACACCTTCCATGTCCTCCGTGAAGTCCCTCTCATTGATCATGATCGGGACAAGGATGAAAATCTCAGGGTTCATACGCCTTCCATGTCCTCTGTGAACTCCCTCTCATTGATCATGATCGAGAGAAGGATGAAAATCTCAGGGTTCATACGCCTTCCATGTCCTCTGTGAAGTCCCTCTCATTGATCATGATCGGGACAAGGATGAAAATCTCAGGGTTCATACACCTTCCATGTCCTCTGTGAACTCCCTCTCATTGATCATGATCGGGACAAGGATGAAAATCTCAGGGTTCATACACCTTCCATGTCCTCCGTGAAGTCCCTCTCATTGATCATGATCGGGACAAGGATGAAAATCTCAGGGTTCATACACCTTCCATGTCCTCTGTGAAGTCCCTCTCATTGATCATGATCGGGACAAGGATGAAAATCTCAGGGTTCATACACCTTCCACATCCTGTGAAATTCCACGGCTTTTCCATGATCTAAAAGTGTGAAGTTTATGACATAAATGGGGTCCACAAGTCAGCAAACATGAAGATTTTGAAACATACATGGAATCTTCTGCGTTTGCTTTTTGCCATGGAAATTGAATTTTTATACATGTACAATAACAGTAGCTTCTCTATGTCAGGAATTAAAAATGTTCAATTCCATGATTTTGCATGTTTTCCATGAGCCATAGGAAGCTGTGATGAAATCCTGGATCTATGGGAAGCACGTGGTCAGCTTTCATGCTCAGCTCTTATGTCTTCAATCATTAACCCTTTAATGGTCTCAAGTGATCCACAAAATAAAAATCTGTAGTTAGTGAATACCCATTGTAGGCCATCATGAAGAATATTTTTGAAAATATACCAATAGAATGTCTGGCTTGATTATTGAGCTAGCGATTACAGTGGTCAATTTTTAAACGGTTTTCGCTGGGCCTATATACAAGTTCAAAGAACGGGTTAATAATTATCCCGAGACGCCTGATTTCTATTGCCGCTAAATCAGACCTCTGTTGAATACGTGGACACAACTTGATGGAGCTGTCAGATGTGGCAGTAATCCTCTCTTAAATTGTCTGCAAGATTACCGCTATTGTACATGTATTATCAAGACTTTAAGGGTCAAACCAGCCAAAAACAGCTTCTGTATTTGTGTTGAGAAATTACCTTTGTAGACCAGTTTGAAAATCACCAGCAAAATGACTGCCTCATCAATCTATCCAGTCATTTCAGCAGTATATTTTCACAAATAGTCATTTCTTGGTCTGCAAATGGACATTTTCAGAGACTAGGGACTTTATTGACAAAATTTGCCTTTTAACAAGGGTTAATGTCATCAGAAATGCAGACTGACTACAATGCATAGGTGATAAAACACTTAAATATTTTATGACAGCAATAGCTCCCAGTCAAATTAGTTTCAAAATATTCAACAGAATGTTTATTAAATTGTAAATTCAACAAAGACTGCAGGAAATTTCAATTTCCCTTTCTCCGAGATCTAACAATACTCACCATTCTGTTACTTCTGATATACAGCTGGCCTTGACAGCGGCTCTAGGATTATAGACTTAGAAAGCTTTACCGACTCCTGGGAACCGGGTACTCGGCTCCCAACTGCCGAGTACCCGTTTACCATAGAGCTCATATTGTTTGCATAGCCACCAAACAAGAGAAAACTATGGCTTGCCTCCGTGGGGCTGGGAGGCTGGGTCCGTAACAGAATGGTGAGTATTGTTAGATCTCGGAGAAAGGGAAATTGAAATTTCCTGCATTCTCCTTCGATCAATACTCACCATTCTGTTACTTCTGATATACACCAGATTTGATCAGTAACCTGGTGGGAAGGGGCAAGCCATAAATGCTAATTTTGCCCCTTGGAGAAAGATTTTAGACTTCAAACTTGACTAACGGAGACTTAAAAGGACCGTCAAGTTCACGTAACCGAATCACATTCGCGTCACAGCCACCCCCCCCTTTTTCCTCCTAAGAAAAGGGAGAGAACTAACGAACATGTATCTCGCCTGAAAACACCAATATGCCAAGAGGGTTAACTACTCCCTGCATATTCCATGTATTAGCCTGGGAATGAGCATGAATATATAAAATGAATGAACATGATACATATACATAATACAAAAAACTCTCACTTATTGAATTACCTTATGATAACAGGACTTCAGACGTACTGCCTCCAACCATTCACCGGTTCGGCCATCAGTGACACAATCTGGTTGACATCCTCTCGCCTGACCATGCCTGCTTTAGGTTCTTTTCTTACCAAAGTGAAAAAAGGGGAAAAGCAGTGTGGTCACTAACTATCGTTTCAAAACAGCTAAAGCGAGTGGATTGGCTGAGTCTGACACATCCCTCATATAGTAATCCGTAAATGAGGACTCACAGTGCCATTGTGCAACGGCCATGATGTCCTCTAACGGAACACCATTGTAAAGGGCGGTCGAGGCGGCTATTCCTCTGACATTGTGTGCCCTTACGCCCTGCATCTGGTGCCCAGTCGCTATCTCGTGAGTAGTCTGAATGCATTCGACCACCCAACGAGAGATAGTATCCATGGATGCGGCGCAATAAGGCTTTTTATGGCAGATCCACAGATGTCTATCGTTCGACCGTAACGAGTCAGTCCGTTTCTTGTACTTAGTCAAAGTACGGACCGGGCACCAGACACTGGCATCACGATCAAACCTAGTTAACTTCGGTATAATGATCGGTTTGCCGGGATATCTCAAAGATTGGTTCTTTGACATAAATTCTGCTCTTGGCAGAAGACGCAGACCTTCTCCAGAAACAATAAATCGGTTCCTCTCTGCCGAAAGCGCATGGATCTCACTGCGCCTTCTAGCTGAGGAAGCTGCCAATAGAAAGACCGCCTTTAGAGTCAAATGCTTTAGACTAGCCGAACGCAACGGTTCGAAAGGGTGCTTGGCCAGTACATTAAGCACTAAAGATAGACTCCACGCTGGAATGACTACCGGTTGTCTCGGGCGGAGATTGCTCATTCCCTTCAACATCACATTTAACTGGGCCACCTCTGGACTATCCCTGTTGGCTAGACAAGGGATAACTGATGCCAAAGCTGACTTGTATCCAGCAACTGTGACGGGAGCTAGTCCTGAAAAGAACAGCTCACAGAGAAAGTCTGCTATTTGCTGAATAGTGGATTGAAAGGTATCAATACCCTTTTCTTCACACCAGTCTGCAAATCTGTTAACCTTGTTGTTATATGACTTGAAGGTTGACCTCCTTCTCACAGCCGCGATGAAATCAGCAGCCTGTCGAGAAAAGCCTTCCGACGTGGAACGTTGTTTGACAACATCCACGCAGTCAATTTGAACATTTCGGGACGCTCGTGTAGGAAGCGTCCCTTAGCCTGGGAGATTATGTTCGGAATCTCGGGCAACTGCACAGGATTTTCCACCAGCAGATCTAGAAGATCCGTGAACCACGCCCTGCTCGGCCAATACGGCGCTATTAGCAGGACGAGACACGGTTCCTCCCTGACCTTCACCAATACCTTCGGTAGAAGAATGGTGGGTGGGTACGCGTAAGCGTGCATCCCTCTCCAACTTATCGCCAGAGCGTCTGTATCGACGGCATTTGGATCTGGAATCGGCGAGACATATGTCATGATTTGAGCATTTTCCTTTGTGGCGAACAAGTCCACGTTGGGTTTGCCCCAATGCTCGAAGATCCGTCGCAGAACCGGAGGGTTGAGGGACCATTCTGTTGGCAAGATTCTCTGTCTGCGAGACAAAGCATCCGCCAGAATGTTCAATCGGCCAGGAATATGAGCTGCTTTCAAAACCGAGTAATTCCTGCACCATTGAATCAAGTGCCACACCCTGATGCACAGGGTGGGCGACCTGGTCCCGCCTTGGCGATTTATATATGATACTACTGTCGAATTGTCCGACCGTATCAATATCACCTTGCCCCTGATCATCGGAAGGAACTCTTCCAACGCCAGTTCCACTGCCATCATTTCCAACAGATTGATATGCAGCTGACTCTCCGGGAGAGTCCATGTGCCCGAGACCTGGTGTTCTCCCAGGCAGGCACCCCACCCTTCCAGCGATGCATCCGTGTAGACGGACAGCTGGGGGTGGGGTAGGTGCAGCGAAACCCCTAATAGGAGATTCTGACGCTGTTTCCACCAGAGAAGATGCGATATTATCGGCTCCAAAACTGGCACCAGTTTTGACAGGGGTTCTGTTCTCTGTTTCCACAGAGACATCAGATACAACTGGATAGGCCTTCGCCGTAGAGCAGCGTACGGGATAACCTGCTCCATGGAGACCATCATACCCAGCATCTGAAGGAACCGCCTCGCCTGAATGTGGTTTCCCACTCGAAAACTCCTGAGGATGGCTAACAGAGACACCACTCTGGGCTCTGACGGGTAAACCCTGCCCTCCTCGAGGTCGAATCGCATCCCCAAATAAACGAAATGTTGAGTGGGCGTCAACTCGGATTTCTCCTCGTTGACTATCCAGCCTAGATCTGAAAGTAACTTCAGAGTCAGAGCAGTATCCACGTTCAACCTGGCTGCCGAGTCTGCCTTGAGCAGCCAGTCGTCTATGTAGGTGTGTAGTGCCACGTTCTCTTTTCTGAGAAACGCTGTCACCGCAAGGACCACTCTCGTGAAAACCCTCGGAGCTGTCGACAGGCCGAACGGGAGAACTGTAAACTCCCATACTTGATTCTGAAACGCAAATCTCAGAAACCTGTGCCAACTCCGATTCATAGGAATGTGGAAATATGCATCTTTCAGATCGATCGATACACACCACATTCCTTTCCTCAATCCCGCCATTACCGACCTCGGCATTTCCATCTGGAACCGAGGCGTATGGATAAACCAATTTAATGGCCTGAGATTGAGTATGGGTCTCCATCCCCCTGTGCTCTTGGGGACAAGGAACATGTTTGAATAGAAGCCTGGAGTGTTTCGGTTTGCTGGTTTTATTGCTCCCTTCAGAAGCAAACCCGACACTTCCTTTTGAACGGCTTCTAACTTGTCTGGCTCCCTTGGTACGGGTGTCCAGACAGGTGCCAAAGACAGATTTTGTGGTGGAAAGTCGCACCACTCCGGCATGTAACCCTGGGATAACCATCCCAGGACCAGACTGTCTGACGTCACACCTTGCCAGGCCTCGAGGAAACGCATGAGCCTTCCACCCACCATAGACGCCTCGACGTCTAACGGGGTTGTCCGGCTCGCAGTCCGCCCACCCCCTCCCCCCTTTCTTAACGAGAGAGAGTGAGAACCATTTCGTTCTAGGCACGACGGGTATAACTGGCACCGCTGTTCCTGTCGCACAGGCGCGGTCCAGGCGGATATGAAGGGAGCTTTCATACCCTCAGGTACGCTTCGGCCCCTTCTGTCCGCCCTTTGAGGCCTTACCCTTACCCTTGCCCTTCCCGACCCTAGGGCGGTCAGGAGCAACATTGGGGAGGGTAGGCGCCTCTACAACCTTCCTGGGCTTCTTCGCCGGCGGCAGCTCTGAAAACCCAGCTGAAGCAGAAGTCGCAACAGGCCTGGCTTTCGCCTTGCCCTTATGCTTCTTCTGCTTCTTTGAAGGCTGTCCCGTTAGCGGTTTCCCCACAGCCCCTAGTGCGTGCGCTTGCCGCACTAGCTCTAGCAGTAGGTTTACCGCTAACCGATTCTGCGCGATACTGGCGGTGTCCTCTAAGATGGCCCGCGCTTGGCCACCGAAGATGCTAGGCCCTGTCAGGGGCGTCCCAAGAAGACGCTCCCTGACTGCCGTAGCCGGACGCATATGGTCAATGACCATTTGCCTCCTGGACTTCGTCACTCGCGCTTGCACCCTTGCCAATGCATCCATTGACAGCACCAAGCCGTCATTAACACATGAATGCGCCACAGGTGGCACAGGGTGGCCTGCCCCCGCTTCAGCCCACACCGACTGAAGGAGACGATAAGAATGATTGACAGCCCTCATCGCTGCCCTCACACCCTCATCGCATAGGGACAGGACTTCTTCCTGGTGTACTTGAGATTTATCCACTAGTGCCGGACCGGGGCCACCCGACCCGGCACTCTGGACTCCCAATACCCATCGGTCATACTCCGTGACCGACGGGACTACACCATACCTGTCGTATTCCCCCCGCGGAATACGACATCTTGCCCGCACCTCCCTGGAGGCCGCAGGGAGCTGACCCTTGGTCATTAGTTGTTTGCTATAAATAGCATCCAACAAATCTATGAACCGTGGACAAAATCCGCGTCCTAATCGACGGACGGGGCGCATCTTCATCGGCCGTGGCCGAAACCACAGACGGGTCAACCCTGGCTAGCCATGCCAGAGCATCCGCCCAATCTACCTCCGACGAAGACACCCCCGCAAACACGTCACCCGTTGACGTGCTCACGGGTCTGCCAGCCATGGCCTCCCGGCAAGGAGCCATGGCTGACACGCCAGGCACTCCGCTACCACACGGTTCCGCCGCCACCCCATGAAACACTCCGGTCCAAGGGGTAGGTCCGCACGGAAAACCGCACAGACCCGTAACAGTCGCGGAACCGTAGCCGGACACGGGCGCCAACGGCACCCCACGTCCGGCTGCCGGACCAGGCGAGATAGGTGAGTACCACGCCTGGCCCGGCACACCCGTTCCTGTGACGGCTGGTGACAAACCAAGCCGCACGGAACCGGTGCACGGTAACGGATTGGCCTCAGCCGCAGGCGGAGCCGCTGACCTGGCTTGCGCCAAACCAGACAAATGGAGGCCGGTTCCGTCCAGGACGGAATCAACCTCCATATTCTCCACCTGCGGCTTCATGGGCCGCAGCAACCTCTCCTCCTCGTCTTCAGACTCCGAAGAGCCGTCACTAGACGAGTCAACCGTGGAGCCATCCTGGCGGACGGTTCCCACACCTGACGGACCGGCCACCGCTACTGGACCACCCGGAGGTGGCCGCAGAGAGACAGAACCCGTCTGGCCGAAGCCAGACGGGACTGCCAGGGGGCCGTACGAGACGGCCCCCTCGGTAACCAGTCCAGAATCCTGTCCGAGGACAGGATCCGTACCAGGCATGGGGAGAAACTGCACCCCCAACCTTTGGTAGCAGGGACGACACCAGCGTGGGCAGAACGCTATGCAGAAAACCCTGCATAGCCGGACCAAACCACGCCGGCGGTGCCATCTCCGCCACCTCCAGCTGGGGACGTGGAGCGCCCCCACCGGCCGAACTGGGCGCTCCACGATTTCGTCTCGGACCGCCTGACCCCGCGTCAGACCCAGCCAAGTCCTTCTGGGCAAGGAACTTAACCATCATTTCGACGGACCACACTGCACAAACATTACACCTATGATCTATATTACACAGGGAACACCTAAAACAAGCATGGTCCTTGAACATTACACGAACAAACTTATGACATTCGTCACATGATGGCGGGGCTGGCTTGGCCTATAAAATAAGCACAAACCTACAATAAACAAGCGGAACGAGACCCGGATGGAAGGCAGACAATTAATTTTCAAATAATTTTGACTCATAAATTAACCGTAACCTCCCCGCACCCCACCCCGCCACGTTACAACAACGATCGCATTGATTATGACGACAAGAACGCGGCGGGCATCAAACACACCCATATTAGATCCTCCAGGATGTGTAACGGCTCCAGGAATCATATCGCATAGCATTCGGGGTATATTTACTAATCAATATAAATTATACTCCTAACGAAAGCAGCACAATATGTGAAGAAAACAACAAAATGTATAACAAACTGCTGTATCACACGGTAAAACCGCAGACCACGCATCTACTCAAGAATTTTGAAACCACCGATCATTGCAAACCGATCGTGATCGCACGTAAACTTGATCATTCTAAAGTTTCCGGTACCATTTTTAGTACGCAGCACCCAGAACAAGATGCGCGAATTAATGAAAAAATTTTTCTTCACATAAACATCCGAGCGACCGGGTGTGACGTCACCCGCTCGGATTCTACGGAGAACGATGTCAGCCGATATTCGTGTTAGAAATACCGTAGCAAACACCTATTTTCATATCTGCCGATCGCCTGTTGGGGTTTAAAGAAGGCGATCGTCTGGCATATATCGTTGTTAGCACACGTCCCAGATTCTATGGGGTCAGAAATTGGAACATGCGACACAACGAAATTTAGAGACCTAAGTCTTTTAACTATGGATAATAAAGAACGATACAACCTGGTTATCTTCAGCGGTATCCTCCATAGTCCTTAGTTAATCCTTTCACGAACACACAAACTATCACAAATTAAAGACTTAGATCTTTTGTTTCACAAAAAAACCACTAAAATCCTTAATGCAAAAAGCATGTATTGCTCTTGTTGCTATGCAAACAAGAATGAGCTCTATGGTAAACGGGTACTCGGCAGTTGGGAGCCGAGTACCCGGTTCCCAGGAGTCGGTAAAGCTTTCTAAGTCTATAATCCTAGAGCCGCTGTCAAGGCCAGCTGTATATCAGAAGTAACAGAATGGTGAGTATTGATCGAAGGAGAAATACTATTCACAATCTTTCACTGGTTTTCAGATGTTTGTGATGGAGCTACGTCATCACGAGTGTGACGGCAGCTAATGTGACGCTATTGATTATGACGTTAGATAAATGAGTGACAGATCAGATCCCTCCATTATAACAACAGACACAAAATGGCACTCTCCTGTCTACAGTTAATCAGAATGTCTTTCACTAGATGGTAAATGAAAGCGACCAACCTGGAGCTAATTAAATACAACCTTGACAAGCCAGCAGAGCAGTGCTACAGAGATGATGGACATGTATTTGGCACATTCAATTACCAAATGGCAGCTGAATCTTTGCATGGTCAATTGTAGACTATGTGATGAGGCGGGGGAACTACAGAGTGCACAAATCAAGCAGCTTATCTAGAGTGAGTCACAGAAATGTACAATAGATCTGAGCCATTATGTATCCCTCACTGGAGGTATAGACAAGATCGGAAATAATTTAGAATGATTCCAAAAACAGAATAAAATGAACTGTTGACTATTTTGGACTTAATTTGATTGGAAGCCATTGCTGCCTAAGGCGTAATATATAACACTCTTGAGAGAATATAGAACATGGACTCGCCACACTCAGATATATAGGATATTACAGGTCGACATTACGTGTTGTCTTTAACACAGCACATCAATGATATCATATCATGAAATATATATATATATCATTTGGGCAAGCTCATGTTACTGGGCACAACAAGCAATGGAGGAATCCAGTTTTAGCTATGCCCCTGCCCATCTCCAGCTAAGCTGTGCCTAGGGCTTTGCCTGTGTTGGGATCAAACGATCCTTGCAGACTGATCGCTCCACTCTCTGAATCTCAATCTCCAGAGAACTATACACGTAAGGTGCTGAATATTTTGAAACTAATTAGTTTCAAAATATTCAACAGAATGTTTATTAAATAGTAAAGCCATACAATTCTTACAACAATGTTTAGTTAGACATCAATTAAGCATTCATGACGAACATATCTATGTCATTCATGACGGAATTGATGATGACATCATCCTACACATCATGTAGTTGATCATGACATCATATGATTGATGGATAAACTGGAAACCCCTATCACTAACTCACTAGCTCGGCGGGCAAGTATTTAAAAACAAATTTCGATCCCGGAATTATGTATTTCCTATGGTAGATGGTAAAATATAACAAGTTGTCTGACAATTTTTTGTTTGCTATCTAAATTAGCAACAACTGTGGTGTAACTATTGGAGATAGATGACCACACTCTGGAATCAGGTTCTAGAATGAATAGGGTGCAGACAGTACACAAAGAATTCTCGTTGTGTTTTTCGGAGATTTAGTAAAACTAGATCACTACAGTAACTGAACAACTATAGGCTAAAACTGAAGCATATGATGCTTGCTTGACTATATATCTATATAAAACCGTGGACATGATACAGGCACACCATTCCATCAGTGCTAATCTCACTCCCCATATTCACTTACACTGCCCATGATTTGTATTTTTCTCAAGCAATAAACGCTCCTCGCCAACCGGTCACCACGTACACAGTCTCACATTCCAATTCACAACAACCTTCCTTAAAATTCTTCTCAAAGTAGATATTACAAGTGTCACATTCAGTCAAACTGTTCTGAAAATAATCAGCCAGACATTCACGCAGCGACAACTAGGGCTGCAACGATACACTAAGCCACGATAAGATACGTATCATGATACTTTAGCCACAATACGATACTTATCACAATACATGATTTCTTAGCGAAAAGTGGAAAATGAGTGCATTTACCGTTTATTTACTTAATTTTGGTAAGATATCTGTCAAGAGACCATGTTCTCCTTCAGTAGTCAATGTGGAATTAACCCTTTAACACTCATATTAGCCAAAAACGGCTACTGTAGTGGTCTTGACAAATGTAAATTTGCAGACCAAGAGAAGACGATTTTTGAAATTGTACCACTGGAATGACTAGCTCGATAACCGAGCCAGTCATTCCAGTGGTAAATTTTCAAAAATACTCTTCTCTTTGTCTGCAAATTTACATTTTCTATGAGAAAATTGAAATTTCTTGAATAAATTTGAGTATTAAAGGGTTAAAAGAAACATGTATCATGATACAGAAAACACACGATACGTATTGTATCGTCGGCAAAGTATCACGATTCATCGATACATTGATGAATCGTTGCAGCCCTAGCGACAACTTTGTGAAATTCTTCTCATAATCAGTGCCAGACTTTCAATATCATTAGTTAACAATTATATACTGCACTTGTCAGCGCTTGAACTTTAGTTGTGTGTCTTGCTTTCCTCTTGGTCTGTTTAACACGAACACAATGCATATCTATAAGCCCAGCTTTATTAATTCCTATAAAACAAGTGCTTATTCGGGCCACTGGATTTGATAACTTCAGTTTCGACTGTGTCTACTCATGAAGGGATCAAATCCGCGTGGTCCAAGACTGCCTTAGAAAATTCTCTCATCAATGGATCTATCTATCTTAGAAAAAGGCTTTTGTAAACATTCCACTGATTTGACAATCTGGCTATGTACATGTAGGCTAGCCTCATTTGAGCTCTTCTCTGCCTCCTGAGATGAATTTAAAGATGATTTAGATGGAGAAATTTCATCCAAAGACGTAAGAGTTCTGAAAGAAGTGCAGTTAACGCATATACATGCCGTTGATGCTCAGCCTTAATAAATCTATGACATTTGCCGGGCGAACCTTTATACGCATGAATGTTTGATTGATTGCCTATCTGGGGCGATTTATCTGAATTGTATAGAGAATATAGAAGAATAGAGAACGCTAAGTTAATAGACCACTAACTGGGCTTTTGTAAATATTTTCAATCTTTAATTTTACTTAACTACAAAACATCGAGTCCTAAATATTTAAAAATAATATAATATCTTATAAACCAAAAGACATAGGCGTAATATAGTTATTTTGTAAACAGTATTTTGCAATATCTCAGACCTAGTTATCTTAGATATAAGATAAAATAATAAACCATGACAGTGTAGAGAAAATCACGTTGGTTTGACAATAGCGTATAGTAAACAACAAAAGGAGCTCAAAGGCTTCCTAAATGCTGTCAAATATTACTCATATGCGTTATCTCAAAACACATAACGCTCAGTCACAAATACAGGTAACAGATTTTATATCACTAATGATAATGATAGACAAAAAGCTCAAACCACTTATCTTGGAAAGCTTCCTTGACCAGTCAGACATAATAACGCCCTAATCACGCAAGAATATATAGAATTTGCAAACAAAGACAAAGATCTTTGGAGTTTCAAATTCTTAGATACTGCTGCTGCCAAGTTCTCAAAGCTCTCAGCAAACATTAACTAGTTTTGAAAATAATTTGACTGAAAAGAGTTGTTGCAGGATCATTCAATCAAACTGTTCTCAAAATAAGCAGCCTGACTTTCACCGTAGTAACACTTGCAGAAGATACTTCTAGCAATTTGATAACAAATTTGTTGCTTACCAAGGTAGCGACAACTTTGTGAAATTCTTCTTACAATAATCAGTGCCAGACTTTCAATATCATTAGCTAACAAATATATTGCAATTGTCAGATCTGCATGGTTCTTTAGTCAGAACCTAGGCTTACCCAAGGCCGATGAAATTTAATGATGACAAATGCCATATTCAATCAATTCTAAAACAAATACATAACAGTCACAGCTATTATCATCATCATTTACACGACATAATTAAATGGTTTGTTATTACTTCAACGCGTGTGGAAATTATCATCATCATCATATTTGTTAATTTATGAAGGTCGTAATTAGCCTTATTGCCTTGGTTTGGTATTCCATGTGTGGCAGCAAACTAACATTCATGAGCAGTTGACTACCAATCATACAGCACAGTTCATAATAAGATGTTTCCAAAACAGAAACAGTAAGAAATATTCTGTTGAATATTTTGAAAACAAATGGCCTTAGGCAGCAATACCTTTCAGATCCGGAACCCACATATAAACACATCCTCAGTTATTGCTGAGCTGTACTGTAGGATAAGACCCGGAGCCCACATATAAACACATGTTCAGTTATTGCTGAGCTGTACTGTGGGGTGAGACCCGGAGCCCACATATAAACACATGTTCAGTTATTGCTGAGCTGTACTGTAGGATGAGACCCGGAGCCCACATATAAACACGTTCAGTTATTGCTGAGCTGTACTGTAGGATGAGACCCAGAATCCACTATATAAACACATGTTCAGTTATTGCTGAGCTGTACTGTAGAATAAGATCTAGCCACCCAGAATCCACTATATAAACACATGTTCAGTTATTGCTGAGCTGTACTGTAGAATGAGATCTAGTCACCCAGAATCCACTATATAAACACATGTTCAGTTATTGCTGAGCTGTACTGTAGAATGAGATCTAGTCACCCAGAATCCACTATATAAACACATGTTCAGTTATTGCTGAGCTGTACTGTAGAATGAGATCTAGCCACCCAGAATCCACTCTATAAACACATGCTCAGCAGCAAAAGCTGCAGGGCCATAATTTGCCTATATTGTCAATCTTCCCCACCCAATGGCGTAAATTTACTATGGCTCCTGGTTTGCGATGAAATCTGTTTTAAATACTAGAAATAAACTTAAATATAATGTTTTCAACATTTGCAACATCTTAATATGTAATATTATTGACTTCTACAGCTTTTTTCTGAAACGAAGAAAGCACAATAACAGAAATGGAAGCTAAAACTAGAATCCATGATTTTAACTGTTGACTTGTTTTAAAACAAGGGTACTATTCTGTACGTGTTAAAACTGTGAAGTTTTGTGAGACAAACTCAGCTTACTTCAGACTTAAAACTTGGTAACTCTGCTTTATTTTATTTTATTAATATTAGTAGCTAGATATTATTACACGTATTATGCACTCTACTGCCCTTTAACCCTCGTAACCCTCAAATTTATTCAAGACCATTTTTTTTAATTTATCACTAGAATGACTGGTTCGGTTATTGAGCCAGCCATTCCAGTGGTAAATTTTCAAAAATAGTCTTCTCTTGGTCTGCAAATGGGCATTTCTCAAGACCACTGCACAGGCTGTTTTTGGCTGATATGAGTGTGAAATGGTAAAAAAACAGGTGCAAAATGAACTAGGGCAAACGGGAATATGGCGAAACAACATGGACCTCTAAAAATCCTGTATGAATTATTAAACATTAATTAGTTTGATAGGTTTTAGTATATGCTGTCATTATATTGTTAAAACTGCATGAAAATTATTGAGTACAACTTGATGACACTATACCGTAATGGCATTACGTCTCAATTTTTCTGAAGTCTGGTAGTTGCGCAATCACACTTTATCATAACAGGGCAAAAACAAGAACAATCAAGCGACACTTATCGAAACTTAGGAATTGACTTGTAATAAGAGACTGCCAGTCTTTAGTGACCACCTTTTGATTGCCCATTTGCTGGTCATTGTAGACAGGTTTGACTGTATTTACAGAAACATATATACATGTATGGCTAATAACTACGTTATAAACACTTGAGAATAATTGCTAAGAATGTATGTATAAACATTATTCTATATGTAATTAGATTTAAGACATATGGTTGCTCACCCACAGGGTGTAGGGGTTACCAATCTGCGTGATTAATGCCTACAGGATCCATAGTATGGAGTTGGTGGATCCAGTAAGATTGCGGTCCTAGCGTGGAGCTGTGGCTCCCTCGCTGTCAGGATCGTGGCGGAGGACTTCAATGACCCTATATTTTATACAGGTCGTATCATAGCCAGGCAAGTTAAAATGTAGCGAGACTGGTGTGTCTTTCCTATTTTTTGTATCTCTGATGTGTTCTTTGATACATATCTGGACGTAACGTTTTGACTTTTACAGACAGCGGCGACGTATTACACAACTTGCATAGTGCATCATTGGAAATTATGCTGTATGGTCATCGGTGTCCAGTGATGGTGTATAAGTGCTTGCGGTGGCACCGTGGCAGGCATTGAGTTTGTCTAGAGCTGCCTTTGGAGCTGCCCACCTGTTACAGTTAAACAGCATCAAGGATACGCAGGTTGCATTGTATAAACCTAGTCTTTTAATCAAGGGCATCTTTGATCTAAGAATACATACCTTCCAGAAGGACTGGAAAGCTATGTTCCCCATGATGCATCGTACAGCAATGTCAGCAGTACTGCAAAGCAGTAAGCCCAGGATTTTTACTTTTCCTCCACGGTTCGCCGCCACGATGTGGGTCGTCATTTTCTTTAGTTTCATGCTTTGTAGATAGGTATATGTGGTTGAACTCTGGTTTGGATTCATTCATAAAGAGATTCTCCATTTTTAGTTTGCTTGCAGCTATTGGGAGAAGTTCGTCAAGGGGTTTCCTTTCCTCGTCTATGAAGTCCACATCATCGGCTTATTTCATCTCCAGCATTGAAACATGGGGGGGGGGGGACTTTCCAGCACAGATTTCATTGCAGCAGCAAGGTAACAGATGAAAAGCACCAGAGATAGACCATCTCCTTGTGGGGGGCACCGATTGATGTCTCAATCTCAGCTTGGTGTTTGCAAGTAGTAGTCTCACTAGTCGTAGCTCATCTTCATAATAACTGGCCTAGCATAGTATATCTAGGATCTTTGAGCGTTTAACTGTGTGGAGGGCTCGTGTCATGTCAATGCCCATTTTGTGGAAATCCCAGTGTTTGGACATGACCATCGACACAAGGATGCGTTAAGTCCATAAAATGTCTGCACAGCTGCGTCCGCGTTTGAAGCCACTTTGACATAATCCGGTGAAGTCATCGATCTTGTCTCGGATGCGGCATAGAGAAATATTGGATAGGATTTTCTGTATGCGGTGGAGGACCACAATTGGCCACAGATTGGCTGGGGGCCAGCTGGCTTCTTGGCCTTGCGTAGTGCGATAAGGGTGCCTTGGCCTACAGTGTCGATGGGAAGGTGGTGCATAAAAGCTGAATTAATTATATGTGTGATTGGTATTGAAATAACGTCACTTGCATATTTGAATAGTTAATTGCTCATGCCATCAGGTCCAGATGCCCACCCATTATTCAGGGCTTTACGTGCCTTCTCAACTTCTGCTGTTTTAATTGTTGTTAGTAATCGCCTGGGTCTCCTGAGAATGGGTGTAAGGGCTCATCATCGTGGTCAATGAACTGTTCCTTGAACCATTCTCGAATCGCTTTGGCTTTTCCTTGGTCAGTCCTGATAGTGTCCTTCAGAGTTGTGTACAGTGAATGGTGGTGTGTAGTCAGTAACTCTCAGGGTTCGAGCTGCCCGAAACACTTTGTGACAGTCATCTGTGTCAGTGATATCATCTGCTTGTTGAATAGCAAGATCTTAAAAGCGTATTCTATGCCTTGACAACATGTACTCGAGGGCATAACTTAGAATGTGATATTTGCATAGCATGTATTACTATGCAAACTATAAATTGTATAGCTATCGGCAAAAATGTATGGCAATCAACTCTTTCACCGATAAATTTCCTGTATCTCAATCTCAAAGCAAACAAATAGGAAAGATGTTGAATATTTTGAAATTAATATGATTGGAAGCCATTGCTGCCTAAGGCAGTCATATTAATTTCAAAATATTCAACAAAATCTGATATACATTGTAAAGAATTTACTTTTTCAGGGATTTGGTGTTAAAAGGGTTAATGATAGAACTTTGAAAATCAATGATAAATTGCAATCGCGTACAAATTTTGTATAGCAGATACAGCTATGCATTAGTCTTGCACGATATTGTCCTAGGCGGTATCGCGATATATCGTGGTGAGAAAATTGTGATATTGCGATATATCGTATAGCCTATTTTAAGGTATATGAATCCACAGGGTGAATTGGTCTTGGGTTGAGTTGGACTGTACGGTTTGGCTTATGTATACATATTGGCTTCGCTATGAGTTTTCATATCAGATTTAACCGAATATGACTTCTAATTGGTAAATTTCAACAAAAACATTAAATGCAGTCGCCAAGATGCTTAAAGAATGATCATTAATAACACGAAAATAGGACAATTTCCCGTTATAAATTTGTGACGCCTTACACCTTGGCTTAATGTCCATCATTGCGGGAGTGAAATAATTACATTGGACAACCTAAATATTGCGTACTCAATTATAATCATCGTTTATTACATCAAAATTAAACAAAAAAATTTGACATTTCATATCGTCTTTGTGAAAATGTACAAATCACGTGACATTAGGAATGCACTTTAGATCCATATATATCTAATGTTTAGATCTGATTCGCATCTACCGAGAACCCGTTTACTAATTGTTAGCCTTCAGAAACATCTTGGATAGTTCACCTTGCATGCTAAAGCGTGCATACCGTCTCATTTAGCTATCACATTTGTGAACGCACCACCTCTCGCCTCCAAAAACAGGAGAGCAAGCAATATCACGTGACTTATATATTTTCGCGACGCCATTTACTGTCAAATTTAGGATTAATTTTGATTTTATAAACCATGCTTATTAAGAAATATACAATATTTATACCGTCCCAAGTAATAATTTCACTCACGCGATCATGGTTTTGAGGTATACAGTATGGCGACCAAGCTTACTACTGGTAGAATAAATAGGTTCAAAATGGCGACCTGCCAAAACTTGAAGAACCAAAGCCCAACTCCAGGAAGGTACAGGCTTAGCAATCTGAGGACGAATATTACTTAGACCTCTAATAAAGCCATTAAAAGTCTTAGTATCCTAGTATACTGGAAGAAGAAGAGGGAAATCTACCAGAAAATCTAGAAGGTCTAAAAACCAAATCCTCTTTGGCCAAAAGGGAGCTATCAGAAGAATTTCGCAAACCTGATCCTTGACCCTCTTCAAAACTAACTGAATCAAAACCGTTCGAGAGAAGGCATTGGCGAACATTCCTGTCCACTACTGAGACAGAGATCAGAGCATTCAGAGAGGCCGCGAACAGCTCTACTAAAGGACAATCCATAAGACTAAACCTCATTCCTCCTTCTAAAAATGAAAGAATAACCCCATGGCAATGACTGAACGAATCGAGATTTAGAAGCCTAACAGACAATCCAACCAATGCACAGATGCCTGGATCTACTTTCCAATGAATAGCCTCTTCTCTAGACTCCTTGCCAATCCTAGACAAGCAACAACCCCTGTAAAGCTAATAGCTTCTAATAATAAGGAACAGAAGACCATTTTGGAAGAAGAGACTACATAGAAGGATTCTAGATCCAAGAATATCTAGCCCCTTTTAATAAGGCCCCCCTTAAAGAAGTGTCAAACTTACTATATGCTAAAGAGGACTGCTCATAGAAAACACATAGATTACATATGCCAAAAATCCTGGGCTATATCATAATGCTTAGTCCTCACTAAATAGGTAACTCACGTTTATTATGGATATTTTAATAATACCACTTACTCTGAATGGAGACCAAAAAGGGTCATATCAGTATAGCCTAACTTATTAATAATGCTAAAGACTCTGCAAAAATTATAGATAATATTATTTACAGAGATTTAACCAGAGATTGTGGCAAACCAAAACCCCATAGTAAGTCTATGGGAGTGCTTATAGTCAAGATATAGCCAAATCATGTGCCCGAGATCTACATGAACTACGGGAAAGTTACTAGTGATGACCGTCATCACAATTCTATGAAAAGAATACATGACAAGGTCCTGATAAGAGAACTATGGCCAACATTAGACTCTAATTTAACCATCGTATAACAATGGAGATTTAATAAAAATTTGTGTTGAATACATCAACGGTTGCCTATCCGCTCGGGCTTGCTGATAAAGAAGATTTCCTAAACAATTCGATATTTATGCCAAGAGGCAGAAACTTAAAAGATTTTACTAAATTTATTGATTCTTATATTTATAGTCTTAGCATCAATAATTTCATCTTTGTACTAACAAATGACATTGTGTTAGAAATCCCAACGAAAGGAAAGATTGAACACTGATACTAGATATTAACTGATTGAATACTGAATTTTGCAGACGACATATTACAAGTGTAATATTTCTGGACTTGCAAAGATTTAGAAAACATTTTGACCGAAAATAGTTGGCGGATGCTTAAATCCAAAGATTCTCGCCCGCTCTTCCCCCCTCCAACGCAACCCCACTCCAAACGGCCCGCCGCCAGCCCCCAGACAACAACCTCAACGAGCAAAACCCCAATACTCACCGAATAGTCCGGGAACAATTCGACCGAAAATTGCCGGTGGCATCACCAACAACCCTCAGCCAAACTGCACCCAAATTACCCAGCAAATCCCGAGCCCCGCCCCCCAAACCACCATCCGAAGGCCCGCAGCAACCCAGTCAAAATAGAGCAAAAATTACGCTATAAAAGGAAAAACAAACAAAATCTGGAAAAAATGAAAACAAAACGAACTCACCGAAACTATGTCAATGCAGAAGAAGAATCCGACTCATATTCCTCCTTCCTGCCCCCTTATCCGATTGATTATCTTTTCTAAGCGAATAATGTACTTGTAGACATTAATCCTGTACTCATAATGATCCTATGAAACCTCTATTGAATCTAATTCTTTTCAGTGACTGACAAAATTATACTACGATTTACTTAAAAATCAGGGTTATCCCATCCACAGATAAACTCCCTTTGGTTAAATAAATATGTCAACCTGCCGACATAAGAGGTAAAAGGAGCGAGAAAAAAGGCTGAATGGCCCGAAGACAACTGGCCATCTAAAGTTGGATGAAAGCAAAAATCGTATCTCGAAATAATGCGTAAAATACACACTGACTTATCGGCTGATGAAATGCGCATATAAAATAATCTGCAACAAAATCCCATACGGTAACCAGTCAGGAGAGTCTTTAATTACGTTGAAAATTGTCCCTGATAAACGAATAAATGTCTGAATAGACTACAATTCCAAGAGAGACTACAAGACTGGCAATGACTTGATATGAATATTTTCAGCCATTAAACATTCCCAATATTAAACAAATAAGGAAATAAGACTAATTCTTAGGCAAGAAGATGACTAGATTCTAGGAAAGCAGATGTGGAAAAAGGGAAACGGAAATGCATAAACCGGAAGTATACTACCGGACACTGATCAAAATCCTACAACCCGGATGTACAGAATAACCGGAAGAGGAAACTGAAAAAACGGAACCGGAAATTGATGAACAATGCAATGCCGGGTCCAACCGACCCGGATATGCATTCTTCCGGAAGCTCTCCTGAAACCGGAAATCGGAAGTCTATCCAGGTCTGGACGACCCGGAAGTACACCCCTAAGACCGGAAGCGGAAGTGTACTGACTAGCGTCCAAACCGGAAACGGAAAACGCCTCTACCGGAATTCGAAATAAAAGGAGTCCTCAGACTCCGGATATCCGGAATGGCCGGAAGCGCTAATAGAACCGGAAACGGAAGTAGGTACCAGATCTCTAGGACCCGGATGTCCTACAAAAATGGAAGACAGACCGGAACGGAAGTGGTCGCCGGATCTTGCCGACCTGGATTACCCACTAAACCGGAAGTCCTACCGGAAACGGAAACCACCGAAGAAGGAACCGGATCTTGAAGACCCGGATGTCTTGCTAACCCGGAAGCTCGGACGGAAAAAGACTGAGGTTCGGAAAACGGAAGTAAACCTGAGTCCAAAGGACCTGAGTCCACCACAACGGAACCGGAACTAGCAAGACTAGGTATCGACCTCTTAGAAACGGGCGCTCTAGAGACAACTGTAACTACCGGAACCACCGTAAAATTGGCATTATCATAAAGACTGGCCTCATGGACGCCGGTTTCAGCAGACGCCACCACGGCTTGAGGGTTATGCCCGTCACCCTCAAGTCTTAAGTGGATTTTATCTGATGCACTCTCCGAGCACACCTTCAAGAGCCTGGATGCTCTTGTCTTCTGCTTCGGTGATACCAACACCTGCCTAGAGGTCACAGGGACCGGCTTCCCCCATTTGCAGGAACGCCCGCTAGCCTTCGGGCTATCCTCCGAACTTGACACGCTTACCTGCTTTTTTGGCCTCTTTTATCGCAGAAGAAATTCGTTCATCGAGCGATTTTGTCAACACTGTGGCAAACGATTCAAATCTCGCAAAAAGCGCCATCACGGCGTCCGATTTCCCGATGAGTTTCCCCCCTCCGTTGCTACCGATAACGGAACAGAGGATTGAGCAAAGGACACCGCCCTTGTCTCGCTAGTAACGGAGGAAGGGGAAGGACGACCATAGGGCAGCCATTGTGACAGACAAATCTTTAAAGATAAAATAAAAATGCTTTCGCTACCGAAAACGGCCACCCTTTACAAATTCCACACATAGAATTGGGTGTACAGGATGTACACTTCGCACAGATGTGCCCGGCGAACTCGATATAGTGATGACGATCACATTTTGACGATGAGCATTTTGCTTATCTGACAATACTTTACAGGCTCTAGAAATGGACTGGACATTATTAATGATGATGATGAATTAAGGATAGGCATAATAATCAAGATACCACGAAGCAAAACGATCTTCGCGAAAATCGGTAATATATAAAATTTGTCTATAATATTACCATATAAACACAATTATACTTCCTAGACGCAACTTAAGGAGGATTGACTTCATATTGGGCATATTCTTCCGAGATATAAAGTCAAAAGGTATCACTGACACAGCGCAGAACACAAAAACTTATATAAATATTTTTAGACAACTATTCTGCTGCAGAATAATTGAAAAGTGAATCTGTTTCCTATTCGGGCTCTAATGCGCATGCGCGAGCGCGCTTAGCGACAAGCGTCACTATGAGGTGAGTATAGACTGGTGCCAGTCTATACCTGATGGTAGGCTGGAGATGGGACTCAACCAGTAGCCTGGTCGAGGGTCCATAGGAATAGGATTAGGCATGGGGAGGTGTGTATGCAGGCATAAAAATCTTATTCTGATAGCAAAATGCAAATAATTGATTTAGCAAGTAGTGATTGAACGGTAATGGATGTTTTTGTGGTGTAATAAGAACGACTGTTTCCACAGGGACATTAGATACATTTGGAAAGGTCTTCTCATCAGCGCCGCCCACGGAATGATGTTCTCGACGCTGACCATCAAGCCTATCAACCGGAGAAAAAATATTGCTCTGACCACGGCAGAATTTCCATGGCTACTAGGATGACTTCTACTCTTATATCTGAAGGGAAGACTAAGCCTCGACCCAGGTCAAAAGAAACACCTAGGTGGGTGAAAACCTGAGACAGAGTCAAAGATGATTTTTCTAGATTTATTACCCATCCTAGACTGGAAGCCAGACTGCAGACCTCTGGAACAATACTTGACAGAATTGAGGAAGATTCTGCTTTTAGTAACCAATCGTCTATATAAACGTGAAGGGGAATAGAACGACGGTGCAGAATTCCTGCAACTGCTGATACGAGGCGGGTGAAGAAGAAAGGAGCCGTGGTCAGGCCGAAAGGCATGACTCTGAATTGCCATACCCGGCCCTTGAAAGCGAATCTCATGAACTTTCTGAAAGGGTGGATGAGAATATGAAAATAGGCATCCTTGAGGTCTATGGACGACATCCACATGCCTGGACTCAGACTGGCGATAATCTGAGATACAGTCTCCATCTTGAATTTTGGAGTAGATATTAGAAGATTTAATCTCTTTAGATTGATAATTGGATGCCATCCACCTGTTTTCTTGGAGACTAGAAAGAGAGTTGAGTAGAAGCCCGGATCTACTCTCCAACAAGGAACCTCTTCTATAGCCTTCTTTATACACAATGACTCCAATTCGTCTTCCAGGGCTCCCAATTTCTCCAGATTGGATGGAACTGGAGTCCATTTGGGCTGGCAAGACAGCCAGCGGATTTGATCTAAAAGCCAGGAGTCCTGAATGAGGGCTTGCCAAGTCTCCCAAAACAGAGACAGGCGCCCTCCTACTGGCACGCTGGGAAGAAGGGACTGCACCGATAGATCCAAAGGTGGTAAAAGAGGCGGAAGGACTGGGAAAGGAGAAGAGGAAAGGAGAAGAGGAAAGGCCTACCCGGGCTGAGGCCACCCCTTCAAACCTGTCTAGGTTGAAAACCTCTAGAGGAGCACCCTCTAGAACTAGATCTAGAACCTCGAGAGGAAAACTGACCCCTTCTCACCTGAGAAGGTGCTTGACGAACCTGGGCTCTAGGTCTATGTGAAGAAACGGATTTGAAACGATCCTCCTCAGCGGATCTGGATTGGGAAGGAGAGGACCGATTAGAATTAGTGAAAACCCTTGACGGATAAGCCCCATACTCATCCGGCCTGAGACTCTTCCTCCTGGGAGAGGAAGACCTCTCCAAGGAAGAGTCTCTTTTAGCTGAAGGCCTCAAAATAGATCTGATCACGCAGATCCTTAGCTGATCTAAGACGATCAGACTCCGCTCTAAGAATTGAGGTAGAATTTTGACCGAAGATATCCAATCCGAAAGGAGGAGCAGAAATCAGGTTACTCCTGAGAGAGTTCGAAATGTTCACCTCTGCAAGTTTCCTTGACCTTCTTTTAGAGGTGATGAAGCCCAAGGAACGGCAAACCGAATTCAAGGAACCTCTTGAAAGAACAGCTAATGAACGAAAAATTTCAGGAGGAATCTGACCACCCTTCTCCTGAGTTCTGAGAAGAGCCTCAGAAAGAAGGGCCAGAAAATTAGCTGATTTTAACTGAGCACGACAGACAGACTCCCATTTGAAAAGGTCAGAAGACGATTCTACCTTAGAGGATTCCTTCAGATGCGAAGAAAGAACATCCCATGTCGGACCATTAAGAGATTGAGTAGAAGCCAATCTAATATAATCATCTTTCGGAACCTGCACCGGAGCATCTACCTTGGGAGTAAGAGAGAAATCTTTTGATTGAACATCATTAATGTAAAAATCTAACATATCTACGACCAAATTATCCACCGGAAGAACAGAAGGAGCACTAGATGAAGAGGCTGAAGATGAAAGAGCATATCCGAATGAAGGAGGATCAATCGAAAATTCATCCTGAAGAGGAAGAGATAGAGAAGAAGCTATCCATTGATGAGACTTATACCAGTCATCCGGAGAGGCCCTCTCTGGATAGAACCTCTTCAGATCACTGGCCCTGACTGACCTCTGAGTAGCATTGACAGAAAGGTGAAATGGAGAAGAGGAAGGAGGACAGAGGTCCGAGTCTAGAGAAGCTGAAGAATCAAAGATTCTTAGAGAGGAAGGAGTAGATAAAGCTCTAGAGGTAGCGTCCGAGAAAGAGTCCAAAGCCAAAGGAGACTGATAAGAAGGACTAACACCACGATCCTCCGGCTGATTAGAAGTGAAAGAGTAAGAATCCAAAGCACTAGCTGAAAATCTGGAAAGAATTGAAAATCTAGCTGAAATAATAGAGCGATGAAGAGAGGAATCGCGGCTTACAGAAAACAAAGAAAAATCTATGCCCGAATCAACTATCTGGAATTCCAATTCTGGGGAAAGAATGACAGAAACAATAGGATCCAAATGATCAAAATCAGGAGATGAAGAATAAGAAGCAAGAGTAGAGACAGACGGAGAGGAAGAAGGGATATGAGAAGAAGAAGAATTCTGATGAAGAGAAGCCAGAATATGAAGAAAACCTATAGGAGAGATAGTTGAAGGGTGAAAGAGAGACGAAGAATTTGAAACATGGGAAGACGAAAAATCCCTAGCCGATAAAACAGAGGAAGAGGAAGAAGAAGGATGACTACTACCCTTCTGAGAACCTTCATCAGAGAAAAGAGAAGGAGAGGAAGAAGAATGAGAGTGTGATACTACATCCTGAAAGGAAGGATGAACAAAATCTGAAGAAGGAACAGACTGAGAAAGAGAAGACCGATCAGGATAATGCCCATCACAAACGGGAGGAGTGTGCGAAAATAATAAGAATCGGAAGTAACAGACCTATTACTAAAATGGGAATCTGAGTTAGTCGGCAGCTCATAATTTGATGCGCAAAAAGTTGTTCCAGCAGGAACTGTAACACCGAGACCAGAAATAGAATGCTTCACCGGATCAGATTGACCTGGAGAAACATCTCTTAAGCCGGAAGCAGATAGACTGTCACCAGAAGCGGAAACGGAAAAACCGGAACCGGAAACGGAAGTCGATTGCAAGGACGGGTCTAACAGCAAACCCGCTTGCCCGGACAAGCCAGGAGCAGAGACGGGAGCAGAGGCGATCTTAATACATTACTGGCAATAGGTATCACTGAGAAACGAACTTTGGCATGTGAAGAAAGATCGGAAGCTTCCGCCACCGATGCCATCGCTTGAGGATTATGCTGACCCTCAAGACTAACATGGTCTTTGGCCTGGCTCCTACCAGAGGATGACTTACCAGGCTTCTTTCTAGTCGCCGGATTTACCTTTCGGAGACTTAATCTGTTGTCTAGACGTCAAGGAAACAGGCTTACACCACTTGCGCGAACGAGACTGGGGGCTGAATTCAGAGTCTGACGACTCCTCTTTAGCAGCCTTAATTGCGGATGAAATACGCTCATCTAAAGACTTTGTTAGCACGTTAGCAAAGGATTCAAACCTGCCAAGATCTGAGATAGAAGAGCTGCCCCCCCTCCGTTGTTGTAAGAGACGTTTTAACAGAGGTAGAAGCAGTTGTTACTGCCTTAATACACTCAACAACGGAGGGAGAGCGACCTGAGGGCAACGCAGGCTTAGCGACAAAATCTTTGAAGAAAGCTTTTGATATGACCAACGGCCAACCCTTACAAATCCCACACATTTTTTGAGGGGAGCAGGAGGTACACGTCAGGCAAACGTGGCCCGCATAGTCCTTAGCATGAAAACGATCACACTTGTTTGACGTACATTTGATTTTCTCAGAAGATAAGGACACTTCCTATAAAAATAAGAAATGATAAGAAATAAAGCGCTAGCTTCGATAAAAAACCAATGAGAAAATCTACAGAGGATACGTCATAGGCATACTTAAGAAAGTGGCTGAAGAGAGGAATCTGGTATTGGCATTAGGGAGTATGTAAGCGAGCATAAAAATCTTATTCTGATAGCTAAATGCAGATATTTGATTTAGCGAGTAGTGATTGAACGGTAATGGATGATTTTGTGGTGTAATAACAACTCCTGTTAGCGCATCCCCAAATCAAGGCTGACACAGTATAGTTAGCCATGCTACGGTGGCGTACTGCGCTTGATTCGCGCAAGCAACAGATTTAGAATGGCATATCACCAAAAACGACGCATGCGCGAGTGTTCTCGAGTACTCTTCTCCAAAGTCAAGAACATACTTTCTCCCAAGATTATTGGTTAATAAATATAACTATATAGAAAGCAATCAATGAATCGCAAGGAAACTACCGACAGTAAAGAAAATAAACAATGTTTTACGTGGTAATTTTATGAATGATGTAGTAGTATCTCTATATATATAGCATTCGTAGTAAAACTAGTAACACAGTGGACCGATTGATACATGCTGATCACAGTAAAACTTTATCATTCACTATTTAAGCCAGAGAAAACAACCATTAGTAATTTTTAAATAAAAATTATTAACTCTCAACTTAAGTCACAGTATCGCAGAAACTCAATTTCATCTTAATAAGCTGTTGAATATGTTGCAGGTTTTTAAGGGGGGGGGGGGGGCTGTTGCTCACAGCTGCCATAGCCTGCAACAGCTTCCTGTTAAGCACTGACACTATTCAACCTTCTTACATTGTATTGAATGATGTGTACTTTGTTTAGCCTACCAGTTGAAAGGGATATGTGATGTAGGTTGGTAAGTTACCAAATAAATGTTAGCCCTAGTCAATGAAATCACAGTATTCATGGGAGGTACATTTTTGATTTTTTTGAAAATAATTTGACTGGGATATGTTGCTGCCTAGCAATGGCTCCCAATCAATGTAATTGCCAAATCTGCCAATACGTATTATTTTAGGTTTCCTATACTCCCTGACCTTGGCCAGAGCCAGTACATGCATATATTCTGAATCTGACATATGTTATACTGACAAATAACAACTGTAGACCTGAAGACTGATACACTATCCTCAATAACATTCTCAGAAGTCCAATATTTATTATTCAACCATCTGTTCATGTTAGATTTGTGCAATTTGTGTAAACTACGTGTCGCATATTACACACCTTACGGACTACTAATTTTTTAGACAGACTACTGATTTGCCAAGTCTGGTAGTCCTTCGTCCCCGTTGGAACACCAACCAGTTTCAACACAGTTTGTTTGTTATGCAAGTGCTATGAACTACTATGCATTATTCGATTTGTTTAGCAGTTACTGCTATGCAATTTTTTTCCAACAAAATATTCCCTGCCTGTATCATATTTACCACACGCTTGGTTGTGCTTGTTTTGATAAAATGTGATTTCTCGGTCGTTGTGTTAATATGCATGCATCTGGTATAGTGAATCAGTATTGAGTACATGTTGACCGACAACTTCATGGGATTTGCCAAAGAAAGCGCCAAGCTAAATAACAGAAATAAACAAGTTATCAGTTTTCGGTGTTGGGTAAGATTAAGAATAGTTTGATTTACTGCAGAGATGGTAGATCTGGTGTGAATTATTTCAAAGTAATGAAATAAATAATTTGAACATGAATCTCGATTCCCTATAGCTTCGGCCTGGCTATTTAAAGTATTTAGGCCAAAGTTTGAAAGAATTAAGAAATCCAATCCATAAAACTTGCAACTGCAAGTGTTCACATAAAACGTATTCAATTGTTTAAATTGCTTCAAATGCATGACAAATAAGTTTATCAAGAACATACAAAACATGCAGTCTGCAGTCCACCCTTCCAAGATAACAAAATAAAACTTACAAATTTACTTTTTAAAATGTTTGTTTGGACACACGTAACGCAAACTTTTCTTCTTCTTGTTCCTATTTTTTTTGGTGTAAATTCCGTCTCTCTGAGTTCTCCTTTAAGTACCGCCAAATCATATCAAATCAAAGAGTTTTTTATATTTCATTTTATTTCATTTGTGAGCAGAGATAGAAGGGGAAGAACAAGTCCAAAATAAGATGCTGCCGCAGCAATATACAGACTGGCGCATTGGCTCGGTTGGTAAAACCGTTGTGTTGATCATGCTTGGAATTCCAATCCAAAAAGAGCCGGGTTCAATCCCGCGTTCAGGCATGTGATTAAGGTGTAGAAATCTGCGCCATTCCATATACGTCATTCACATGACACGTCCTTCGGAGGGGACATAAAGCCGTCGGACCCGTCTCGTGTGGTCTCTGTGCCATGAGGGACGTAACAGAACTCACGCTGAGTGTCAGGCCCTGTAGCGGGAGCTCAGTCGTAAATACTCTCTGATAGTGTAATTAGTAGATGTCGGATGTCAGCCCTGTCATCAGTGCATCCAAGATGCCATAACTGAAGCCTGTAAGACGCCTATCTAAAAAGGTGAATGGTACAGATGTGAGCAGACTGGGCTTCACTGAGCAGCATAGTTGACAGCCTGCTCTAACCAGCCTACGTCACAGCTGTCAGCGACGCTGTCAGTGGCTCCCTGGATCATTATCTAGACTGTCTGTAAATATGTTACAAATAATTGTAGAAACACCCCAAGGATATGTGACCAGGAAGCTGTGTTGGTATTGTATTGTTATGCTTGTACTTTGTTTAGTTACAATTGTTTATTTGTTTGGTTGGCATTATTCATTGACACTAATCAGAACCCTTGTTGACTTTGGGAGGTGCTGTGGGGCAGATGGGTTATCCCTGCGTCAGCTGCGGTGTGCCATCTATGGTCATGGTTACACCATTCTGCACCAGAATTTGGGTATATTTCTAGATTGTCTTATTATTATATATCTATTAGTTGGTTATGTCATGATCATATATTATGTCATTTAGGTGCATATCTAGTTTTGATTTAAACACGCCGAGCGTGGTTGCCTCGACCACAACAGAAGGGAGTGAGTTCCATGTGTCAAGAATTCGGTTTGGGAAAAACTGTTTACGAATTTCTTTTCTGCTGCATTTAGTGTTGAGCTTGAATGTGTGACCTCTAGTACGTGTATTACTTGATCGGTCAAAGAATGTGTTTTTGTCAATGTTGTAATCATCATAGTTAAATTTGTGTGTTTCGATTAAGTCTCCTCTAAGCCTTCTGTATTTTAGTGACATGAGGTTCAAAGCCTTTAACCTGTCTGCGTATCAATAGTTTCTCAAATGGGGAACAAGTTTAGTGGCTCTGCACTGGACCCTTTCGATTATACAAGATTGTCTTTTAAAACGAGGAGACCATATGCAGTTACAGTATTCCAAAATTGGTTGGACCAGTGATTTGAATAACAGGTAAGTGTGTTTTCATCCATGTAATTGAAGGTTCTGTTAATTAGACCAACTATGCTGTTAGCCTTTGTTACAGTTGCATTTATATGGGTATCGAAGGAGAGGTTTTCATTTATGTGTACGCCAAGATCTTTTTCACTTGTGGACAGTATGATTTCAATGGTTTGTAACTGGCAAGTAGTGTCTGTCGTATTATACTGGGTCCTAGGATTATTTGAACCAAAGTGTATTACATGTGTTTTGGCTGTATTAAAGTGTAGCTGCCAAATCTGAGATCAATTACATACATTATCTATATTGTCTTGAAGGTTCACAGTGTTAGGGTTACCAAACAGTTTTGTATCATCCGCAAAGATCTTACAAGGGCAGGTTACAGAATCGGGTAGATCGTTTATATACATCACATCACATCACTATTAGCCTCACAATCCGCTGCAGATAGACTGAAATCCCTAGTTAGAGATAACATAGTTGACCATATGACTTCAAAAGTAGTATAGCCAGTAGTAGAAAAATACCACCTCCCTCCACAGGCAACCGTTCCGTGATCCACGGCTCATACCGCCCTCTCAATTCCTGAGGCATAGGGGCATGGGCCACACAAATACATACAAGATACCCAGGCCCTTGATAGAGAGTTTATCAAACATGCATTATAATACATGCAAATGGCTTATGCGAGGTAAGCCTTTTCGATGCTTAAGGAACTGTGTTGGAGAATATTGTGCGACACACAATGCTCAGCTTCAGAAGGCTGGTGTTGAGCCGAAGCCATGCAGAGGATGCGGGGCAGGTATTTATACAGACTGTGGACTATGTAAAGCATGCGGGGGTCATAAACATTCCAACAGAATGAACTACAAGAAGGTCTGTGCCAGGAGAAAGTTCAGTTTAGCTATGGAAGAACTTAAACGTGTCATGCCACGCATTTAGAGACAGGCATCCACAGGGATATACACCACCCACAGGTACTGATCGCCACTTACTGTAACACCCTCGAAGATGGTAAGAAATGTTTAAGATCTAATATATAGACCTTGCATCATGGTTACTGTAACATCCTCAAAGATGGTCATGGCCAGCAGACTACAGAGAGAGTTCAGCTCTCACCCAGACTATCGGTGGCATGGTGATGACAACAGCGGTCTATGGGTTATGTACGGTGACTCGAGACATGACTATTCAGGATTCCCCTATCGAACACCCCGATGAGTAGGCAGTCGGAAGACAGCGACATTCTCGTTCGATCCAGACTCCGACCCTGGAGAGCTGATGCAAAATATGCACATCACTGGCTTGCGGCAGGACTATCCAGATGTGTTGAAGTACTTTGTCCCACACACCACCTCAGGCCTCACACAAGCAGATGGTGTCAGCAGAGCAGAGGTCCAGGCCATGTTCATCAGTCTCGTTGAGGATATGATCATCGTGACAGACCCCAGTAGTCTTATTGCTAAGTTCCAGCAGGGGTTGCAGAAGGCCCATCGTGAACTTGACTTTCCTATTTCGGTTGATTCCGAGCAACATGATCATGATCATTGAGGACCTCCAAGTCAAGGGCTATAACAACATGATGGTCGCGGGGAGTTCCCCCGGTGTCCACTTCGGCTTCAACACTGCCATCAACGCACCTATGCGTAGTACGAGAAAAAAAGTCGTTCCGACCCTGACACTGCAGTCAGTCGACATGGCAGCGCCAGGTGCCCCGACACTGCAGCCAGTCGACACGACACCGCTTCCCGTGGTAGCTCTATGTGTGGTGTCAGGCCTAGCTATTGTGGTGCTCGGGATCAGCCTACTCCACCGCTAGCAAATCAGCTATAAGACTATCCTGACTCTCTACAGTAGCAGTGGGGACCACGGTGAGACACTGACCCAGCTTGGCATGCCCTACAGCCCCTATACCCGCTGCCAACATGCACATCCACGGGCTGGAGGTTTCGGCAGCGTACCCTTTTTCCAGTATCGCAGAGCCTTGTTCAGCTCTGAGTCCAGTGAGGCCATGGGGGTCTGGAACTGCTGGAACACATCTGACAGATACTCCCAATCCTTGTAGAAACCTTTAGCTCACAGGAGCTGCTCGACGATACTCCTGCCCATGATAAGGTATTCTAGGAAGCAGATCTGTCCCTTGCCAAATCCTAGATAGAGCTTCACAGCTGTCAGCTCCTCTGTCAGCTCAGCACCGGAGAGCTGAGCGAGCTCATCTGGTGTCTTCTTCTTGTAGTCCTTCAACTCCCTCCGGAAGACATCATAGTACTTCTCGCATAGCATGAGCCTGGACATGTTTAAGATGTCTCAATAGAGAGATGAATATTCCTGAGTACCAACCTGGCAGACGCAGACTGAGAAGATCTTATTAGCTCTCTCGACAGGGGACCCAGGCGTTTAACCACGTTGTATACTCAGTGCTTAAACAATGACGTCAACGGTACAGATCGTGAAGCAACTGCCCAAGAGCCAGGCAAGTCTTCAGAAGGTGGAGAACCTGCTGCGAACCAAGACACAGAAGTTACTGACCAAAGCAAAACCACTGGCTGTCCATGTCGCCAGTAACGTGGCGGCGAATGGGGCCATGGCGAAGATGATAGGGGGAAGTGAGGTTCTTCTTGCTGCTACTGCGGCTGTCCTCGCTACAGTGATGAGTGGGGTGGCTGGGCACTGTCTCGGAATAACTCACCCCAACTCAAAGATCGCCCTCAGTGGTGCCTCCTACACTGTTGCTGCCAAGATCATGGGTGAACGTGTTACACTAATGGAGGCCGCGGTTCTAGGGCTAGCAATGAGTGCAATGGCTGAGATCATCTTCGCCTATGTTTAACCCTTCTGAATAGTGAGAGATGGATCACGAGACCCCTGCAGCATATGAGGCATGGCGTGCCAGAGGGCGGTGTGTAGCCCATACTTGAGCATGTGGACTGAGGATCGCCATTGCCCAGGAATGGTGGACCATCCACAAGGAGTGCCCCTGCAGAGAGGGCCAGTACCCTGAGCACTGCTACCTATTCCCTTGGCCGACTGCGTGGTCCTCCTATGCCCAACTATTTCCCTGGGGGTATGACTAGTAGGTTTAAGCCACCTGTATATGACTATGACTCTGTCACTCACAGACCTAGAAAGCAAAGAGCTAGGCGATCTTGCTCACTTGGGTGGGGCACGCCTCAGTTCAGAGGACACTGTTGCCCCCCTCTCCTTCCTAGACTTCAATGAGAATGGAGACCCGTGGGAGATCCGTGGTACCATCCCAGCCGGAGATCTCATCGGGATCACTGATACAGTAGGACAATCGGCCATTAACAAGGCCAAGACTGTATACAAGAGGATGAGCATCAAGGAGAGGGCGACAATGCTCGGTATGCTCGGAGTCGATAAGGCTGGAGCCATCAAGGTTATGCCTGAGTCCTATGCACAGGGCCTGGTTAAGGATCTCCTGAGACCACGGAGCACATTCATCCAGGATGGAGAGAAGCTCAAGATAGGCACCCTCAGCCTGAATGACAGCCAAACAGGTGCAGGTGCTATCGACAGCCTCTGGCTACCAGAGGTGAAGAAGACAGGGTTCTTTAATTTGGAGCCTAAGTAAGCCCACAGAATAGTCATGGCTTACCATGTATCATACAGATACTGAATGTACTAGACACAGTGGGTGCTGACACAGGCCCTCTACGCTATCTTCTCAGCTGCTGCTGGGATTTCATGCTTGATGCCTCCATCGTATCCTTCGTATCCACCGGAAGTGCAGGATGATCCTCCGGCTACCAGAGTTGAACGGGTCAGGGCTCTTGAATTTGCAGTTTAAGACCACAGGATAGTCATGACTTCCCGTGCATGTATCATACAGATACTGGATGTACTAGACACTGTGGGTGCTGACACAGGCCTTCTACGCTATCTTCTCAGCTGCTGCTGGGATTTCATGCTTGACGCCTCCATCGCATCCTTCGTATCTGCCGAAAAAGCTGGTGCAGGAAGTACTGCCGTTTAGTCTCCCAGATATAGATGAGGCTACCGACGACCAAGTGCTAACCATACTCTGCACGCATGTCTGTACCAGTCGACAGTAGGCCAACCGATGCTGGCCAGGTGGTGCTGATCATTGCCCCATCAGGACACAGGAAAAGCATCTTGCTGCAGGCTCTCCTGGCCGAACATCTACACTCTCAATACATCCTTCTGCTGTCTGACTCCGCTACTGAGGTGGTGGACCGTAATGATCAATGGTACAATGGCCCAATCACCAAGACGCAGAACCTGCAGGCACCGATGTAGAAGCTGCTGGCAGCTCGACTGACAGAACCACTTGTTCTAGTTATCGATGACCCTGCAATGGACCAGAAGACAGTCACCTACCTCAGCAACATCACCAGGTGCATCCTGCACGCAAAGATAACTGTCTTCATCCTCTTTCAGAAGTACACCCACGAGATCTCACCAGATATCCGCCACAATGCCCGGTTGCTATACTTCAGCTCCAAGTGTGGATGTGACCTACTCGAGACCATATACAACAGCCTAACTCTTTAAGGAGACCAAAGGCGACTTTATCGCAGCTGTACAGAGGGCAGCTGAGCTGTACCACTTCATCTTCAGCAACAAGGAGGCAGGTGAGCTGTCACACTTCAAGCCATCTCTGGAAAAGGCGCAGACCTTCATCTACAAGCTGAATTCAGCCAGGAAACTAGCCTGCTCTACGCGTCATCGCTGACAGACTGTCGCAGCTGCCGCAACTTTTTTCATTCATCAGAAGGCTGCGCGGTCTCCGCTACTTCGTCCGCGGTCTCTGCTACTTCATCAGATGCTTGAGGAACTTCATCAGAAGCTTGAGGAACTTCATCAGAAGCTTGAGGAACTTCGTCAGTCTTGTCAGAAGCCTGTCACTTAAACTCTACCCACTGAGGGTCAGAGTCTAGGGTTCTCTTCTTCTGGAACCTCTCATGGAAGATCCACTTTGTCCATGCGCGACGAGCATCTGACTTGCGAGCGGATTTGATGAGGTAGTCCTGGTAGTGATCTGGGAATTTTAGAAATGCTGCCAGATCACTGGCCAATCTCCTGTGCCCTTCTTCGTTGAAGATGTGCTCAACAGCCTCCTTGCCGCCAACAGTGAACTCCTCCTGAGTACATTCTGCATGACCGGTGTCATGGCTGTCCGCTACAGTGGCACTGACCTCCTCCCTGAAGTAGTTAGTTGCTCAAGACTGGAGGCTATCCAGCATACCTCGCTCTTCCTGGCTATGGAGGCTAAATATGGCAGCCCACTTCCCGACTGTTAGTAGATCTTTGGGGTCGACCCTCGCCTTTTGGAGAGCTAGAATAACAGGACTGTTGGTTTGGCCCACAGGTAGGTCGAGTGTCCTGCCCTGGGTGCTGTCAAACTTCCGGTAGAGTATCCGAGTCAGGAGTTCTTTTGTACTATGAGTTGGCGCTCCTTCCTCTATGGCGGCCAGTATTTCCGCATCAGACGGGGGTGTGACCTTGGCTCGCTCGTGGATAATGTTGATGTCACAAAGCAGTCCTCGGACCCTGTCACAGTGGGACAGTGCATGCTGTGGCTGTCATGCTGACTTGTCCTGCTGCCTATAGACAATCTGCTGGAGAACTTTACCAAACATGGAAGCCATTTAACCCCTCTATATACCCAGACCTTAAACATGCTGCAGTATGTGCAACATCCAGATGGGGGCCATTGAACCTGCGACATCGCACTGCACTGATCCTCGGAAGGACTGCCTGATGGCCATTCGACCCAGTATACATGATGAGAACCTGTTGTCCACTGCTGGGAAGTACATTGACGTTGCAATCTCGGCACAGATCCACGAGATTAAGAGCATGACACTCGAGTTCAAGCTTCAGAGCACAATAGAACAGACAGTAGAGCGCCCGCAGGTTCTGAACAGGTGGGAGATCATGCAGAGCAACAGCACCATGGACACCACCTATGTGAACGATGAGTACCGAGTCCTAGGTCCGCTGGCTCGTGGCCCAACCTTCTATGCGAAGGGAAAGGGGTACTACGCTGTTGGGTGCAATGAGGGGTTCATGGAATTCGAACTACGGGCAGGTGTCGAGAAGCCCGTGGCAGTTCCACTCTTAACCCTCCTTGAGAACACACACGTGAATCCGGCTGCCATGCAGGACAGGATGTTCCTCCGGGTGTACACTGAGCAGCTCGCAGATGCGACCATGAATGCTCCAAGACTTCATGTCTGGCATGACAAGAATGACAAGGAGCTGAAGCAAACGGGTTCCAAACAGTGGATCATGCATGTGGAGCGAGAACACCGCCAGGTCCAAGCCACAGCTAACCAACGGGTTGAGCTGACATTGCATCATGGTGCAGAAGGGAGGAGCCATCCAGCAGGTGGATAAGCTAGACGACTTCAAGCTTGTGGTTGCTGGGACCAATGTTCTTGGTGAGGTACGTGAGCTGGCTGATTGCCAACTCTACAGACAGAAAACTAAGTCATATGCACTTCTGCGCCTAACCAGTGGAAGCGACGACCTCGAGTCGGCACTCGAGGGCCGTCACCACCTCGGGGGCAGGGATTTCTCACCTAATCAGGGCAACCAGCTCAGCTTCAACATCGGAACCCTCATAACTGGGACTCACTCATTAGGTGTGACGGTACTTTACTCCTGTCGTCACCGCTGCAGCTGCCACCACTACTATAAGCTCTGCTGTCTTCTGACCTGTTGATGCTTCATAGTTGAGCGTTGGCTCAGATATCTTTACAGCCTCGTAGTACTCATCGAGAATCTCATCTGCCTCTTTGAGGCTCTGGCTGGCATGAGCTCGGAGTTGTCGTCGGCGTGCCTCCCTCTGACGCAATTGCTCGAGTGCTTGCTGTGCTCAAACTTCTCCTTAGACAGCTTCTCCATCGCCTGGTTATGACGTTCACGCTCGACCTCTGCCACCTTCTTGTTGGCGAAGCTGAGTCCCCAGTTCGCTAAGGCAAACACGCTCGCATTCAAGATTGCGGAGCCTATGCTATAGACTACAGTTTAAAGCTACTATATAGCTGCCCCAGAGACGGATCCCCACAGAGATGTATGAACCAGAGGCTGATCCAGTCGAGGATATAGATGACGAGGAATATGAGGAGGACTATGATGAGGAGGATGATGCAGACGACTACGATGTAGCAGAGACTGCGGGTGAGTATGATGATGTAGCGGAGACTGCGCCTGAATCCCGCAAGCTAGTACACAGAGCGAAAGGATTCTATCACACTTACGTAAAAGGTTCTATCGGTCCACTGGCGGCAGTTGGGGCTCTGATCAACCTATTCACAATGAAGGCTGGCGAGACGGTCCGCAAGATCGCCAACAATGCTCTCCATGGGGTGGAGAATATTTCTGAAACCATACCAGCCATCGCCTCAGGAGTATGTACGTTCTTCGGAGTTGCAGGCCCTTGGCTGCCGTACGTTGCCATAGCACTCACAGCCATATGGCCTGCCGAACATTTAAGCCATACTATATAAGGATGTTGTCTCTGTACGACCTGGTCAAGTCCCTTAACTTCCGAGGGTTGGTCGATAAACTACTGTTCAGTGAGGATCCATCAGACATTAGACGCCAGTGTACAGAGGTGTTTGAGGAGGTCTTCAGTGATGGTCGAATGAATGACGGCCATCTGTTCGTCTGTTTAGAGTTCACCCAGGCCATGCGTGAGAGGACGGAAGTGGACGTCAGTGATGAAATCCGGGAGTTTATCAACCGTCTTCCTTGACGAACTCTACTATCAGCCTGGTGGATATTACCATGAGCCCCACTCGAGGATGCATGTCGCAAGGGCCACAACTTCACATTGGAGACAGTTAGCCAGTGGCTCAGCAGCCAGGCGATGTGGCAGATATACAGACCTCGTCCATGGCACATCAGGCATGCCCATTTCGAGGAAACTGTCCTGAACAGAGTTCACCAGGCAGATGTTCTATTCCTTCCACACGACTTGGTTGGGCGTAAGCCCTACAAGTATGCCCTCACCATCGTCGATGTCGACAGCAGGTACAAGGTAGCAGTACCGCTCACAGACAAGTCAGCTGGCCAGGTGGCCCAGGCATTCCAGGGTGTCTACGAGGCTACAGAAAATCCCCTCCAGTGGCCGGAATTGTTGCAGGTCGATGAGGGTAAGGAGTTCAGAGGGGAGACTGCAGCCCTCATGCAGAAACACGGCAGTTAGGCGAGGCGAGGTAGGGCATCACCGTGCCCAGGCTATCGATGAGCAGTGGAATCGGACACTGGCAGAGAGACTGTTCCCACACCAATACGCCCAGGAAATGGCCGTGCCGAGTGAACGTTCTAGAGTATGGGTGAGAGGGCTGCATGCTGTGGTGGAGAGATCTAATGCCGAGATTCCTAGGCTAATCGGGAAGAAGCCGGTAGAGGCTATCAGACACTCTGCTGGTCACAGCTCTAGAGGAGCGAACAAGGGAGAGGAGTGCCTACCCCCTGATGCTCTGGTTCGGTACCTGTATGAGCCTGGTGAGCTGGAAGGTGGTTGACGGCGTGCAACAGATCCTAACTGGTCGATAGATGTTCACAGGCTTGACAGGTATGTAGAGGCGGAGGGGTGGCCTACACTGTACTACCTGGCACGCCAGCATGGAGTGCCTAGGCGACCATTTGTCGTAGAATAGCTTCAGCTAGTCTCTGAAGACACACAGCTACCACCCCTAGGGTGCTAACATGATACTCGATGGGCTCGGTATGAACCCCATCTGGCAGGACATGGCACTTATCATAGTAAGTGGAGAGTCTGAGTTTTTTCTGCGCATATGTCACCATACCCTGGTTGCGCATGCGTAGGCCTCGATTGGTGGCTCTGTCCACTACACCATGGAGGGGGCTGTAGAACCTCTGCCAGGGGATGTCATTCTGCCATTTAGACATTCCCTCGGTCGAGCATTTCACTTGCAAGTTTCTGCTGTTCCAGCAGTCTGAATTCTCTACATAGTAGCACTTGTAGCAGAGAACAATTCCACGAGTGCCTTCGAACTCGAGCTTGAACAATCCCAGTGTGTGGTTAGACCATTTGTCCCATGCCAACCAGTCCCGTTTGCAGGCATCATACGCCGTTCGCATCTCTGGGCGTATCACCTCATTGAGGTTGGAGCCTGCTATGGCGATATAAGCAGAATCGGTGTCCTTCTGCAGGTACTCGAAGCTGTCACGAGCTACGTAGCAGTCGAGGAAGTCATAGTAGAACTCCAGCATTCACAGCTTCGCCAGCTCGTATACTGCTATACCCATCTGGAAGGGGCGACGAATGGTGATTTTAGCCTTACGGCTCTGCAATTCGTAGGAATCACCGATCTCCTCTAGATCCTCGAACCATGCGCTACGCAAGGCTCTGTCTACTGCTCATTCATCCTTAGTGAAGCTCGTGTTGGTATGACGTTCTAATGCCTCGATCAGCTTCCCATATGCACTGTTGCTGAGGAGTTTGAAGAGATCAGCCAACAAGGCTTTACTTTTGTCAACGTCCCCGGTATGACGTGCCTCAGTAACAGAGTCTACAAACCATTCAAAATGTTTCTGTGGGGTGTAGTCTATAGTGCGATAGATAGCAGTAATCTCTAACCCATGGGCAAGGTACCACTTGAGAGTTGGTGCATACAATACCCTCTTCTTACTAGAGAGTGCCCCAACGAGCTTGCTAGTTGTAGACTTTTGGCGACCTGTTTTATCAAGGTATGCAAGCATCTCCGAAGGTATAGCCTCTTCTGGGATCTCACGATTATAGAAGATGGGAGACATCTCCTCGAACTTTGGCCATAACACTTTAGGTACCTCAATGTCGACCTCAGCAAATCCGAACCAATGATCCGCTAGCAGATCCTGCTTAAAGCATTCAATGTCACTGCTTACACGCCCACCCCACCATCGTACAGTTTCTTTACCACAAGGCATTGCTTGGGCCATGGTTTACAAATACAGAGCATTTGCATCATAACCAAGGAGACGTTGACATACTCGCTTACCTTGGCGAATTCGGCTAACCCCAGACTCGTGATATCTCGTGAACACAATGCTCAGACCCCCAACAACAGCACCCTTTAACATCTCATAAGCTTCCTTGCCTGGCGAGTAAAGGCTAATATCCGGCTCGTGTTTAGCAGTACCATGAAGTGAGTACTGAAGCGACACACCAGGAGGTGACACCACATCCTTCAGAATGTCAATACCTCGTTCTGTGTAGAATTCTCGCATCTTCTCTAAGGCTTCAATGAATGGGCTAACATCAAAGTTGTTGTAATATCGCAACCAGTCAGCAAACGTCTTCATCCCCGGATCTCTGAAGGTCTGCTTACAAGCTTTCCACTCTGACAACTCAAGAAGGTAACCACCTTTGGGCTTGGACCACCACGGCAGGATAATCAGGTAGTTCAGGATAGTCAAGCTTCTTAGCTGAGTCGAACCATTCATAAGGTAACCAGCTCTTCTGCTGCATGCAACCGTAGGCTTTGATCCATTTCTCATAAGAAACCCCTGGGCCGAGGTAGTTGATTACATCGAGAAACCTCAGTTCAGGCGCAATGAGGAACATTGTCTGGCTAGCCTTCTTAGCGACTTTCACCGTTCCTTTGGACGAAGTAGTAAGTTCATCCACGAAGTACTTCTTGATGAGGTTCAGGTTGTACCACCCAGAGTTGAATCCGAGCACAGGCACCAGCTCTAAATCACTCATTGATAAGTCGCTGCTATCGTTTTGGTAACTTGTCCAAGTCTGCAGGTAGATACTGTGACCAAACCCTTGCACGGATATTGGAGGCTCGTAGTTCGATCTCCTGCATGAACTCTGAAATCAGCACTTTGGAGTTAGCATTGCAGAGGTGAGTTGGCGAGCTCACACTACCATCTAAGGAGCAGCCAACTGACACCAAGATTGGTATGTAGGCACTCGATCGTGAGACTCTCTGTAGGGTGGGTCTTGATCCCATCTAGAAGGGCTTCAAAGTCATAGACAATAAAGTGTGGGTATCGTACTGTCCGCACAGGGGTGTGGACGCTTGGATAGCATTTTATACAGCACTTCCACTGTACCACAAGCGTGCATCCAGATGCTCTCACTTTCTTGTCTCTCATGACCGTTTTGCGGTATCTTTGATCAGCATGCTCACCTCGCTGGTGTTGTACTCATGCCTCATACTCCGTGCTAGGGTTTCAGATCACTGTCCCCTCATTAATCGTCTTCTGATTCAGTGTAGAAGAGGTAGGCGTTCTTGTGGATGGCTTGCCATCCGAGTTGCTACAGATTTGGCCCGTAAGCTGACATTCATCTCCTCATACATCTGATGACTCTCATGGAGCAGCTGTGCTTTCTTGTGAGGGCTACATGGATCCTCAGTGGTGAGCGCCGGAAACCTCCCTGTCTGTTTTGCTTGGGAGAGTCGCTTTAGCCACTCCTCGGCAAGGGAGGGGAGTCACTTTCGTCACTCCTCGGCATTGGCGTGTGCAATCATCTGGAGCAGGTCGGCTTTGCGGGCCTTAGAATAGCCTCTAAGACCAAATTGCTTTGCCATCACTCGAAGCTGTTTTACAGTAACCATGATGCAAGGTCTATATATTAGATCTTAAACATTTCTGACCATCCTCGAGGGTGTTACAGTAAGTGGCGATCAGTACCTGTGAGTGGTGTATATCCCTGTGGATGCCTGTCTCTAAATGTGTGGCATGACGTGTTTAAGTTCTTCCATAACTAAACTGAACTTTCTCCTGGCACAGACCTTCTTGTAGTTCATTCTGTTGGAATGTTTATGACCCCTGCATGCTTTACATAATCCATAGTCTGTATAAATACCTGCCCCGCATCCTCTGCATGGCTTCGGCTCAACACCAGCCTTCTGAAGCTGAGCATTGTGTGTCGCACAATATTCTCCAACACAGTTCCTTAAGCATCGAAAAGGCTTACCTCGCATAAGCCATTTGCATGTATTATAATGCATGTTTGATAAAGTCTATCAAGGCTCTTAAATCTTGGTCTGATGGATGGAGGGTCTGGGTATCTTGTATGTATTTGTGTGGCCCATGACCCTATGCTTCAAGAATTGAGAGGATGGTGGGAGGCGCGGATCGCAGAACGGGTGCCTGTGGAGGGAGGTGGTAATTTTCTACTACCGGCTATACTACTTCAAATAATCTGGTCTATGCCCAATTTTTACATGTGAGTGAATGTGTTGCAGTATGGTCAAGCCAGACATGTTTCTTCTTACCATGTTGTTTTGTTGTAGGAATGTAATGTTCCTTCATTGTGATCAATTTTCTGTGTAGGAAGTTTCAAGCATCTGATGCATTAAGTTCGTTCAGCTGATTCCAGTCAGTCATTCTTAAGTCTTTTCTCATTTCGGTATATCGTTCTTTGTTCAACAGTAACTTTGGCTTGGCTTCTTGTTTGCTTGTATTTAAGATGTCTGGATGTACTGATATTTGTAGAACGTCGTGGTCACTCTTATCTAGTGGAGGTAGGTGCGTAATTTCGTGGACGATGTTTTGGTTATTTGTTAAAACTAGATCTAAAAGATTTGAAGTCTGGTTTATTCTATGTCGTGCCACATTAGTAACCAGTTGCTTTAGGAAAATATCCCTGGTTGTATTGAGAAATGTACCTTCTTCTACATTTGCTGAAAGTCCAGTGCTACAGTTAAGTTGAAATCCCCAACTATAAGAATGTGACCTTTGGGCATTTAATGATTCATGGGCATAGATGATGACTCCTCTAGATGGATTAATATTTAGCGAAAGCTTGTACTTATCAATCTGAAATTCACTAATGTTTATATTTGTATTTTTTGGTAACACCTCTGTGATTAGTCTGATAGCAGGACGAATTTTGTGTACTCGTGTTTCAAGCTCAGCTTTTTTTAATCAATTAGACTATCTGCATTTGTGTATATGCATGTATCTGTTACGGTTTTAGAACTTACACTGTTCGCTATTTGAGAGTACTTTGGTATTGATGTTGTGCTGATTTATGCACACTATTGTTTGTATGAGTTCCAACAATTCATCGTAGACTCTGATCATAGTATGAGTTCCAACAATTCATCGTAGTCTCTGATCATACCTTCTAACTTGTGCCTGCCAATATCATTAGTCCCGACATGGACTACTATAGCATCAACACTTTCCGTCTTAAGTAGAAGCTCCAGCTTGTCTTGGATTTCCACTATTTATGCTCCACTGAATGATTGCGCTATTATGCTCATGTCCTCCGTGGGCATGTAGCGCCTGTTAAGTCTTTGGAATGTGTAGCTACCGATAAGCAGCGTTCTCTTTGGTGTGTTCTTCTAGTGTGTTGTCTGCTGACTGTTGTTGTGAGAACTTGTCTCTAGGGGTGATCTTGGTAGACTGTTGCCTGAGGCTTTGCAGGTTGAATCCATGTATGTCTCTGTTTCCGTTTTCTGTCTCTGTTGCTGTTTGTCTGTGGTCTCCATGACATTGGGGGCTCTTCATGTATGTCATCTCGGATTTTTAGTTCACTGGCATTATGGTATTGTTTGGCATTGAAATTGTGTTCTATATTCAGGGAGATTGTTGGAGTAGATTGACTAGTTGCTCCATCAGAAGTCTTTCTCTGTGTGTTAGGTATGTTAGGGCTTTTGCTCTCAGTTAGTTTTGTAAATTGTAGATCATGTACCTGTGTTTGGAGAGTATTATAATTTTTTCTCTTTTCTTGTATCTTCTGTAGAACCTCTACAAGAATATCAGTAGATGGACACTTATCCAGATCAACCATTTCTTCCATGGCAGTATCACTTATTATGCTGTCACTGGAAGACCCTGCTAAGCTGCTGTTTTACTCAGTATCTTATGCTGCATGGCCTAATGTGAGTGTAGATTGAACAGCAGGTTCTGCAATCTCCTCCGGTGACACTGTATCTGTCGAGTTTTCTGTTTGGTCTTCAGTGTTACTGTTGACTGGTGTATCTGTTGGTTATGTGCTGTCAGCCTCCAGTATTGGGTTGCCTGTTGGTTCCGTGGTTCTCTTGCTATCAGGTCTCTTTATCTGGATTTGCAGTGGAATTGACGGATGAATTTCAGACACGGTAAGTTGATATCGCTATAAATCTTTATTGGCTGCCGAATCTGCTTATCCATTGTTTGTAGGCGATTTCTATGCTATCTTTAGATTTCATTAGTTTATTTCCCTGCTGGATTTTATTTCCTGTCAAGTTGTCCGCCTTCTGCTTATGTATCTCATTAAGAATTAACAGCTGCTGTGTGCGTAGTTAAGATCATCTTTCAACACATTCTTCATGTACAGATAGGTGGTAATTTTCATGAGTTACATCAGGCAGCATTTGCCTGTGCTGGCATTCTCAACATGCTAACACGCATATGAGGCCATCTTCTATGACCGTACATGCGCAATGGGCCATCTCACGAACTCTATTATTCTGATCCTCTATTATATAGCTATACACGCTTATCTATGCTATGGAGGGGGTGGGTGCGAACTTGGAGCATCCCAGATCCGGCAGTCCATACCCAAATAATTGGGATGGTTCGTGAGATGGCCCATTGCACATGTACGGCCATAGAAGATAGCCTCATATGCGTGTTAGCATGTTGAGAATGCCAGCACAGGCAAAGTATATATATACTTTGCCTGTGCTGGCATTCTCAACATGCTAACACGCATATGAGGCTATCTTCTATGGCCGTACATGCGCAATGGGCCATCTCACGAACTCTATTATTCTGATCCTCTATTATATAGCTATATGTGCTTATCTATGCTATGGAGGGGGTGGGTGCGAACTTGGAGCATCCCAGATCCGGCAGTCCATACCCAAATAATTGGGATGGTTCGTACCCAACCAGTCGATCCACGCTACAACATTTTGCAGTGGCAGGGTAGTGATTCTGGTAGATCGTGTATGTATATTAAGGAAAATGACAGGCCCCAGTGCACTTCCTTGTGGTATGTCACTGATCTGATGTTGTATCAGTAATTGTTACTCTTTGTGTTCTATTCATTAAATAATGCTCTATCCGCTTGGTTACTTTTATTTCCTATACTGTAGCTTTGCAATTTTGATTCGATTCTTTTATGTGGTACTGTATCAAATGCATTGGAGAAATCCAGATATATAGCAGATATACTTTGCCTGTGACCGTAATTCCTTAAATACAGACCATCCTCGCTTTTCTTGGTAAGAATCGTTACCAGAATTGAACGAGAAATCTAATAATTTTACAGATCCGAAAACAGTTCAGAACTGGCTGAGATATCAAAGAATATTCAGGCAATATTTTGAGCTCCCAACTAAAATAAACATCACCATAAGCACACATATTTGCTAGGGTGAAGGCCAGTTAATCACGTGGTCAGCACCCGTACCATGTATATAATGCGCGCGCTGATTGGTCGAGTCACTCTGGTGTGACGTCACCATTTAGTATAAATACTTACTGTATAGCATCGGTGGTCTGGCTTTGCTAATCATACACAGTACAATTAGGTTTTGAGTTCGAGCCTCTGGGGACCACGTTCCGCACCACAAGTTAAGTTATTTGACACTCCCGGAAGATATCACTGGGGGTAATAATCTGAATTACAAAGGAAGGTTTCCCACTACCAACAACTTCAGAGGGACCTCCTCTGTGGTGCGGCCCTTTGGCCATAAATTATGATAAAAGCCAGAATGTAGAACGTGTGGTGTACCTTGATATCTCACCAGATCTGCTGTACCACGTCGAAATAGTGGTAGAACAAACTATGCACGTGTCTAGTGCGCCAATTTAACTTTTTAGACCACAGTCCAGATAAGGACATTGCTTTACGCACCACATGAGCTAAGCGGTGTGTATCGTCTTGTGCCGCAAGATATGTATCCAGTATCATTAAAATACTCAACTCAGCCTTTATATTAAGAAAGGCAGCTTCTATTCGCACCAGTACAGATATTTTCACCTCCACATTTAATTGAACTTAATAAGCAGTGTGTGACCATCTACTAACCATCAGAAGTGAGTTCTTCTTCATTGTTCCTGAGTGTGAGCCGCATCAGTTACATCGTCAGCGGTTATCCGGCAAACAGCAACTACAGAATCATGTCAGCTCACGCCGCACTTACGCGACACCTCAACAACATGTGACATTTAAGAACATTTGCACTGATGACTAATAGGTGCTTCGCAATATGTATTTAACTATTATCATTTATGTACCGATGACTAATAGGTATCGCAAGGTCGTTGAGACCTCTACTGTTATATTAATTTATGTATCATTTTCATTTATGACGTACCAATGGCAAATAGGTACCGCAAGGTCAGATGTGGCCGTCATTATTGTTTTTACTGTATGTACTTATTTTCATTTCTAAGGTGCTGATGATGACTAATATGTTTAATATTGCAAGGTGGGATTTGCCCTCTCTATTTTACTGTACTGTATAGTCTTGTAATATGGCAGTTGCCATCCAAGTTACTACTTTTTGGTTAGTTAGTTATATATATATACAAAAATACTTGGACTGCATTTCGCTTAGGTTACACTATAAACCAACAACAAACGCACCACCTTGTTTGTCCCCTCCAGCAACAATCTTTTACTAAGGTTGCTGTTCATGTTTTCACTAGCGAACATGACATGCGACCACTAAACCTAACCATGATAGCTCAATAAGATAGGTTAAAAGTAGCTAGGGACAACTACTCACTAAAGGAGACTTGTTTATGTAAAGCTTCTTTTCAGAGTGCAGTGGCTCCACTATACTACGCGCACCGACAGTTTTCATAATTGGCCCACTTAATTTAGGGCCTCCTAAATTCAATATATGAGTAGTTGTCTCTTCCTGTGCTTCTCTGGCCACCTGGGCCCGAATTCATGAAAATTCTTAACTTAAGATGTCTTAAACTCTGCGTGCTGTGCTTTAGTTAGTGCAGTACTTATGATGAGATTCATAAAGGGGCCTAAGTACCTTGCCTAATAAAGTGCAGTGCATAAATATAAGCACCCGACCTAAATCGTCGCTCAACTCGTTGCTAGGAACTAATGTTCATATCATGGTCATTTTCATTGAAATGTATGCCCGCTTTCTCTGGCTTCGCGATCGGGTGTGGTCAACCCTGTCTATAGCGGACACGTGCATATGTGGTCACAATATTATGGGCCTTTAACCCTATGATCGCAAGACTACGCATCTTATATATTACCATCATCTTTATGACAAAAATCAATTTTATATTTGGAATTTATGTTAGAGGCTAGACTGTACTGTTTTCACACTGGACAACATTGTGTATTTATTGTATCAATAGCCTCCCAAACCCATCTGTTAACTACGAAAACATCTTAGAACAGGTCATTCAATTATAATCTCGTGTTGATTTTCCGATTGCTAACGTACAATTGCAGGCTAAAATTAATTATGGGCGATATGAATTCTAGCGCTTCCAAAAAGCGAAAACCAAATTTTTCTGAAACAGAGAAAATGCACCTCGATGAGGAGTATGAAAAAGAAAGAATGACGCTTTCTGCCAAATTTTCGCCTAATGTAACAACAAAGCGGAAGCACGAAGCATGGATGCGCGTAGCGACAGCCATGAACAATCAGAATCCATCTGTCCTTCGAACCACTGCGGAGCTGCAGAAGAAATGGCAAAATTTATGCAGCACGATGAAAGATGAATTTCGGCTGTACCGAAAAGTGGCAGCGAAAACAGGTACGTGATGGAAAGCCCTCACAATGCGTAAGGTTTATTTCGTATACCATATTAATACAAACCCATAAAATGTTATGCAATAAAAGATGCCTTAATAAGATGTTGCTATCTTGAAAAAGTTATTGAAAAATTACTTTAACATTTTCAAATCGAGACAGATTGACAAACTAACAGACACACGGAAGTGAAATGCATTCGTCTTAATGAATCGCCATCGTGTGGTCCCAAAAGCAATTTACTATGGTACATAATTTGTATTCAGCGATTACTTACTTTTAAAAATCATTCTTCTTCGTGCCACAAGGCGTCCGCTATAACCAGGTTTGACTGTATTAAAATAATCCAGGTTGTATGTTTCTAAATAAGTATATCATATTCCACTGAAATGCTTATTGTTGGGAGTTTGAATTGACTATTAGAAATTCTTCCGTCCAACCGTCCCTCGCCTATCCGCATCTCTGTTCAATCGTAAGTCTGCACACCATACATGCAAGCCTGTATGCCTACATATCTGTCTGTATGTATACCTGTATGCCAGCCTGCATACCCGCCCACCCGCATGCACCCGCAGCCATCCGTCCATCTAGTCGTTCGTCTGTCCGTTCATTTGTCTGAATGGTCGTGAACTGTCAGAGCATATTTCTAAATGATTCTTCACCATTGTGTTGAAGGGTGGTCGTGGAACACACAGGCAATTCGATGGGCGTATTGGAGATTTGTCATGTCGGTTCATCACTTGAACATTCCACTTTGAACCTATCAGACAACAAATTGAAATTAAAAATTTTAAAATAATATTGTGCACTTACAATTATAGGAAATGTGTGTTGGCTAATTGATTCCGGGCTGCTGCACCAGCTCCTCTGATATCCTGCATCATGTCACCGTTACCATCACCCGGTTGAGCTTGCATCTCAATGTCCTCCTCAACAAAGTCTGGTAGACCTCGGTCCTTCGCGATATTGTGCAGTATAGCGCATGCTCCAATTATTTTACATGATATGAATGGATAGTATCGCAACTGTCCATGGAGTCAGTGAAACCTTCGTTTCCACTGCCCAATACCGCTTTCGATCAAGCACCTTGTGGATTTATGGGATCTGTTGTATGCCCATTCTTGTGCAGTGTTGGGATGCAGGTATGGCGTCATCAGCCATGTCTTCTGAGGGTAGCCAGAGTCTCCTAGAATATATTCATCACCTCCTCTTCCTTCCATCAAATGAGAAAGTCCACTCTCTCTTAAAATTACCGAATCGTGGGTGCTACCAGGCCACCTTGCAACGACATTTATGAATTGGTAATTTGCATCCATCACCGCCTGAGTATTAATCGAATAGTAGTTCTTTCTATTTATGTACTGTTCCTCGTGATCAGACGGGGCCAAAATCCAAACATGTGTACTATCTATTACCCCTATGATTGTCGGGAAACCAGCAATGTCATAAAATTCGCGTACACTATTGGCGACATCAGTTGGGAACTTTATCATTCTAGGCAACATATTTACTAATGCCGATGAAACCTCATACACTATCCGACAGGCAGTTGACTGAGAGACTTGCTTGGTGTCACCAATTGTCCTCTGGAAAGATCTAGTTGCAAAGAATCGCAGCGCCACAAACCGCTTTAACTGCGGAGACAGAGCATTACTTCGAAGAGTGTGTGGCTGAAGTTGAGCATCTAGCTCATCGGTAAGGCTAATTATTGTATCTCTATCTAGTCAGTATCTCTGACACATCTCAATATCACTATACTCACAACGCTAATGAAATGACACTTGGAGATCGAATCAAACGAAATGGTGCTCGCCCTGTGAGGATCCGCCAGGCAGGTGCAGCGCCAGGCTCCACGCCTCGAAGGAGCCCACCCTCAGCTACTGGAGGTCCCATCAACTCGTCTTGTGGGGACAGGGGACGAGGATGGAGAGCTACTGGCCAACCGAAAGAGAGGACCAACCCCAAAGAGAACCCTAGTATCAACATCATGCACTGGAACGCAGAAGGGGTTACCAACAAGAAATCAGGGCTCGAACAGTTCCTGTACGAAAACAACATTGATATCTGCTGCATCCAAGAGACATACCTGCAAGAAGGTAAACCATTTAAGATCAGAGGCTACCAGATTTTCCGGTGTGATCGAAGAGGAAGAAAGAAAGGTGGGGTGATCACCTTGGTCCGAAACAGCGTGAACGCCAGCCAGATCAAAACCTTTATGGAAGAGGCAGAATATATCAAGATCAAGGTAACAACCAGCAACTCTGTGATGGACATTGTCAATTATTACTGCCCTAATGACAAGTATCTCACTTGACACAATCCAGGTCCTGGACTGCCACTTCCTCATTGCGGGAGACTTTAATAGCCAGTCCCAGAGCTGGGGATACAGAACACTTGATAAACGAGGAGAAGACATTGAAGCATGGCAAGATGAAAAGCACCTCTTACTTGTCAACGATCCCACAGATCAGCCTACCTTCTACTCGCGCCGGTGGCACTCGACAACAACGCCGGATTTGGCATTTTGTACAGAAGACATTCACAGAAACCTCAGTAGAGTGGTCGGATCGCAGTTAGGAGGAAGTGACCACCGCCCAGTCCTCCTCTCTCTTTCTGGAAGTATTTCGACAAGTACACCTCAACATCCAGGGTGGAACTACAAAAAGGCAAATTGGAATCTCTTCGGCATTCGTTCCAGTGAGCTTACCCAAAATATAGCAGCAGAATGGAGAAACATCAACAATGTGGTCAAGGAATTTAATTCAAGTATCCTCAAGGCTGCCAATGAAGCGATTCCTCGAGGGTTCAGGAAAAACTATCGCCCCTACTGGACAACAGAACTGCAAGCAGCACATGATAAACTAGACAAGGCCAGAGAAGATGCAGAGGGTAATCCCTGTCATGAAAACCACTTCACGGTACAACAAACTAAAGCCAGGTATCTAAAGACCAAGTTGGAGGCCAAAAGAAGAGACTGGAGGGAAAAGACGGCAGGGTTTAATTAAGAGAGGGACACCACAAAGCTATGGAGACTGACTAAAGCACTGAATGATGAGGGTGTCGGGGGGGGGGGGGGAGAGAAGATTACTTTTGAAGAAGATGGACAAACACTGACAGGAAAGATGGCTGCAGATGCCTTTGCGAAGGCATATGCAAAAGAAAGCAACATTTCTATACCACGGATGCGTCAAAAAGAGGTTAGAAAAGAGCAAAAGGAAAGAACAGACACCAACACTCACGATGCACCAATTGAAGAAGAAGAAATCTCCCGGGCCAGATGGCATTACGAATGAAATGATCCAACACCTTGGTAATGCATCTCTCCGCAAGTTACTAGACATCTTTAATCTCAGTTGGACCAATGGAGAGGTTCCTCAGTGCTGGAAGGAAGCCAGAATGACTCCTATTCTGAAAAAAGGGAAGAACAAGACGAAAGTGCTGAGCTACCGTCCTATCAGTCTTACAAGCTGCATATGCAAGACCATGGAGCGCATCATCAACCAGCGGTTGCAGTGGTACCTGGAGTCGGAGAACATTATAGTTTCAGAGCAGGCCGGCTTCAGAAGATACAGGAGCACAGAAGATCAAACAACACATCTTGCACAGGTCATAGAGGATACTTTTCAAGCCAAGAAGGTGATGCTAGCTGCCTTTATCGATCTGCAGAAGGCATTTGACAAGGTGTGGAAGGATGGCCTCTTCGTGAAGCTCCGGCGCACCGGCATCGGTGGCAACATGTTTCGATGGACCAAGTCGTACCTACACAATCGCAGAGCTAGGGTGCTGGTGGATGGACAATCTGGACAGAATGTATTGCTGAGACAAGGGGTGCCACAAGGCGGAGTATTATCACCAACTCTGGTCATACTCTTCATTAATGACATTGTAGCAGAGCTGCCCAATGGGATCCAAGCAGCCCTCTATGCAGATGACCTCGTACTCTGGTGCACCGAGGAGTACACAACGACTGCCACGTACATAATGCAGCTCGCCTTGGACAGAATTACAGCTTGGGCCAATCGCTGGTGTATTACCATCAAAAAAGAAAAATCATCAGCCATGCTATTCTCACTGTCCACCAAAACCAAGGTTGGCAATCTGACACTGGGTGGTACTCCACTCGAGCAAGAGGACCAGAAGACATACCTAGGCGTCACCTACGACAGAAGATTAACATGGAAGGAGCACATACAGAATGCAGAGGCAAAGGCCAGAAGAAAGCTAAACATCATGACGAAGCTGGCAGGAACAAAGTGGGGTGCCAATGAAAGGATCCTCAAGACCATCTACCTAGGTGCCGTACGACCACACCTTGAGTATGGATCCAGCTCATGGATGACAGCAGCTAAATCTCATCAACAGAACCTCGACAGAGTACAAAGCCAGGCACTGCGCATCATCACTGGTGGAATGAGATCAACACCAATAGAAAAAATGGAGCATCCCCCCACTTAGCAAAGGAAGGGAATGCAAAGCACTGATCCAAGCTGCAAAGTTCAAATCGTTCAGCAACCACCCGATGAAGATCAGGCAAGCACAGCTGTCATCAGGAAGACTTAAAAGATCAAGTTTTGTGAAAGAGACAAAAGCACTTCAAAGGAAACACCAAGAAATGTTGCCAGCACAAATAGAAGACCCAAACCACACCCTTGATCCTCCACCCCGGGAAAACAAACTAGAGAGCATAGCTATTCGCACCACAGTACCTCATCTCACAACCAAAGATGAACACAGTGATGTGAGCAAGAAGGCCCTGACCCTAGCCATGCTGGAAGAAATGTACCCTCAGGAGACATGGATAAGGATCTACACAGATGGATCAGCCAAAGATGCAATTAGGAGTGGAGGTGCCGGACTGCACATACAGTATCCAAACGGACAACATGAGTCAGCTGCAATGCCGACGGGCAAACACTGCACAAACTACAGAGCTGAAGTCGAAGCACTGGTTCATGCAGCTAATACCATCAGCAGAACAGCAGACCCTATTGCACAGATTGTCTTTTTATCTGATACCCGCTCTGTCCTTGAGGCTATCACCAAAGATAAGCTGCCACAACTTGAAGAAGCACTACAAACCATCAAATGCTTTCGGATAGCATTGCAGTGGATCCCCTCACACTGTGGAGTCCAAGGAAATGAGGAAGCAGACAAGATGGCAAAGGTGGGTGCAGAAGAGAATCAGACAGAAAACATGGTTACCCATACAGAGATTCAGACTATCATCAAGTCACTCTATAGAACACCTCAATCAGAAGATGCCTACCATCATCTCTCGAGGCCAGAGCAAGTGACCATTTTTCGTCTCAGAACTGGACACAACAGACTAAACCAACACAAGTACAGGCGGTTCCACCTTACGACATCGCCCGCTTGTCCTTGTGGAGAAGCAGAACAGACCACAGAGCACATACTTCAATGTTGCAGTACGTATCAGCTGCTGAGAGAAGAGATCTGGCCTTTGTCAACCTCTTTTCTTGAAAAGCTGTATGGGCCTGTGGAAGAACTGTTGAAAACCACAGATTTCATCTTGAGAACGGCTCTCCAAGTGTGATACCAGTGATCGAAAAGAAGAAGAAGACTATACTCATCCATAGGTTTCAACCGGTTCCGGAAAATGCGTTCCCTACAGAGTTGGCGCCCTCTTCCATCATGGCTCCTATTATTAAAACGGCCATTTATACGAGACACAATTTAATACACAGAAAAATAATGCTCTTTTCCCCATTCTGAACAACGTTAAGACACCTTTTGAGGTGTCTTATTTCTAAGTCAAGATTTACGTGCATTGCAGGTGATAATCAGTTTCATGAATATCGCTTAAATTAAGCATGGTACTTAAGTAAGAAATAAGTGCCTTGCTAGGACTTAAGAAGTTTCATGAATTCGGGCCCTGGCCTGTTAATTGTCTGGATTCCTTCTGCCACGTTGGTTAGGACTGATTTAAGAAACTATTAGGGTTTCTTGGCGGTCAGAATCAAAGTGTCAAAGACCATGCACTTCTCTCTGTATCTCCAGATACTTATTAGCTAAGCCTCTTTGACAAAGTAGGAATCCCTGCGAAAATACAATTATTGTAGCCTAACCCAGCATTCCATTCTATTGGGCAACGTTACTTAATCCTAAACCAGGTAAACATTAGTTCCAGGGATCGGATCTCACATGGTCTGCTCTCGAAATGCTACGTGATGGATAAAGGCATGGATCACCATCTAACTCAACGGTGACTTTGTGCAGCCTTCGAACTCTCCACTCCTTCACAAAAAGATCACCATAGTTGGATATTTGTTTCTTTCTCCCCACCATAAATAATACATGCTTTCTAAAACGCTTTTGCAATGTGACTTGCCCTTGTCTTGTTATTTCTGGTTGTGCTGCGGTATACAGAGGGATCACCTTTCGGTTCTGAAACTACCACCAGACGACATGTTTCCAGGCCATCGGTCGGAGGCGAGATGCTCCATGGCGGTAGCCGACATGGACGTCGAATATCCTCGCCATGAAGGCTTTCTGGTTAAAGTTAAGTAAGCTCTAATCCACTTGCGGTCTAACATTACATCTCTGGCCCTAATAACTAACTATTAATTTAGATCCATTAAGAAGGCCCGCAGAAATAAAGCAGCAACTACTAAAACAGTACCTTTAACTCACATAAGGTGACAGTGTTGAATTCCTCGGAAATCATCCACCCCATCTTCACGTAAATCAGCGTGCATCCCGATAACAAATAATTACATTAGTTTGAATCATTTTCCCATCTTTAGCACTGTTAGAATAGGAGAGCGGCCCGTTTTGCTGTTACCAGTAATGACACACAATTCCCCAGTGGAGAATCATTAGCACCCTTAAGACAGGAGGAGTCACCAACCAGCAAGGAGGCATTCATAGATGCATCACACGCGGATATCTCCTTTATTACACTGTCTGACATCCATGATAGGCACTTAACACCTTCACCGGATCATGAACGTCGTCATCTAAGTCACCCAAGTGGACACCAAACTTCATACCCTGTACACCCACCCTGTGAATCAATAGGTGAACAGTGGCCAAATACGCAAACATCTAGGCCCACGTCTCCCCCTATGCAAGCATCATCACCTGTACCGCAACATCCACCACCCACACCGTAGTATGAACAATGGAACGCGAATCCTCAGCAACCCAGAATCACCAAAACCACCCCCATACACACACTACCTCTCATCCGCGCTTTTCACCTAGTAGTAGTAGTAGCGGAATTAAAATGATACCACCTCCCTCAACTGGCCGCCATTCGGCGATCCATGGCCCACACTGCTCTCTCAATCCCTGGGACATAGGTTGTTGAGAGGGAGGTAGTATCACACTACTACTACCAGGGTCTGAACGCCCATTTAGAGCCAAGGTCTTGACGTGAAGTCATGCTTCTCGGGTAACGATGGGTAAAGAGTAATACTGTCATGAAACAAAAAAAAAGAAAAATAAACCAATAAAAACTAAAAAAACTATAAAACTCCTGCGCCACCTCTTCGGGAGAACCCACACCTATTATCGCCAGTCCTCTCTTGCCGGCCTCTTTCTCTCTCTATCTCTGCAGGGGTTTTTCAGTGGTTCTCCGTTGCTCCGTACCGTCGACTTGGTACCACCATCGTTTTACTTTTTACTTTTACTTTTGAGAGTTGAACCATGTTTTTTTTTATTAGAATTCAGTGCTGTTATCAACTGAGCCAACAGAGAACCGATAATTAGATTATTAATAATGATACTAATTGTTGTGCAATAATAGCAAACAGATCAATAACACACTGGTCTGCCCTGTAGGTGGGGCTTAGAATACACCTTCCGTATCCTCTGCATGTCGTAAAAGGCGACTAAAGGAGGTAAGGGTGAGGTAACCCTGACAGAAACCTCGAGTGCTGAAGACGGAGGTTCCAGGCTGCACGGCGCTCTCCAATAAACCATGGATCCACGCACTTAACGCATATGATCATGTCGATAGTCACTTACAGGACTGGCGGTATGATCAGTGAAGGAAAAGAAGAAGAAGACACACTGGTAACTACACTTGTGCAATAATAGCAAACAAATCAATAACACACTGGTAACCACAAAATTACAGTCTATGATATATACGTTATCTCGAAGTGACGTCAAGATCTAGAGGGACTTGGATATACACCACCCACAGGTACTGATCGCCACACATAATAGGGTCTGAACGCCCATTTAGAGGCAGGCATCCACAGGGATATACACCACCCACAGGTACTGATCGCCAGCACCACACTTAATAGGGTCTGAACGGCCAGACAGTCATCCACAGGGATATACACCACCCACAGGTACTGATCGCCACACATAATAGGGTCTCAACGCCCATTTAGAGACAGGCATCCACAGGGATATACACCACCCACAGATACTGATCGCCAGCACCACACATAATAGGGTCTGAATGCCGAGACAGGCATCCACAGGAATATACACCACCCACAGGTACTGATCGCCACACATAATAGGGTCTGAACGCCCATTTAGAGACAGGCATCCACCGGGATATACACCACCCACAGGTACTGATCACCACACATAATAGGGTCTGAACACCCCTTTAGAGACAGACATCCACAGGGATATACACCATGATTACTGTTACACAGTGCTATTGCAAAGCAATTCGGCCTTAGAGGCTACTCTAAGGCCAAGAAAACTGACCTGCTCCAGATGATCGGACAGGTCTGTGCCGAGGAGTGGCAGAAGCGACTCTCCCAAGCAATGAATACGGGAAAGCATCCAGTGCTTACCAAAGATGATCCTTGGAATCCCTACAAGAAAGTGCAGCATATACATGAGCTTGGTCAGTTGGACAAGGAGGTGACTGCTAGCTTGCGAGCCAAGACTGTAGAGAGATCGATGGCGGCCCATCCACAGGAGCGCTTCACTCTCCAATGCAGGATCACTAAGCGATGCCGAGGTCTGAACCCAGCCCGGAGCATAAGGGTGCCGAGGTCTGAACCCTTAGCCCGGAGCATAAGGCGAGAAGGCGAACAGATTCTCGACCAGTGTCTCGGCTAGAAGGAGACCTCACCGGCCAGATCATGCAAACGATCCAGCAAACTGTCCAGTATGCCTTCTACCTCCGCTACACCCATACCTATCGCATCCGTAACATTGAAGACAGTAGGGTGATGCTCTTCCACAAGAATGCTCCAGGGAGTCCGTGGCTGAACACGATAGGAGAAGCTCAGGACTGGGTGGCAGCAAGAGAGCAAGCCCGCCTCGACTCTAAACAGATGAACAGACGGCCGTCATTCATTCGACCATCACTGAAGACCTCCTCAAACACCTCCATACACTGGCGTCTAATCTCTGCTGGATCCTCACTGAACAGTAGTTTATCGACCAACCCTCAGAAGTTAAGGGCCTTGACCAGGTCTATGCGCTATGACTCCTGGAGCTGAAGTATAGCAACCGGGCATTGTGGCGGATGTCTGGTGAGATCTCGCCGGTGTACTTCTGAAAGAGGATGAAAACAGTTATCTGTGTGTGCCGGATGTGCCTGGTGATGTTGCTGAGGTAGGTGACTGTCTTCTGGTCCATTGCAGGGTCATCAATAACAAGTGGTTCTGTCAGTCGGGCTACCAGCAGCTTCTATATCAGTGCTTGCGAGTTCTGCGTCTTGGTGATTGGGCCATTATACCATTGATCATTACTGTCAACTGCCTCAGCAGCGGAGTCTGACACCAGAAGGATGTATTGAGAGTGTAGATGTTCTGCCAGGAGAGCCTGCAGCAAGATGTATTTCCCGTGTCCTGTTGGGGCAATGATCAGCACCACCTGGCCAGCATCGGTCAGCCTACTGTCGAATGGTACAGACATGCGTGTGGAGGATGGTTAGCACTTGGGCAGCAGTAGCCTCGTCTATATCTGGGAGACTAAACAGCAGTACTTCCTGCACCAGCTCTTTCGCCTGCAGAGCGGGGAATCCTGCACCTCCGGCAGATACGAAGGATGCGATGGATGCATCAAGCATGCAATCCCAGCAGCAGCTGAGAAGATAGCGTAGAGGGCCTGTGTCAGCACCCACAGTGTCTAGTACATCCAGTATCTGTATGATACATGCCCGGGAAGCCATGACTATCCTGTGGTATTAAATGGCAAACCAAAGAACCCTGACTTCTTCACCTCTGGTAGTCGGAGGCTGGCGGTAGCACCTGCTTGGCCGTTGACAGTGATATGGCTCAGGCTGAGGGTGCCTATCTTGAGATTCTCTCCATCCTGTCGGAATGAGCTCCGTGGTTTCAGGAGATCCTTAACCAGGTCCTGTGCATAGGACTCATCCGAAATCTTGATGGCTCCAGCCTCATCGACTCCGAGCATACCTCGCATCGTCGCCCTCTCCTTGATGCCCATCCCCTTGTATACAGTCGTGGCCTTTTCAATGGCCGATTGTCCGACTGTATCAGTGTTCCCGATGAGATCTCGGGCTGGGATGGTACCGCGGATCTCCCATGGGTCTCCCTTCTCATCGAAGTCTAGGAAGGAGATAGGGGCAACAGTGTCCTCTAAACTGAGGTGTGCCTCGCCCAAGTGAGCAAGATCGCCTAGCTCTTTGCTTTCTAGGTTTGTGAGTGACAGAGTCATAGTCATATACAGACGGCTTAAACCTACTAGTCATACCCCCATTGAAATAGTTTGGCATAGGAGGACCATGCAGTCAGCCAAGGGGATAGGTAGCAGTGCTCAGGGTACTGGCACTCTGCATGGGCATGCCTTGTGGGCGGTCCACCACGCCCAGGCATTGGCGATCCTCAGTCTGCATGCTCGACTATGGGCTATGCACCGCCCTCCAGCACGCTATGCCTCATATGCTGCAGGGGTCTCATGATCCATCTCTCACTATTCAGAGGGGTTAAACGTAGGCGACGATGATCTCAGCCATTGCACACGTTGCTAGCCCTAGAACCACGACCTCCATTAGTGTAACAAGTTCACCCATGATCTTGGCGGCAACAGTGTAGGAGGCACCACTGAGGGCGATCTTTGGGATGGGGGAGTTATTCCGAGACAGTGCCCAGCCACCCCACTCACCACTGTAGCGAGGACAGCCGCAGTGGTGGCAGGAAGAACCTCATTTCCCCCTGTCATCTTCACCATGGCCACATTAACGTTACTGGCGACATGGACTGCCAGAGGTTTTGCTTTGGGCAGTAACTTCTGTGTCTTGGTTCGCAGTAGGTTCTCCACCTTCTGAAGACTCACCTGGCTCTCGGGCAGTTGCTTCATGATCTGTACCATTGACATCATTGTTTGAGCACTGAGTATACAATGTGGTTAAACGTCTGCGTCCCCTGTCGAGAGAGCTAATAAGATCTTCCCCGTCCGCATCTGCCAGATGGCCGGGTTGGTACTCAGGAATATTCATCTCTCTATTGAGAAATCTTAAATATGTCCGGGCTCATGCTATGCGAGAAGTACTATGATGTCTTCCGGAGGGAGTTGAAGGCCTACAAGAAGAAGACACCAGATGAGCTCGCTCAGCTCTCCAGTGCTGAGCTGACAGTGGAGCTGACAGCTGTGAAGCTCTATCTAGGATTTGGCAAGGGACAGATCTGTTTCCTCGAATACCTTATCATGGGTGGGAGTATCATCGAGCAGCTCCTGCGAGCTAAAGGTTTCTACAATGATCGGGAGTATCTGTCAGATGTGTTTCAGCAGTTGAAGACCGCCATGGCCTCACCGGACTCAGAGCTGAACAAGGCTCTGCGTTACTACAAGGTGGAAAAGGATGCGCTGTTGGCAGCGGGTATAGGGGCTATAGGGTATGCCAAGCTGGTTCAGTGTCTCACCGTGGTCCCCACTGCTACTGTAGAGAGTCAGGAGAGTCTTATAGCTGATTTGCTAGCGGCGGAGTAGGCTGATCCTGAGCGCCATGATAGTTAGGCCTAACACCACACGTAGAGCTACCACAGAAAGCAGTGTAGGGGCGACTGGCTGCAGTGTTGGGGCGCCTGGAGCTGCTGTGTCGACTAGCTGCAGTGTCAGGGTCGGGACGCCTGTATGGGCTCGTACTATGCGTAGGTGCGCTGATGGCAGTGTTGAAGCCGAAGTGGACACCGGGGGAACTCCCCTCGACTATCATGTTGTTTGAGGTCCTCGATCTTCACGATCATGTTGCTCGGAATCAATTGTAGGTGTGGCGAAATAGCAAAGTCAAGTTTGCGATGGGCCTTCTGCAACCCCTGCTGGAACTTAGCAATAAGACTACTGGGGTCTGGCACGATGATCATATCCCCAACGAGACTGATGAACATGGCCTGGACCTCTGCACCACTGACACCATCTATGGAATGCCGCAGCTTGGTCTGCGGTCGTGGGTTGATGGAGAAGCTGGTTCGGGACCATCCATCCGCTGTGATGGAGAACGGTGTTAGCTCTGGTATATAATCCAGTAGACCTCTAAGGCCAATCAAAGGTGTGCCCAGGAGGGGCAGTTGGCTTCGGATGACTGTCGTGAAGTTCAGTGGGAAGGCCATCTATAATGGTGTTCTTAAAGCTACCGTACAGGTATCACACTATTTGTAGTCATCTCGACTCCAGAGACCAGTGAGGTGACCTCGCCATAACATCTCGTTTTTTAACTCCTCCATATCAACCCGCCCGCTGGAGCCTTTGAGGTATTGCTGTCACACTTTAGGTTTCTCTATGCTGTACAAGGCTTGGACCTTCAATATATGGTGGTACTCTTCATCGGTGACCTGGCCATCCTCGAGAGCTTTGCTGACAGACTCGTTGATAGTCTGTAGCATACTCTGTGCCAGTGTCACATACTTAGCATTCTTCTCCAGCCTCCTTGTGATCTGCCGCTGCTCCACCCCCAAGCCCGTGGCCAAGACAGTGGTGGCTAGTGTCACCCCACCCAGCGGGATGGCGACGATGGCACCCACCCCTGTAGCGAGAGTGGCCACAGCTGCCACCCCAGCACTGGCTCCAATCACACCCGCAGCAGCGGTTGTACACGCGAGGACGTTGTAGGCTGTCTTATATCGCCTGCACGTTCTGCTGTACTTTTCTGCCTCATGGACGAAATTCTGTCTGATAGTATCTATCTGCTGGAGTCGCCAGCCGTGTACTGTACCCCCCTCGTCAGCAGTCAGGGAGGGGTATATTTCTGGTTGCTTCTGCCACTCTGATTTTGCCATAGTATACCTGGAGATTAAACCTGAATCACCTGCAGAATCTGCTCATGAGTCATAGAAGGGTTCATTTTGGAGAGCCTGGCGACTCGTGCTAGCTTGCTGGTTTCTAGACAGACGTCTCTTAGACAGAGGTCATCCAGCATTAACTCGGGTGCCAGTAGCTTTCTGAGACGCGACATCTGGAATTTCACCTTATCACCAAGATAGTAGGTCTACCGCTGGATGGTTTTCTTGGTCTTACACTTCTGCGCCATCTCCTCTTTCCACTGTATGACATCTGGCTCAGCCTCGTGTGAGAAGCCACCTGGCCCATCCTCTACAATCGGGAATTTCTCCTTCCTCACCTACATACGTGAAGGTGTCTCCCTGACGAGGGTGGGTCACCGGATCGGTGTTACAGGTAGAAAGCCCCCGCTGCATTGTCCATTCGATGGAGCAGAAGAATCTGTTAACCTCCAGGAGGGCACGCTATGTGGAGATGGGGGTGTCACATGTCTCCAAAGTCAAGGGTGCTGTTAAACTGCTTCAGCGAGTCGGCCTCACTAGCCTGCAAACGACTCATATAGTCCTAGAGCTATGTTTCTTAGCCGGCAGCAGAGTGAAGCAGCTATCCCCTGCCCCTGAGGGGATGAAGATCACTATCGATTCAGCTGGAACAGGGCTCGATCTGGCATAGATATTTCTCGAGGGGTTCACTCTGTTCAGTTTAACTCTTCATATATAGCCATGATTCTCATAATACTGCTCATGCTGGCATCTCCAGCAGTGGCACAGGGCGCTGAAACTGCCATGATACTGGATGCAAGTCGGCCCACTTCCGGGATGACCCCTAGTACAATCCTTGGGCCGACCCCTTGTGGAGAAAGATTTATGACCACTTTCACCTATATAAAGAGATCGAGTCTGTCTGCCACTTCTATGGGGTGGAGAGGGTAGGCCGTGGTTGTCTGCTGGAGACCCCTGCTCAGCACCAGATTCTCTGTGTAACATGTGAACATGCCAGAGTCTTCCGTGGGTCACATGTTAATCACTTTAGCCTCCTCCCAGGTGAGCGTTGTCAAGGTAGATGGAAGCCCCTATGGGTGGTCCCATCATGCCGATGCGACTCTGGCAGAGACATTGTGTTTGTCTGAGCCTACACATAATAGAGAGAGGTTAGCCCTGTGGTTGATGGCAATCAGTGGTGTATATCACTGTGGAGGCCTGTCTCTAAATGGCTGTTCAGCCCCTGGTAGTAGTAGTGTCGGGATGATCCTACCTCCCTGGCCGCTATCCGTGGTGGTCCCCGAAACCTATGCCCCAGGGATTGAGAGGGCGGTGGATCACCGAATGGCAGCCAGTTGAGGGAGGTGGTATCATTTTAATTCCGCCACTACTGCTCCCCTTGACCACTGCCATATGACGGACGACCCACACAGCTCCCTACAGATCCACCTAGGTACATGAATGATGTACCACCACCATTGCACCGCCAAATACCTACAAGCAAACCTGCAGAATCGGCTGCACCTACATACTATATGGAGCAGCATTATCGACATGAACCCATGCGGAGGGAATCTCTTTCACCACTAACATCATGGCGTCACCAGGACTTGTGTCCCGATAGACACCACACTGACACATAACCACCACAACATGGATGTAATCCGCAACCTCCTTCAACGTTTACTCCCATTCCTCCCACACCACCACCTGGATTTGTACCGATCACACCATATCATGGCACCGGCCGAGTTATCCTTCCACCCGAATTCAGTGGGAAGGTGACTGGGCTAATTATAAATGCCAATTCTAAATCGTTAGTAGAACCAATAGATGGACTCATCAGCAAATTGGAGAGTATCTGGCCGCTAAACTGTCAGGAAAGGCATTACCAGTCTTGGCAGATTTGGGGTCGGACATAACACCCACCTACACCATCCTTGAGAATGCCCTGTCCGAAACATTTCGTGACACGGCTCTGGGAGAGACCACCCAGCAGCAGCTGAAAATTCTGCAGAGACTGGCTCATGAGACTCTCCCTGAGTTATCTAGTAACATCAGGCGATTAGTCACAAGGGCATATCCCAGTCCAAACCACGAAGGAGTCACTCATTTACACCTCGACACCTTTATAGATGCTTTAACCGCCAACACAAGGTTTAAGCCGATCGAAGTGGATGACTGAGGCCAGGCCATCCAAGGCGTGGATTTGGTAGGTTATGTCCGACTTCTTACGTACTACCACATAGGGGCCTTTCCACTTGTAACTCAGTTTACTTGACACGTTTGCAGAACGTTGTGTATTGTGAACCCAAACCATTTTTCCCACGTCATATGGGTTTCCATGTACACGGCAGTCATGCCAGGTTTTCTGGCGCCGGTGCACAGTAGATAAAGTTTCTCTAACTAGCTCATGCGCATGTCCTATCCACTGGTGTATGAGTTTCACGTATAGAGAGGGTGAGTTCTTTTCCCCAGGAATTCTGGGCATGGCTAGATCCAAGGGTAAGCCTAACTTACAGCCTAGCATTAACTGAGCTGGAGTATAACCCATGTTGGTATGTATTGAAGTGCGGTATGCCATGAGCACATATTGGAGCCGCAGATCCCAATCACGACAATCAAGGTGTGTTTACTTAGTCAGCATGGCTGCGAGAGTTCTATTGAGCGACGGAGTTGGGGACAGCCATGGTGCTGGATCAGTTGCTGGTGGGGTATAGTGTGAGTTTGTACATATGGCTGGTATAATAGGACTGGCGGTACGATTGCAGTGTGCAACGTGCAGCATCCATTTAGGACAATGCATCATCATATGCTAAGTAGACGCACATCAGAAACAGTGTCTATGCCATCGTCTCTTTCTATATTTTCGGCGATGCCTTTTTCGGATCCAGGACAATGCCTCAGTGCCTGAGCTTGGGCTGGATGACACTCGTAACACTGGTACCCAGACCTATTCCTCTTCGAAGACAAGTATTCCCAACATTGGTCCAGTGCACCGCGGTGCCAGTTCGACACCTAACCTACCGAGTCCGAAGTTGGGCGAACATATGACTAATGCTGCGGACGATGACGAGTCACGTACTCGCCCTCTCCCTCCTCAGAGCAGGTCAAATAGGTCTGATAAACCATATTTGATGACCTTTTCGTTAGTGCTGTCCAAGGGGATGAATGGAAACATTGTTCCCCCTTCCTCTTCCCACTCCCATCCACTTCATGCTATTACCCCATTATAGAGTTGCCACAATCAGAGGCTGAGGCTGTCCCAAGCCATAGTGCCTCTTGTGGGGTGGAACGTGTAATAAATAGCATAGAAGTGAGTAGGTTTGATGAGACCTTCCACCTGTTCTAGTAAACAGGAAAACCGGGAAACTCGGTGTACCTCCCGTCAGAGCCCTAAAATCGTGGAACCAACCGCCCCCAACACACCCCACCACAACCCAGCCCTTCTCTTCAAGCAGCACCTCCTCCATATGTTGCAACACCCCCATTCCAAACCACGCCCCTTATTTCCACACCGAGTTCTGACATCAGACGTCCCATCCTCCTCATACTCCACTCGTGTGAAGACTGTCACGCTTCAGATATGAGAGAGTCTGCAGTTTCAGGAAGGGTGGCTTCCCATGCATCAGTCACTATGGTGACTGATGTCAGTCGTGGAGGCAGCCTGATCAGTAAATTCTCGGCTCGTCTATTGGTCAAGCGCTAACCATTGTGCAATGGTAGATCGTCCTTCCAATCTAAGAAGCACCCACCCATGAGCAATCAGAACAAGCACCAAACACGGACCGTCAAATTCACAAGACACCACTTTGCCCTATGGCTTGATACTTAGTTAGCATCCTATGTCACCCGGCAACCATGCAGCCAGCTCGCGTCTATCTGTTACAACAAAAAAAGGATAGAAACACAGAATTTGCAACAATCCACACCACAATAATGACACTTGCGGCCAAAACTAGTTTCTGTTTCTAGCAACTAAATCATATGGTAGATGGTAGCAGAAGGCCAGCATAAATAAAACAGCATCTACCAATACAGTATCTTTGAAACTACATATGACGGTGACTTGGGAATTCTTCGGAAATCATTCATCCCGTTTTCACACAAACCAGTATGCATCACATTAATTATGGTTTCACTAGGATCTTCACTTAGCATTTTTCTATTGAACATAAGAGTGGCCCTTTTTGCCAGCTGTTTTCCTCCGCTTCAGCGTTGAAGGCATTTTCCTGTGATGGAGGCCCGCGCAATGCACTTACCTCTCACAGGTAGGAACTCAATACATCGCTTTATCGGATCTCCACGATAGGCTACCACCATCTACGCCAGATCATGAATGACCATGTCAAAGAACCCCACGGAGGCAACCACAACCTTCACGACCATTATGTTCGCCAATGCCATCAATAGGTGACCAGTGGCTGGACGTTCATGTACCATATCCCGTATCTCCCCCTTTTCGTGCATCTTCACCATACTACCCAGCAACGCATTATGAACCGGGGGGAAATGGCAACACCATTTCAGCAATACATCAGAAGACGTCCACATGACACACATCTTCCGTGTCAGTGCCTCCGTGTGAAGAATATATATCACAGCATCAGGCACGTCCGCGTCGTCTACATAGCACGCCTCCACCTGTCTGTAGACCTACACTTGTCTATGGACCTGCATCCGGGCAGTATTCGGCAGAACCAACGTACCATGCAACACATCATCAACGGGAATCACCTTCACAGACACGACAGCATCGACAGGGACATCGAGGGGAAACACCACCACCACCACCACCACCACCACCACCACCACCACCACCACCACCACCACCACCACCACCACCACCACCACCACCACCACCACCTACACACTGACCAGCATTCGAATTCTCATCAGTTTCACCAGCACAACCACCGGGTTTTGCGCCAATCACTTCTCCACGAGGAATTGGCCAGATCATTCTGCCCCCCCCCCCAATTTAGTGGGGAGACTGATTGAGCCAATTATAAAGTTCAATTTGAAATAATAAGTAGGACAAACCAGTGGAGCAATTATCAGATGGGAGAGTAAAAGCTCTGCAAGTTCTGGCAGTTTAGGAACAGACTTCACGCATCATACACCGAACTGGAGAACGCGTTGTCGGAAAGATTCGGTGACACAGCTCTTGGAGAAACGAATCGACTCCAACTCAAAAACCGACGCTTGGAGGAAACATTACGGGAGTTAGCAAGCCGCATCCACTGGTTGGTTACCCGCACGTACCCAAGTACAAATCTCGAGGGCGTCATACACTTACATTTAGACACCTTCATCGACGCATTGAGCGGAGAACCCACCTTACAAGGAAAACTATTTCTCACGGAGCATGGCAGCCTACAACAACTTATTCCCACCGCTATTCAGATCAAGAATTTCTTGGAATGGGAGAAAAATAATCGCCGCCAACTACATCCAATCAATGAGGTAAATGATGTAAATGTCGCCACTACCACCGAATCAACCACCACCACCACCATATCAGCAAATGAACAACATGCGCAGCATGAGCAAAACAGTCAGAATCATGCGTCTAGAGGAAGAGGGCGTGGCCAATCCCATCGCGGGGGCCATAACAATGCCCAAAGACGCAGGACCCAGCACAACAACAACAACAACAACAACAACAACAACAACAACAACAACAACAACAACAACAACAACAACAATAAGCAAAACATGCACGAAAGACTAGAAGAGATCACTAAGCAGATCTCCTCACTCACCAATCTCGTAACAACACTTAGCACCACTGTAGCAACACAGTCCACCACTAGACCGCAACCCACCACAGCTTCGGTACCACCACCAAACACGTGCTTGGATGTGGCAAACCGGGCCACTGGAAGGATCGATGCCCAAGCTGACCTCCATCAACAACTCCAACCACTGACCGACATACTCCGCAGTCTGAAAATCTGTCAAACTAGCATGGGCACCAATTACAGAGTTGCTTCGGTGCCCATTTCCACAACCCAGCTCAACTGCGGCCCCTGAACCCCAACGTCAGGCGGCTATTTATACTCGCCCACACATTCCTATTACACCATGCACTCACCCACACCTGGCTTCTTCTATGTTGGTACCTACGATGCACACCGCATCCGTAGCACTGCCATCTTCCCCCTGCGGGAAATGTGACTCCGCACCTTCTACATCTACTCAACCTTCTTTCCTATGTAAAACGGCAGTGGTAGGTTGCAGCACCTCCACTGAAACAACGTTTCTGCAAGCACCATGCCCCATCGCCAAGGCACTTAATACCCAGTGTTCTTTGGTGGCATGCGAACTCAAACCTCTTACAGCCTCATCAACAATGTCCAGCACCAGCAGCGATTCCGAAGGAAGCATTCATTCAGCACCATAGATCCGCAAAAAGAAACATCATACAAAGAGCGGAAAATCAACACCCCGTCATTGTTTCTTCTGCACATCAACTAAACATCACATGATGCATTGTAAAAAGTGGCTCACACAGGTAGCCCTCATCCGCGAACGCGAGAATCATTTACACACTGCAGTATACACCAACACAGCTTACACATAATCTGCAACATCGCCACCTCCATTGCTACACCAACTCTGTCATTGCCTAAGCAATCGCAGCAGCAGCGACGACGAGTGGCCTTTTCCACACTCAGCCAGTAATTGCACTCACGGAAGCTATCCGGAAACAAGCCGACTATATACAGAATGGTACCGCACCACCATCACTTCCACAAATGGTATCATTGGAGATTCTTCTGCAGGCTCACCACAAGGTGATATATAAGTGTGCCTGGCTGTTTAGCAGAATTTCCACCAGTGCCACTGTGGACACTGGAGCTCCCATCACCGTTTTCAACAAGCGCTTGTATGAGAGCATCCCACCTCATCAAAAGCCACCCCTTAAACCTACAAACATATTTTTGCAAACAGCTATGGGAGCTGATGTTCCCGTGGCTGGAGTAGTAAACCTTGTAATACAGATAGAGGAGATGCAATTCATTCAGTGAGTTGTTATCGCCTCTATTCAAAACGATGCCCTGCTTGGTTCTGATTTCCTCAGTGTCAGCGAAGCCGTCATACATTGCAGACAACATGAACTAGACATACACGGCCGAGGAATTCCACCTTGGACAGGAATCATCACTATATGATACATGTGCGGTAATATTAGCAACAGCCACCACAGTTGAGCCGGGCCAAGAAAGGATCTTGTGGGCCACTGCACCACAATTAGGAAACAACACTCACACAGCCATGCTGGAACCCGACCCTGAATACATGATCGCCTCGCAATGCGCCAGTCCCTGCATAATCGTGGACACCATCAACAAGGATCATATACCATTCCGAGTATCCAATGGCACTGCGGACCCAATAACACTCAAATCAGAAGTCCATTGTGGCCATTTGGTGAATGTGATATCACTGGAAACAGTCCCACTCGCAATCACACCAGCAACAACTTCTGATGATTTGCCCGAACACTTACATGACCTATATGTGCGTGCCACAGTTGGATTGATGCAATCACAAAAACAACAAGTACAGAAATTACTTCATAAATATCGTGGATAGTTTCTCAGCAGGAGACATGGACCTCGGAGAGACTCATCTTGTACGACACTGCATCGACACCGGAAACAACAGACCCATCCGACAGCCCATTCAACATCTCCCTATCCATAAGGAAGCGGGGGCACAACAACGGATAGAGGACATGTTGCGGACCAGAATAATTGAGCTATCAGCATCCCCCTGGGCCAGTTCCATAGTACTAGCAGGCAAAAAGGATGGATCTTTGTGGTTTTGTATAGACTACCACCGCCTTAATGATCTTAGTGTCAAAGATGCCTATCCATTACCCTGGATAGAGCAGGCCTTAGATTCCTTGTCCGGAGCCAAGTGGTTTCACACCTTTGATCTAGCTAGTGGATACTGGCAGGTAGCCATGGATGAGGCTGACATGGAGAAGACTGCATTCATTTGCAGAGACGGTCTTTTCCAGTTCCGCAAGATGCCCTACGGCTTGTGCAACGCTCCTGGAACTTTCGAGTGTCTCATTGAGCAGGTATTAACCACCCTGCAATGGGAAATCTGTCTGTGTTACATTGACGATGTAATCGTCTTTGGTGCCTCGTTTGAACAAACACTATGCAATTTAGACATCGGGCTTTCAAGATTCTGCATGGCTAACTTAAAACTCAAACCCAAGAAATGTCATCTCTTCAGACAGGGCATCAAGTACCTGGGACACGTAATATCCGGTGATGGAATGGTCACCCAACCGTCAAAAACAAAAGGCATGGCGGAGTGGAAGACCCCCACATCCGTCAGGGAAACTCGGAGCTTCCTTGGTCTTTGTCAGTACTATCGCCGATACATCCGTCATTTCAGCGAGATTGCATCACCCCTCTTCAAGATCACCGAAAAAGATCGACCGTTCGAGTGGACGATTGAGGGTGAAGGTTCCTTCAGGGCATTGAAGGAACTCTTGACGACCGCTCCAATACTCGCTCATCCTAACCTTAACCTCGACTTCATCCTGGACACTGATGCATCAGCTTACGCTATTGGCGCTGTTCTATCACAGGTCATGGAGGATGGGACGGAGCAGGTATTGGGTTATGGTTCGCATACTCTGAACAAGACGGTTAAACATTATGTGGCCACTAAGTGAGAACTATTTGCTGCGGTCTACTTTGTCAATGTGGAGACAGTCGCTCATGAACAAGCAACAGATGCGCAAACACGAAATGCATATGCATGGATCCAGGCGGGGGTACGTCCTCCCCGGGAATCTGTTACACCATTATCCGCAACAGCAAAATACTACTACCAGCAGTTCGAAGAATGCCACATGCATAATGGTGTTCTCTACATCAATAACGGCATTGTGATTTCAGAGCATTATCGGAATACGATTATGCAACACCTACATGATAACGTGGGTCATCTAGTTGTTGAGCGGACATTAACCCGGATAAAACAGAGATTCCACTGGATCAGAATTCGCAATACTGTAAAGGCATGGGTTGCTAAATGTGTCCAATGTCAAAGACGCACTATTGGCAAGCACCATTCTGCACCGTTACAAGTTAAAATTGATGGTGCACCATGGGAGTGAGTGGCTATTTTCTGTGTTCGGACCCTTGAATATGACGGATGAAGAAAATAAATACATCCTCGTTTTACGAAGTGGGTGGAAGCATTTGCTTAGCCGGACCAAGAGGCATCCACTGTAGCGGAGGTCTCCGAGATCTGCAAATTGTTTAATATCGTCAAAACACGCATGACTCCATACCATCCCCACAGTGATGGGATGGTGGAGCGATTTAACCACACCCTAGTGGAAATGTTGACAAAGGAAACATGCCTTGATTGTAGAGATTGGGATACTGCACTTCAGTACATTCCAGCACAGGTTATACCCCTTCACGGTTAATTTTAGGCTGTGAATTAGCCTTGCCACTGGATCTGGCCATGCCCATGATTCCGGGGGAGAAAAATTCACCATCTCTCTATCTAGCGCTCATGCGGCAGTGGGTAGAACAGACCCATGAGCTAGTGAGAGCAACTTTATCCACTGCACACCGGCCTAAGAAAACATGGCATGGAGACCCGTATGAAGTGGGGAAAATGGTTTGGGTACATGATTCGCGACATTCTGTATATGTGCCTAGTAAGCTGAGTTACCAGTGGAAAGGCCCCTATGTGGTAATAGGTAAGACGTCGGACGTGACCTACCATATCCACGCCTCCTCAGTGCGGGTCTACGAGACCTGGGAAGTCGTATCTGAAGACTTTCTCGTTTGTGTTGTCCAAGGGGAATGATGGTAAAGTTGGTCCACCGACCTCTTCCCACTCCCACCCACTTCATGATATAACCCCCATTATAGAGTTACCACAAGCGGAAGCTGAGGCTGCCCTGGGCCATGCTTCTTGTGGAGTGGAACATGTAGTGAATAGCATGGAAGTGAAGAGGCCAGATGAGGCCGTGGCTCGTTTTGAAGAACAGCAGAATCGCACAACTCAGTGTACCCGTCCATGACCCCAAATCACACAACCACCCCTGCCCACAGTGCCCACCACTCGACCACACCTCCACCGCCCCATCTCCAACGTGCGTCACTCATCTATACACCAAGTTCGGACATCATTCGTCCTGTTCACTTCACACTACATTCGTCGTCTGTAGATTGTCACTCTTCAGATATGAGAGAGTCCACTGTTACAGAGGAGGTGGCATCCCGCACCGCAGCAACCACCCCCCTGCAGGTGGTGGGCAGGGAAGCAGCCTCTTCAGCAGACTCTCGGCTCGAATTTTCCCGATACTTAAAAACTGCAACAGAGTACCCACCATCATGTAATGGGAGATTCCCAAATCCCCACTCCAACGGGCAACCCTGACCACACATGCCCGACCAAGGCCCCCGTGAGCAGTCAGGACATCACACCGGACACATAAATCCAGGAGCACACAAAACACACTTGCCCACAAGGATGGATACGTCAATTCACCGCTGTGCGAACCTCACATACACATCCGGTTATAAGGAAGATATAACAGAGTCATTCAACATTAGCAACAACAAAGAATAGCAATCACCTAACGTTTTAAAATCAAAAAAGTTAGAGGCAAATTTTTCCGCAACATTCCCTCCCACACAGGTGCGGGATGTTCATCACTTTCTGCGATCTCAACTGTTCCGCAACCGCAACAGACTCAGCATTCACCAGCGTGGAAACCTGGATATGTCCAATCCGCAGTACACCAGCACCACACAGCAGCCCGGTCTTCCATACAACAGTACACTACTGCCATCAACACCAGTCAACATTTTACGCAATTACCTTCTTATCCGGTTTACCGAAAACTGATGATACGGAAAGAAGGAACAATTCTGCAGCCATCTACCGTACGTGTTATTAGGGATTCTCCCAACACCCCACCTCCACCACCCCCACCCCCTCTCCCGGAACCATCATACGGAAATAGCTAAAATATTACACATCACTCACATGTAATAACAGTAAATATTATTAAGAGAGCAAGACGTCCGTCACGAGTAGGATTTTGCTACTGAAAAGTTGAATTCGATAATGAATTGATTCAAGTTACGACAGCACCCGTCTTCGTCATCCGTGCTCTAAAGTACCTCTGTCCCGCCTACTGGCTCGGCCATTACAGAGTGAAATACATCATGTCCAATAAAGTTGACACCACACTTCAATTACCCGCCCTGCCCCAGGGTAATAAAACCGTCACACGTCACAACAGCACAATAATCATCCACAGATAAACAGATAAACAGCCACGCGTATCAATGAAAATCACCAACACGACAAAAACAAAGATACTCAGGCTAACTGTATTCACAATCTCCATACGACGGTATTGTAATTGTAAACTGAGGCACGCATTTCCCGAGCTGTATTTCAATGAATTGAGTTTGGTCTAGGTAGGGATTGGACTAGTCCTATCCACAGAAAAGGATGCTTGGCAGTCCGCCCACCTGGAAAACACAGTCCAGCTTGGCGGAATTACTATACTTAATTTCCGCAAGACATGGAGCTGTTTAAGCCAAACAATAATTATAGACAGCTATATTGTCCTAATTTTGGTTAAGAACACAATTGTTCTACCGTGTATACAGATCATTATCCCACGGGCCGATGAAGCGGCATCAAAACTTCGACAGTATAATATTAGGGAGAATTTCAAATATTCTCTTACCTACATATTCCCACACAAGATCAACACGGGCTGCAATACACTTATTACAGACAAACCACAGACGCATCTATAAGATCACGTGCATACAGGGACGCTGTTTTGAGGAACAGATTAAAAAATATATATTTCCGTCTTTCGCATCAACAACGAATATTCAGCAGCATCAATACTTCTCCATTACGTAAATATTGCCTAAGTTTTCGATCAACCACGTGCTTTCACAACAAGAAACCACGTGACTTTCACTTGTATTTCCAGTAAATTGGATCAAAAGCTTTAAACGCAAGAGCCACCCAAAACGCGCATCTACCACAGCATGATGGAAGAGGCGACAGGGGTGAGTCGGGGCAATTGCGGCTGACGTCACCATGCTCTCCCACACCCCATCGGGTGCTCCAGCCTGAAATTAAAACAGGCAAGTTTATAAGCATCCAATCTGAAAAACCGCTGCACGCTAATTAAAAGGTGAGCTACCACGGGAATAAGTAGTTCCGAGTTTTTACGTTGGTTGGAGACTTGTTTTTCCTTTGAGTGGAGATGAAAGTGATACTCTTTCCATTGTGGAACTTGCGGTATCCCGCAATCTCGGAATTCGCATTTCGCAGCTGCTGGGCTAGCTTATTCCTGCCGTTTCTACAGACGCCCAGCAGTCGTAGCTTGGAACCCAAAACGCGAGCACCTGCCACTGGTTCCCTGTGCGATTCAAGACCCCTGTTGGTGACTACCACTATAATGTACTAGTAGTATTACTACAAATGGTGTCAGGAGTACCTTGGGCCCTAAATTAAAAAGTATTGTTAGTTATTTCTAAATTCTACTCACGATTTTTCTGTTAAAAAAAGAATTCTCGAAAATATAAGGGCTACTCTAGTCCTGCCCAACCGTCAATTTGACAGACTCTGGCCGCCATTTTGATTTTGGTTTAGTTTTTTATTATTTAGTAATCACGGATGATAGGTAAGTTATAGTAAAATATATATTATTTATTTATACTATAGCATGCAAATGTCGGGTATATAGATTAATATACATTACATACATATGTCATATACGTCATAGATTCAAGATTCAATGTTATTTATTTGAACGGTAACGAATCAAGGTATATTTTCATGCTGTTTCTATGTCAGTATTCCATGGAATGACAACCCTATAGTTTCTGGATTGTTATTGTTAGTAGCCTTCAGTGTCATTTGTTGGAAACCACGATTCTGAGCTGTAGTTTAACCATAATTCCTTCCCTGTTCCTATTCCCACTAACCCGACCCATGCCTGTTAAGTTCCCTTTCTCATCCTGTAGAAAGCCTGTAAAAAACAACCAAAGAGCACAAAACCATTTAAATATGAAAAAATTAAGCGCAGAGAAATAAATCAAGTCAACATTGGAAAATGTAAAAGAAACATGTCTGAGGTAGATTGGCATACAGTTACAGACATACTGTGCTGTGAGAATGCCTACGCTAAGTTCCACGACATTTGCACCAGAGTTTTCGGAGACAGCTTTCCCATGAAGGAAAATAAAAAATGCAAACACAATCCGACTAAACCATATCTAACAGCTGGACTAATAGCTGCCTGTCATAAAAAAACATAAACATTATTTGACATTTATCAAATGTCAAACAAAGCATAACGAACTGAAATTTAAGAAATATAGAAACAAGTTGGACCAAATAATAAGAACAGCCAAAAAAGCCCATTACCACAACAAATTTGAACAATGTAAGAATGATATAAATGAAACATGGAAAATAATTAAATCACTTTTGAATAAAAATAATGGTAAAGCACATCAAACACAGTTTCTTTATAACAACAAATTAATAACCGATGACTTTGAAATTGCAACAGGATTCAATGATTATTTTGTTAAAATAGGTCCAACACTTTCAGATAAAATCAAATCATCATCCTGTGGCAAATATAATGATTACCTCACAGGCAACTATTAATCCTCTTTTTTCACTAACCCAGTCAGCAATGAAGAAATTTTTAACATTCTTAACAAACGAAACCCTGCATAAAGTGCTGGCCTCGATGGATTTAAGTGGAGTATTTTCAAACACTGCACCTTAGACATACTAATACCCCTCAACCACATTTGTAATCTATCTATCACGCAAGGCATCTTTCCATCAAAACTAAAAGCTGCACGAGTAACACCTATATACAAAGCAAAGGATTCATCTAACTTCACAAACTATAGACCTGTCTCAATACTTCCACTCTTCTCCAAATTAAGGGAACGACTTATGTATAATTGGATTATTAGCTATTTAGACAAAAAGTCAATCCTGTATACATCACAATACGGGTTTCGTGAAAAACACTCAACCATGCTAGCACTAATTGAAATGACAGAAAAAATAATTGATTCAATTGAAAAGAAAAACCACATAATAGGCATTTTCTTGGACCTTTCGAAAGCTTTTGATATGATCAACCACTCTATTATACTAGAAAAACTTGCCTACTATGGAATCCGAGGAAGTGCACTCAACTGGTTTCAAAACTACCTAAATGAGCGAACACAATGCGTGCAATTTAATGCAACCTGCTCTGAAAATAGGAGACTAACTTGCGGTGTTCCTCAGGGATCCATCCTTGGCCCTCTGCTGTTCCTCTTGTATATGAATGATCTGCCCAATGTATGCAAACACATGTCATTAATACTGTTCGCTGATGACACCAATGCCTTTTGCTCTGACGAAGATATAATTACTTTATACAAAAACGTAAATGAGGAAATGGAAGAAATTACTGACTGATTTTCGTTAAATAAACTGTCAGTAAATGTGGATAAAACAAACTATATGTTATTTTTTAAATCTAGAGAATATATAAATAAAAATATTCCGAAAATTTATATCAACAAAAACGAAATTGAGGAGGCCCCGTACGTAAAGTTTCTAGGAGTGTATTTAGATAAAAATCCGACCTGGGCTAAACAAATTGAGACAGTTACTGCGACAGTAGCAAGAGGAATATGTGTCATCTAAAGATTAAAACCATATTGTAGTAACTTAGCTACATATAAAAGGTTACTCACCCAACAGAGGTCTTGAATCGGCCCGTGGAACCAGCAGCAGGTGCTCGCATTTCAAGTTCCAAGATATGACTGCCAGGCGTCCGTAGAAACGGCGGGAATCAGCTAGCCCGACAGCTGTGAAACGCAAACTCCGAGATTGCGGGATACCGCCAGCACCACTCACTCCCTCATTTATAAAAACATAGTTATATAATTCAAGATTTTATCTAAAAATCTCAAATCTTTAAAAATTTACACACCATAAAAACACACCAGCATTGACGCTCAACTGCTAAAGGAAGGATTATAATATTAAAAAAAATAATTCTAAAAAATAATACAAAGAAAACGTCAAAGTTTTGACCATGATAGATGTCCATCTGTCCAGACATAGTGGCATAAGACAGATGGATAGATCAACAGCTGCCGGACGAGGGCCATCGTTGCAGATTTTAAAATAGCATGGCATCCTTAATTTAAATTAAGGACAGTGATTTTCCACCACAGCAGAAAACTGACAGAATTGACCGAATTGCCGAATTGATAAAGAAGTAATAAAAATAATCTCACATGAATTTAGTGGAAGTCTTATCTGAAATTAACATATGTGAGATTCGAGGAAAACATGAATATTGCATATTTTCAATTTTAGTGAACATTTTTTACCTTATTATTTATGATATACTTCTTATATAATTGAACGGATCTGAATCCACAAATTTAGGAAATCCAGAAAACCACTATCCCTGCGGTCTGCAACAGTACCATGACCAAATGAATCCGAAATAAGACGAAACCAGAGGAACATTTATGCAGGTGGACAAGTAGGGTCCATGAAGACTTACATAGTCTAATTCACGAATGCTTAAAGAGCATTCTAATACAGTTCATAATCTAGGAACCTGTTGGGAAGTTGGCATGCCTTCCTGTTCGAGTCTGAATGGTGTGAGTTTGGAGTTGGTCATCTCTAGGAGATGTGTGATGTATTTCCCCTCGGACCTGACACCTTATGCGCCTAGGGGAAAAAGTGTGATGCAGTTCCCCTCGGACCTGACACCTCATGCACCTAGGGGAAGTGTGATGCGTTTCCCCTCGGACCTGACATCTCATGCGCCTAGGAGAGTGATGCTGTGTTTGTGGGATGGGTAAAACAGAGTCGATATCCAGGTTATCTGTCAAAACAGCATCTAGATCATTATGCAGAATTGATGAGGATGGATCAATACCATAGGGAATGGTTTCATCCAAATCCTCTCCAAAAATGGATACATGGTTACCATCAGATAACCTACGGCCATTATCGGGGGATAATAAGTCTCATTCGCAATATCCAGAGAGGTAAATCACGATCTCTGCACAGCGTTAATCTATCATGGTGAACAACTAGTTCCCGGCATTGGTTTTTGATATCAAACAGTGCTTCTGACAACTTTTTATAAATAATAAATGGACCAGTCCAAGTAGGTTGTAGTTTACTGGACTGACCTATTTTAGTTGCAGAATTAGCAAGATAAACTACATCACCAACATAATAGGCACACTCATGCAAACGTAGATCATACTCTTTTTTCTGGCGCTTCTGAGCCATTTTAAGGTTATCCCATGCAATCTCATGAGTTTCGTGCAACGTTTGCTGTAACTGTTGGATGAAGTCACTGGCATCTGAAGGGGCATCCTCAGTGGTCGCAGACACAGGGCATTTGCACATTATGTTAATAGGCTGTAGCACTTCTCGACCAAGCATCATCACGTTGGGAGTATAGCTCCAGCGATGAAAGGAATACACTTGTCCCAATCGTTCTGTCTGTCATGCTCTTGCAGGTAACACCGTATGCCCTGCAAGACAGTACAGTTTATACGTTCAATCTGTCCATTCGAACATGGTCTATAAGCTGTGGTGCATGTTTTTAAAATCTCCAGTAGATGGCACAGTTCCTTAAATAGGCTGCTCTCAAAGTTACGACCCTGGTCGGTGTGTAAGAAATATGAACAGCCAAATGTGGTGACTAAACGCTCCACATGCGTTTTGGCTACCAGTTCTTCCCCCCTGTTCAGGGAGCGCATAGCACTCAACCCATTTAGTGAACTGATCTATGATCATCAACGCATATCTATTTCCCAGTGCAGATGTGATAAAGGGGCCCAAAATGTCCATATGTACCCGTTCCAAGGGAAAACCGGCATGGAACTCGCCCAGAGCAGCTCGAGGTCGGATGGAAGCTTTTTTGATACAGCTACAAATCCGACAGGATTTCACATACACCACCACATCACGAGAGTATCCGTGACAGATATATTTAGCCTTCCCTCTCTCTCTAATGTCTTCTGCTCACCCATGTGACTGGCAAGCTTGGAATTATGACAATTTTCCAAAACCAGCTTCTGGAGAGACTTTGGAACTACCAGTAGATTCCGTGTGGTATCTGCTTCTACCCAGAGATAGTGCAAAATGCTATCGACGAAAATCAATTGATCACAACGAGCCCACCAAAACTTGACAGCTGGACTAGCTAAATATAGCTCAGCGTCAGAAGGTGTGTGTGACTGCTCAATCCATGATACAACTGTCTTCAGATCAGGATCCTCCAACTGACGCTCCCTTAGATCTTCCGAAGAGAATGCGTCTAACCAGTTTGACCTTCCGATAACATGGACCGTTTAGGGGACACCATCCAGCAGTCCATCTGGATCGTCGCTGTCTGTGTCGCTGTCTGATAGGTCATTATTACTCAGTTGAAGGGCCTTTATGGTTTGAAAACCCAAAGATATTACATCATCAACATCTTGTTCAAATTGAGACCATTGCTGCTGAAGCGTGGTCCAATATTTACACCCACTACATGGTAATGAACTAAGAGATTGGCCAGTTTTATAACAGTGGCAAGGTGAAGAATCACTTGGAACTCGTGATAGACCATAAGCATTAGAGTGCTGTTTACCGGGCCTGTACTGCATCATCATATTATATTGGGACAGTTCTTCTAGCCATCTAGCTAGTTGTCCTTCTGTGTGCTTGAAACTGAGCAGCCACGTGAGACTGTGATGATCAGTCCACACAATAAATGACTGTCCTAGCAAGTACATACGGTACTGTCTAGTAAATGCTACCATGGCTAGCAACTCTTTGCATGTGACACAATATTTACGCTGAGCCGGTGTCAACGTTCGGCTCGCAAAACCAATAAGCACCTCTTTCCCATTCTGCATTTGGAATAACTCTGCACCAATAGCAGCCTCTGAAGCATCGGTATCCAGTATAAAGGTACCATCCAGTGTCGGATAACCTAACACTGCAGGGTTGGCCATAGCACCATGAAGTGTTTTGAAAGCTACCTGATGCTCTAGAGTCCAGACATATTCTACTTTGGAACTGGTAAGTGCAATGAGAGAGAGAGGAGCAGAAATACCAGCAAAGCCATGTATGTGCTCTCGGTGGTAATTCATGAATCCTAGGATAGATTCCAACTCTTTCCTGGTCTTAGGAACAGGCCAATTAGCGACGCTTTCAATATTGTTTGGCTTAACAGCGATTCCCTTATCACTCACCAACTTACCCAAGAAACAGAGTTCTGTGTCGAACAAATTACACTTCTTAGGTTTTAATTTAAGGTTGTGTGACAGGAATCGGGAAAGGACAGCTTTCAAGTTGGTCATATGACTGTCAAAGTCAGTCCCTGTCACTACCATGTCATCTATATACGCAAGACACTCGCACCAGTTAAGACCTTGCAACACCAGCTGAACAACCCTCTGAAAGGTAGCCAGGCTGTAGCACATACCAAATGGCATCTGGACAAATTCAAAGAGCCCATATCTTGTGATAAATGCGAGCTTGTGGCGGTCCTCTGGGTCAACCTCGACCTGCCAATACCCGGCTGCCATATCAAGTGTGCTGGTGAATTTAGCACCACCAAGTGCATCCAGACATGTCTCAATGTTTGGTAGGGGGTAAAGGTCTTTGCGAGTTAGACTGTTCAGAGCTCGAAAATCGACGCAGTACCGCACAGTACCGTCTTTCTTCCTAACTAATACCGGGGCTGACGACCACTCAGATTTTGATGGAACTATGATACCTTTCTCTAACCTTTCCGCAAGGTGTTTCTCTTCCTCATTCTCAAAACCAAGAGGAGTTTGTCTAAGTTTAGAACGAACAGGTTGTGCATTACCTGTGTCAACCTTATATCTTATCCCCTTGAACAAACCTAAATCAAGATCATCTTTTGCAAATGCATCCTGATACTCGATTAACATGGATTTAACTTGCAAAGACTGCGTCTCCGATAAACCTGATCTCAACCTCTCATACAGATCTTGTAAGAACACAGGGATGTCCATCTCAGTGGCTGTAGAAGTCTTTAAACCGCCCTGGTTTATGGGGTTACCAGCAAGTTGAAATTCTGTTCTCGGGTCTAAAACCTCCTCAATTTCTGTGACAATATCAAGGTGGTGGTCTTGTTCCAGAGTAATATATTGGGCCGACAGGTTTCTTAAAAAAATAAGAATCTGTGAATCTTTGGCTGTGGCCACTGTATGAGGCGTTACCAGACCCTCCAGTTTAGATGAGGGCTGGAGCACAACATCATTCTGTACCTCCCGATCCAGAATGCCCATGGTCTTCACGGTCTCAAAAGGACCAACGACCACTTTCTGCTTCAATGTTACCCGAGCTACTTGGGCTTCTTTCCCATGAGTGCTCAACATTGATGCTTGAACCGGTTCCCCATTAATTGTCAGACACAGACTAGTCAGATCAATGGTGACCTTGTGTGCCTTTAAGAAATCCAGGCCTAATATAATCGGATCATTAATATTGTCAAGAAGGACTGGCCAGTTGAACATCATAGAGCCTAATGCAAATGTGACTGGCTCAACACTTTCCACAGGGATAATAATATCTCTACCTGCACCTTTCAATGAAATAGACTCCAACTTCTTTAAAGGGTAAGGTAATTTATTTGCAAAGTAATTGCCAATTACTGTCACTTGTGCCGCAGTGTCCACTACTGCATCAGCGGAAACATCATTTACTTTAATGGGAATGACTAGTGTCATAAGGTCACGATTAAACTCATACATGTGAACATCGTATGATCGCACAGGCGAAGATCTTGGTGAAGCAGAAGGTGATGGCGACCGTGTACGCCTCGGCTCCGGACACTCATGGGAAAAATGGCCCTCTAAATTGCAATTAAAGAATTTTCCCGATCTGAGGGGAGGAGAAGGGGAAAGCGATGGAACGACCTTCCCTCTTGGAAGAGAACGACCTCAACCAAATTGACCAGATATAAGATTCAATCTTAGCAACATCTACCTTCATCTCCGCCATATCCTTCCTAAGTCCTTCGACATCTTTCTCCAGCTTATCTATCCTGCATGGAGCCGTTATGCCGCTCAACTTCTCAGGATTATCTGCCTCCATCAAACCAGAAGCATCGTCCAGAAAATGGACCTTTCGAACCTCAGGTCTTCTGGAACCCATGATCAATCTTTGATTATGGATAGCTGCATTGACCATTTGTACATCCTCCTCCAGGGTACTTGGATCTTTATCCATTGCTATCAGAGCGGCTCGTTTATGTTCAACACCCATTAGAGTGCTGTTTACCGGGCCTGTACTGCATCATCATATTATATTGGGACAGTTCTTCTAGCCATCTAGCTAGTTGTCCTTCTGTGTGCTTGAAACTGAGCAGCCACGTGAGACTGTGATGATCAGTCCACACAATAAATGACTGTCCTAGCAAGTACATACGGTACTGCCTAGTAAATGCTACCATGGCTAGCAACTCTTTGCATGTGACACAATATTTACGCTGAGCCGGTGTCAACGTTCGGCTCGCAAAACCAATAAGCACCTCTTTCCCATTCTGCATTTGGAATAACTCTGCACCAATAGCAGCCTCTGAAGCATCGGTATCCAGTATAAAGGTACCATCCAGTGTCGGATAACCTAACACTGCAGGGTTGGCCATAGCACCCTGAAGTGTTTTGAAAGCTACCTGATGCTCTAGAGTCCAGACATATTCTACTTTGGAACTGGTAAGTGCAATGAGAGAGAGAGGAGCAGAAATACCAGCAAAGCCATGTATGTGCTCTCGGTGGTAATTCATGAATCCTAGGATAGATTCCAACTCTTTCCTGGTCTTAGGAACAGGCCAATTAGCGACGCTTTCAATATTGTTTGGCTTAACAGCGATTCCCTTATCACTCACCAACTTACCCAAGAAACAGAGTTCTGTGTCGAACAAATTACACTTCTTAGGTTTTAATTTAAGGTTGTGTGACAGGAATCGGGAAAGGACAGCTTTCAAGTTGGTCATATGACTGTCAAAGTCAGTCCCTGTCACTACCATGTCATCTATATACGCAAGACACTCGCACCAGTTAAGACCTTGCAACACCAGCTGAACAACCCTCTGAAAGGTAGCCAGGCTGTAGCACATACCAAATGGCATCTGGACAAATTCAAAGAGCCCATATCTTGTGATAAATGCGAGCTTGTGGCGGTCCTCTGGGTCAACCTCGACCTGCCAATACCCGGCTGCCATATCAAGTGTGCTGGTGAATTTAGCACCACCAAGTGCATCCAGACATGTCTCAATGTTTGGTAGGGGGTAAAGGTCTTTGCGAGTTAGACTGTTCAGAGCTCGAAAATCGACGCAGTACCGCACAGTACCGTCTTTCTTCCAAACTAATACCGGGGCTGACGACCACTCAGATTTTGATGGAACTATGATACCTTTCTCTAACCTTTCCGCAAGGTGTTTCTCTTCCTCATTCTCAAAACCAAGAGGAGTTTGTCTAAGTTTAGAACGAACAGGTTGCGCATTACCTGTGTCAACCTTATATCTTATCCCCTTGAACAAACCTAAATCAAGATCATCTTTTGCAAATGCATCCTGATACTCGATTAACATGGATTTAACTTGCAAAGACTGCGTCTCCGATAAACCTGATCTCAACCTCTCATACAGATCTTGTAAGAACACAGGGATGTCCATCTCAGTGGCTGTAGAAGTCTTTAAACCGCCCTGGTTTATGGGGTTACCAGCAAGTTGAAATTCTGTTCTCGGGTCTAAAACCTCCTCAATTTCTGTGACAATATCAAGGTGGTGGTCTTGTTCCAGAGTAATATATTGGGCCGACAGGTTTCTTAAAAAAATAAGAATCTGTGAATCTTTGGCTGTGGCCACTGTATGAGGCGTTACCAGACCCTCCAGTTTAGATGAGGGCTGGAGCACAACATCATTCTGTACCTCCCGATCCAGAATGCCCATGGTCTTCACGGTCTCAAAAGGACCAACGACCACTTTCTGCTTCAATGTTACCCGAGCTACTTGGGCTTCTTTCCCATGAGTGCTCAACATTGATGCTTGAACCGGTTCCCCATTAATTGTCAGACACAGACTAGTCAGATCAATGGTGACCTTGTGTGCCTTTAAGAAATCCAGGCCTAATATAATCGGATCATTAATATTGGCAAGAAGGACTGGCCAGTTGAACATCATAGAGCCTAATGCAATTGTGACTGGCTCAACACTTTCCACAGGGATAATAATATCTCTACCTGCACCTTTCAATGAAATAGACTCCAACTTCTTTAAAGGGTAAGGTAATTTATTTGCAAAGTAATTGCCAATTACTGTCACTTGTGCCGCAGTGTCCACTACTGCATCAGCGGAAACATCATTTACTTTAATGGGAATGACTAGTGTCATAAGGTCACGATTAAACTCATACATGTGAACATCGTATGATCGCACAGGCGAAGATCTTGGTGAAGCAGAAGGTGATGGCGACCGTGTACGCCTCGGCTCCGGACACTCATGGGAAAAATGGCCCTCTAAATTGCAATTAAAGAATTTTCCCGATCTGAGGGGAGGAGAAGGGGAAAGCGATGGAACGACCTTCCCTCTTGGAGGAGAACGACCTCAACCAAATTGACCAGATATAAGATTCAATCTTAGCAACATCTACCTTCATCTCCGCCATATCCTTCCTAAGTCCTTCGACATCTTTCTCTAGCTTATCTATCCTGCATGGAGCCATTATGCCGCTCAACTTCTCAGGATTATCTGCCTCCATCAAACCAGAAGCATCGTCCAGAAAATGGACCTTTCGAACCTCAGGTCTTCTGGAACCCATGATCAATCTTTGATTATGGATAGCTGCATTGACCATTTGTACATCCTCCTCCAGGGTACTTGGATCTTTATCCATTGCTATCAGAGCGGCTCGTTTATGTTCAACACCCATTAGAGTGCTGTTTACCGGGCCTGTACTGCATCATCATATTATATTGGGACAGTTCTTCTAGCCATCTAGCTAGTTGTCCTTCTGTGTGCTTGAAACTGAGCAGCCACGTCAGACTGTGATGATCAGTCCACACAATAAATGACTGTCCTAGCAAGTACATACGGTACTGCCTAGTAAATGCTACCATGGCTAGCAACTCTTTGCATGTGACACAATATTTACGCTGAGCCGGTGTCAACGTTCGGCTCGCAAAACCAATAAGCACCTCTTTCCCATTCTGCATTTGGAATAACTCTGCACCAATAGCAGCCTCTGAAGCATCGGTATCCAGTATAAAGGTACCATCCAGTGTCGGATAACCTAACACTGCAGGGTTGGCCATAGCACCCTGAAGTGTTTTGAAAGCTACCTGATGCTCTAGAGTCCAGACATATTCTACTTTGGAACTGGTAAGTGCAATGAGAGAGAGAGGAGCAGAAATACCAGCAAAGCCATGTATGTGCTCTCGGTGGCAATTCATGAATCCTAGGATAGATTCCAACTCTTTCCTGGTCTTAGGAACAGGCCAATTAGCGACGCTTTCAATATTGTTTGGCTTAACAGCGATTCCCTTATCACTCACCAACTTACCCAAGAAACAGAGTTCTGTGTCGAACAAATTACACTTCTTAGGTTTTAATTTAAGGTTGTGTGACAAGAATCTGGAAAGGACAGCTTTCAAGTTGGTCATATGACTGTCAAAGTCAGTCCCTGTCACTACCATGTCATCTATATACGCAAGACACTCGCACCAGTTAAGACCTTGCAACACCAGCTGAACAACCCTCTGAAAGGTAGCCAGGCTGTAGCACATACCAAATGGCATCTGGACAAATTCAAAGAGCCCATATCTTGTGATAAATGCGAGCTTGTGGCGGTCCTCTGGGTCAACCTCGACCTGCCAATACCCGGCTGCCATATCAAGTGTGCTGGTGAATTTAGCACCACCAAGTGCATCCAGACATGTCTCAATGTTTGGTAGGGGGTAAAGGTCTTTGCGAGTTAGACTGTTCAGAGCTCGAAAATCGACGCAGTACCGCACAGTACCGTCTTTCTTCCAAACTAATACCGGGGCTGACGACCACTCAGATTTTGATGGAACTATGATACCTTTCTCTAACCTTTCCGCAAGGTGTTTCTCTTCCTCATTCTCAAAACCAAGAGGAGTTTGTCTAAGTTTAGAACGAACAGGTTGTGCATTACCTGTGTCAACCTTATATCTTATCCCCTTGAACAAACCTAAATCAAGATCATCTTTTGCAAATGCATCCTGATACTCGATTAACATGGATTTAACTTGCAAAGACTGCGTCTCCGATAAACCTGATCTCAACCTCTCATACAGATCTTGTAAGAACACAGGGATGTCCATCTCAGTGGCTGTAGAAGTCTTTAAACCTCCCTGGTTTATGGGGTTACCAGCAAGTTGAAATTCTGTTCTCGGGTCTAAAACCTCCTCAATTTCTGTGACAATATCAAGGTGGTGGTCTTGTTCCAGAGTAATATATTGGGCCGACAGGTTTCTTAAAAAAATAAGAATCTGTGAATCTTTGGCTGTGGCCACTGTATGAGGCGTTACCATACCCTCCAGTTTAGATGAGGGCTGGAGCACAACATCATTCTGTACCTCCCGATCCAGAATGCCCATGGTCTTCACGGTCTCAAAAGGACCAACGACCACTTTCTGCTTCAATGTTACCCGAGCTACTTGGGCTTCTTTCCCATGAGTGCTCAACATTGATGCTTGAACCGGTTCCCCATTAATTGTCAGACACAGACTAGTCAGATCAATGGTGACCTTGTGTGCCTTTAAGAAATCCAGGCCTAATATAATCGGATCATTAATATTGGCAAGAAGGACTGGCCAGTTGAACATCATAGAGCCTAATGCAATTGTGACTGGCTCAACACTTTCCACAGGGATAATAATATCTCTACCTGCACCTTTCAATGAAATAGACTCCAACTTCTTTAAAGGGTAAGGTAATTTATTTGCAAAGTAATTGCCAATTACTGTCACTTGTGCCGCAGTGTCCACTACTGCATCAGCGGAAACATCATTTACTTTAATGGGAATGACTAGTGTCATAAGGTCACGATTAAACTCATACATGTGAACATCGTATGATCGCACAGGCGAAGATCTTGGTGAAGCAGAAGGTGATGGCGACCGTGTACGCCTCGGCTCCGAACACTCATGGGAAAAATGGCCCTCTAAATTGCAATTAAAGAATTTTCCCGATCCGAGGGGAGGAGAAGGGGAAAGCGATGGAACGACCTTCCCTCTTGGAGGAGAACGACCTCAACCAAATTGACCAGATATAAGATTCAATCTTAGCAACATCTACCTTCATCTCCGCCATATCCTTCCTAAGTCCTTCGACATCTTTCTCTAGCTTATCTATCCTGCATGGAGCCGTTATGCCGCTCAACTTCTCAGGATTATCTGCCTCCATCAAACCAGAAGCATCGTCCAGAAAATGGACCTTTCGAACCTCAGGTCTTCTGGAACCCATGATCAATCTTTGATTATGGATAGCTGCATTGACCATTTGTACATCCTCCTCCAGGGTACTTGGATCTTTATCCATTGCTATCAGAGCGGCTCGTTTATGTTCAACACCCTGTAGGAATGCATTAATGGCAATTGTCTCGCCCAAACTCTCTGAGACATCAGGGTAGCCATCTAAAGTGAGCTCCTGAATGATATCTGTAAATTCTTCTAAAGAGTTACCCTCTTGTCGAATGTCTTGCATTTTTCCCCTGATGATGTGGGGCAGATCTTTCTTCCCGAATCGTAACCTTAATTTGTCGCATAAACTGAAGTAATCATTCTGGACTTGCACAGAACAGATGCAGTAAAACTTTACGGCCTTGTCCCTTAAAGCTGAGATGAGCATGTCCAATTAATATGTATCAGACCAATGGGACCTTGAAGCAGTATGCTCAAACTGTATGAAAAATGGTTTCCACTCACATTTTCCATCAAAAGTTGACATTTTAGGTGGAGGAGGACCGTCAGAGTAGCTTCTACGACCGGGTGACGACATTCTAGAGTCATTATATGAAGAGCCATCCAAGTAGGCTCTACGAACTGGTGATGACGTCCTAGTGTATATTATTTATTTATACTATAGCATTCAAATGTTGGGTATATAGATTAATATACCTTACATACATACGTCATATACGTCATAGATTCGAGATTCAATGTTATTTATTTGAACTGTAATGAATCGAAGTATATTTTCGTGCTAAGTTTCTATCATCTATGTCAGTATTCCGTGGAATGACAACCCTATAGTTTCTGGATTGTTATTGTTAGTTGTCTTCAGTGTCATATGTAGGAAATCATGATTCTGAGCTTTAATTTAACCGTCGTTTTTTTATATTTCTTTATGCTTTAATTACAGTTCAATTTCGTTGTTTATTTCAGAATTATTTGAAATAAAGAAGTGATATAAATCACTGTTATTATTATTATTATTATTATTATTATTATTATTATTATTATTATTATTATTATTATTATTATTATTATTATTATTAACTTTTTGAACATTAGAGGGTTATCTCCCTTCTAATCAACAAATATGTTTCAATTGTAATATTAGGTTTACTAATTACGCTGAACATTATTTGTTTTTTCTTGTTATTATTAATTCAAAAAGTCCATTATCACATTGCTAGCTACTCAGTTAAAACACTACTCAGCATATGTCTTCTTTTCAAGTTAAATCTGAGGAGTTTTTGGCTTGCACCCAGTTTTCTGTGGATCAATCCGTTACCCACAAAGCAATTTTGTTGGGTACAAGTAAAGGTTTCATTTTGAAAAGGGCTGATCAAACTGGGTTTGTTGAGTATTGGTGTAAAAGCGGTGGTACTACACAAGACCTGGTTAATATTTTGCAGTCGAGAATAGCCAACGCCATTCAGAAATTTCACCATATCGTTTTCTATATCTGGGCCGGAACCTACGATCTTACCGAGAAACGAGGCGACGGTATTGTCTATTTAAGGACATATATATATATATGCCATATCTATATATTTTCTCTATTAAGCATGTCACATGTTAATTGTTAATTTGATGCAATGATGCATTACTTTATAATGCATGATTCATTCATATTTATGATGTGCATTACTCTAGAATGCAGAAGTCCTGCATATGACAGCATATCTATAATATGCAATTAGCGAAGACTGCATTAATTGTGCAGATGCATTTCATGCGCTTACCACTTTATAATGCGCAAAGTAATTGACGCGTTAGTCATAACGCAAAATCATGTTTCTTTCTTCTGTTGTATTATCCGTTCCGTTTTAGCTTCACTCAGATATATTTATTGTGATAGGGATAGTAGTTTTCCGGATTTCCTAAATTTGTAAATTCAGATCCGTTCAATTAGATCTCTTATATAAGGTTAAAGATGTTCACTAAAATCAAAACTTTATGCAACATTCATAGGTTTTCCTCGAATCTCACAAATTTTAGTTTCAGATAACACTTCCATTAAATTCATGTGAGATTATTTTTATTACTTATTTACCAATTCGGCAAGTTCTTCAATTCTGTCGGTTTTCTGCTGTGGTGGAAAACCACTGTCCTTAATTTTAGTTAGGGATGCTATGCTATTTTGAAATCTGTAACGATGGCCCTCGTCCTGCAGCTGTTGATCTATCCATCTGTTTTATCATGAGCAGCTCATTTCTCTGGATGGAGCGACATCTACTATGGTCACCTTTTTTTAATAGTTGTCGATTCTAATTCTACGTTTAGCAGTTGAGCGTCAATGGCCATACAATTGTATTATAGGTTCTTTATTTAATATTTTTCCATTTTCAAAATACAATTCTTTAAAGGATAACTAAACCCATCTCTTGATAGCTGTTCAGGTGATCTAACACGCCGATCATAAACTATCCAGGTAATTTTAAGCTTTGTGTCACGCCGCTAAGGAAAGATATTCAGGATTTAGTAGTTAAATGTTGGTACATTTCTACACCCTATGATGGCTGTCATGATTTACTTTTCAACCAATCAGAAAAACCATAGTGTGTCTGCTTCGGTATATACGCTCAGTCATAGAAGCTCCAGCTATAGTTTGGCAATGTGGTATAAAAGCAATCCTACAGGTAAGCTGTTGAATATTTTGAAACCAATTTGATTGGAAGTTGTTGCTGCCATAGGCAGCAACAACTTCCAGTCAAATTAGCTTCAAAATATTCAATGGGATGAGCATTACATAATAAAGAATGTGATGCATTGGAGCTTACATGACATCACACACAATAGTTTGAGGAGACAAAATGGTGTCGATCACTGTTCAACATTTACTCGATATTACAAAAACAGATAATTGCGATACAGATCAGGGAATCTGACAGGATATGAATGATATGGAATCTATAAACCATATTCTATCGTTGCAATACAACATTTGAGATGAGATTAGCATCGCTTTAATATGGAATAATTGAGGCCTCCAGATTCTTGGATATAGGAAGGCTCATTTTAAGAACTGAGAGGAATGTGGAACTTGCGGTAACCCGCAATCTTGGAATTCGCGTTTCGTGGCTGCCAGGCTAGCTGATTCCGGCCATTTCTACAGATGCCCGGCAGTCATACCTTGGAACCCAAAACGCGAGCACCTGCCGCCGGTTCCCTGTGTGATTCAAGACCCTGTTGGTGAGTGCGACTATAATGTACTAGTAGTATTACTACACAATTTTATATTTATAATTACTTCCTTTACATGGGAGGAATATTTCATCGGTTTGAATAAATCCCAACTTTCCTTATGGGGCATAGCCGAATCACCCTAAAACTTTCTGGCGTGGTCATCCGCCCTCCTGTGACGTCACCAAAAAGTATAAAAGGAGGCGATTGCGCACTGAAACTTCGACACAAGGGAAGAACAAGCATTAGGGTACTTTCGTGTCACAAACCAAATTCTGCTGTTTTCTTAATATTTATTTATTACTACTATTGTTATTATTTGGGCAGGAAAAGTATGAAGAGTTAGGAAAAAATAGTTTAGGTATGGTAGTCCGCACTGTTATCAATATGCGGAAATAAGATGTCACTTGCCGAGGATCTCACCTTGTCCGACAGCTCAGAAGAGTCGGCACCAGCTCATTCTGGAAAGAAGTATCTGTGTACAGCATTACGGCTCAACGGACAGCCGTGTAAGTGTGCGTTTTCCTGCAATTCAGACTTGATGCTACATATCAATTATGATCATCTTTTTCAACGCGCATTCTGTTCGGACTGCAAATGCCTATATACAGCTACACATTATGGTGTGACACACGCATTGACGGAAAAGCATCGTGTGTTAGTAGTAACATTACAGGCTCGTGAATAAAGTGAGAACATTGAAGTTCTAGCCACTCGTTTTGAAAATAGACTTCCGCTTAATGTACTTCCTACGGGAAAGATGGCCAAGACCAAGCATACGAAATGGCAACAACCAGACTTTCCACATTACAGAACAGCAGCAGCCACCGCATTCGCCACGCAACATGCAATAAGTCATTATGTAGCAGCAGCCAACATCACGACGGAATCACCAGCACGACCAGCACCGGCAGCACCTGCAGCAATGGTACCAGCATCGCCTGCAGTTTCCACTCCGGCAGCACCCGCAGCAACACCACCATCCGCATCATGCACAACATCAGCATCCACATCCACATGCATAATCGGCCGGCCTATTTCTGTGGTTATTTCAACACCGGTGACCATATCCGAGCAGGGGTTACAGGATGTTTCAGACAGATCTATATTTCCTTGTAGTCTAATAATCGACCAGGAGATCCACCCTACGGAAGCCCCAGCAATCGTCACTGCATCTCAGAGCAGCACCGCATCACACCCACGCAGCACCACTCCAATGGATCCAGCAGTTCGAAAAGTAACCACACTGGATCATCCTTTACGCCGGAAAGAAACGCCTCCTGCACTCCACTGAAATCTGTGCTGTATCAAGGATGACCGCCAGTAAACTACTGAAGGTGCAGAAAATCTGAACGTTCTCTACCAGCGCAGCATCTGCATCTGCAGCAGCATCAGAATCATTACTACAGAAATCACTCATCCGGTTTACAACCCTCAGTCCACCCGCACCAGAGAGGGATATAGTGCAGAGGAGATACTGAAGGCCTCCACGTCTAACGAAGTATGAACTAACATCCTACTGTGGCACCGTCTGGTTGGCGCATTGTTCAGGCTGCTGAATTGGTAATAGTAAGTGGACATCCGTGGTGCATGGGTGATAGTCCACACTCAGGACATCTCTAGCAGACTAGAAGTTCGCTGTGTTTACTAGAGATGGCCTGCAGGCGAGGCCGGGGAAAGTGGTCAAAGTTCATATTCTGTTGGCAGATAGGTACGGATCAGACCATCAGTTTCCCCTGAGCGTGAGCTCAGACGGTGATCGCTATTGACTGGGTCACTGGCTGGTCATCTTGATCATGTCAGTTCAACATCCCGGGTGTACCCTGTCACTTGCTGGATGGGTGGAGCAGTATGTGATCCCAAGTACCCACGGGGTGAATGACCTGGCTAGTGCGATCTATTCGGGGCCTCTTTGCTAAAATGACGTCAGGAATGATCTACGTGGAGCCCTTGGCTAAAATGACGTATAGCGGGCATCACCTCCATGGTATGGTCCAGCTGGGCTGCGACGCTCGCTAAGACAACCTTAATTGGTGAGCAGTACTGTGTCCGCTCGGTCGGAAGTCGGCAGGGTGCGCCTTGACTCTGTCCAGGATTAACTTGAAGAGGTCTTTATCTCAGGCATATATGGAGAGGTATCCATCCTAGGCTGCATCCTGAGTAGAGAACTGGGCATCCATCCATCGTGGCGGGGACAGGGAAACACACCAGGAAGGTGAGCATGGACAACAACCACGACTTCAACAACAACAGTAATGTCTGCAATCTCCACACCGCCACCACCAGTGCTTCAATGGATAAGTCTGCACCATCTTCCAGCTATAGTATTACCCACCTGGGCCTGTTTAGTAGTGATATATTTATATTGTATTTTATAAAAACTGTATTGTAATTGTGGTAAGTTGGAGCTTGGTTGTTCTCTGCGGAACAATAATTATCCACATCTAAGAGAACGCCCATGCGAGCTATTGTTTAGGTAATTAGGAGATCTAAATAAAAGTATGCACTCATCGTGAAACATAAACAAAAAAAAGAAAAGACCTGGAAAAATAATTCCAGGTCACAAATCAAAATCAATGGTATGTCTCCCTCCCAAACTCTTTCGCACCCTATGTGCTCTTTCTTATAAACACGCGTCTGTTGCTCACTCTCCTCTCGGCTACGTGCCTACTCGGGAAGTCTATGCACACTCCCGTGCGTTCGATCTCACATGCGTGATCATTTGCCGTGGGTGTCAAACTAGTAGGGGGTGGTGTAGCGAGGACCGACCGGACAGGTACTGACCGTCCAAGCGAAGCTGGGTGCGGAACGACCACTTCTGATTCGCTCCAAGCACGCCCCCCCCCCTGAGTAGGATAGTATGCGTATATAAGCCCTATTAGAGAGATTTTCGTTAAAATTGGCTAAGTCCAATGAAATGGGTGGTGCGCATGCACGCGCATCACAGCTTCCCTGACAACACATCATGGAATTGGAAGCGAGTGCATGCCTATAGTGTACCGAGTGGGTACTCGTAAAAACCTTTACTTATTCAGTTCTCGTTGTTCTTGGTATGGACCAGGACTAGAATAAAACGAGTTTTCGAGAACTGTTAACTATTTTGAAATGGGCCCAGAAATGGCTGAGTTATCTGCGAAAATCCCCTTAAATTATCTTCAAAATATCACTTTTGACGTTGTAATCGTGTGTATGCATAAATAGATATAGAATGTTCTGTCCACGTGATAAATACGTCACTGATCTAGCTGCACGCTGATTGGCTATTGCTCGGCCGCTGATTGGCTGAGGTATCTGCCTCTGATGTCACGAGTAGTATAAAAGGGGTGGAAAATCGAGAATCAGGAGCATCATCAGCGTAGAGACCGACCCATCTGGAGGATTGGCTGGAAGTGCGGGACTTGACGAGTGAACTGGAACACCGATGGAAGATACAGAATATCACCATGGTTCCAAGTGGCTTTCAACTCACCCACACCGGGTAGCAGTTCTTGGACTTTCCGCGTTACAGAATTTTGGATGCTCCCAGACGGCCATCTGGGAGCAAAATAATTAAAGTTATAGTTCCCGCCTCTGAACTAGTCTAAAGGGAACACCTCTGCGGAAAGGGCCATACGGGCATGGGCTGTGATTCTACGGAATGTAGAGCTTACGGTGATTCTTGGTGGATGACTCGCCGGATCTGCCAACCACGCTGAAAAGTGGACTTCCGCACTGCATGCCATGTGTGTTTAATTAACTTTTTGACCACAGTCTGGTAGAACATTGCTGGGTGCGCCGCAAGAGCTATGTGATGCATCCCGCACCGTATGCCAATTTATGTAACTGCCTAATAATATATACAGCCCTCTCTGTTAATGGGCAAACTTCAACTTTATTACTTCCATCGCTGGATGGATAACTTTCTCACTTCCATATAAATTGTATAGTAGTGACAAAGGCTATCTAATAGACATTTCTTCATTGCTCTGTTTTACTGTCCTGAGTGTGTACCGTGTCTGCCCTGTCTGGAGGAGTCAGCTTGCGGAGAGCTGCCTGCAGAAATCAGCTGCAGAAATCTGCCTGCGGAAACCTCTCCAGCTTCAGAGAACGTGTCGACTCGTGCTATGAATATGTTAGCACCTCAATTTCAGCAACATAGTAGCCTGTTCCGTACCAATGACTATTAGGTACTCAAGTAGCTATACTAGTGCACATTTAATTATCATTTCCGTATATGGTACTGATGACTAATAGGTACCTTACCGGTCTTAAGACCACAATTTATAATTTCTGTTTTACTGTGAATATTATCCTTGTTTACTATAGTTGCTTTCAACTAGCCGCACCGTTTAAGTTTATCAATCTGTAACATTTAATTACCTCATTTAATTATAATCTATTTATTGCAATCGTTAGTTGTACATGGCAGTTAGCCATTCAGTTAATATGTTTTGTTTAATTGTGGAAAACCTTGGACCACAGTACGCTAGGAAATACTATACGGCAACAGATATATCCGCATCACTTTATTCCCGCCATCATCAATTTTACACTGAGGTCGCTGACCGTGCTCTAATTGTTTGAGCTCGGCATGTTACCGACTAAACTTTACTATTCAGCTCGATAGGATAGGCTAAAGTGGTTAGTGACAATTTCTTCATCTAGAGGCATATAGTGTACGCCTCTTTTCCAGTTGTTGCGGTAATGTAGCCCCGCACTCTGGCAAGGTTGTGTAAAATTGGCCAATTACCTATAGGGCCCCATATATATTAAGTTATTGGCTCTTTCCACAATCCACCAGCCGCATGGCTTATTAAGTGTATGGACTTCCCATCAGCACGTTGATCGCATCCGACCCTGGGAAACTATCGGAGGTTTCCGAGCGGTGATGATTAAAGTGCTGATTTACACACATCTCACCCATATCTTCGGATATTCATTAGCTAGATAATCCAGCCAATGAAGGAAGCACTGCGAAAACATATAGTTATAAATGTGAATTACTTAGTTTATTTACTGGCCCGCAGTGCATATCTTGGCATATTGGATCTTAACCCCAACGACAGGTCAACTGTTAGATCCATAGCACGCAGTGACGGACGAGATGCAGATCTCCATCCAATTTGTTGCAGTGTCTGGATGAAGCATTGGAGCTCGTTACAACCCCATGGGAAGGATGCTTGCGATGGATATCCATTTCTTCACCCCACCATAAAGACATGTCAGGATTCAAAACTTGCTTGTGTGAAATGTAGCCATTGTCCGGGTGATGTTTTATGTGGTTGCGGGACAATTCATCGAATTCGGATCACTTGTGTCATAACGTGTACGCATGCTGTCCATGGAGGTAGATGCTAATCCAGGCGACCTACGGGAAGCGAAGCGTCTGCGCCCATTGGACAACTGTATCTAAAGTTAGGTAGGAATCCCTACCACTTGCGGCCAAAACCAGTTTCTGTTTCTACCAACTAAATGGTGGGTTAGACGGTAGCAGAAGGCCCGCATAAATAAAGTGGCATCTACAAATACAGTATCTTTGGAACTACATAAGACGGTGACTTGGGAATTCTTCGGAAATCGTTTGTCCCATCTTCACGTAAACCAGTATGCATAACATTAATTATGGTTTCACTAGGATCTTCACTTAGCATTTTTGTTGTTGAACAAAAGCATGCCCCTTTTTGCTACCTTTTTTCCTCCGCTTCAGCGTTGAAGGCAATTTCCTGTAACAGAGCCCCGCACGAGGCACTTACCTCTCACAACAACATTATTTTCATTGTATGTGTGTGTGTTAGGGCTATATTAGTTTATATTAAACTACCTAGTGACTTCATTGCAGATGCTTCTCTTGCGGGGATACCTCTGCGGATTCAAGAACCTGTGTTGTACCTCCAGCGACACCAGGTGGAAAGAACACCAGATAGCTCTGTGTTGTGTATTATTGTGCACTCATTTACTGTCAAACGATTCATCTTTTTTTGTATAGTATATAAATATTTCTACTGTTTAATTATAAATTGTTCCATATCTCTAAATTAGTATGGATAGACATACCCGTAACACTAATAGGTGAGATGACACCATGTGGTTCAATCTTGGCGGTAATGGTCGCTCTAGAAGTCTGTCTTTGTATTTCTTGGAGAGACATCATACGTGAGCCCCAACCCCGAGATCCGTAGATTACGAGCCATCCCGTTCATCGTGCACTTGCGGTGCGATGGGCGGAAACGTCATAGCGGACCAGTACGTAGCCCACGAGCTAAAACTGCCACTGGATAACTCGCTTACACAGGCAACAGTTCATGTTTTATAGAAGAAAGTCGACATGGCTGTAAATAAACAGCTTTCAAAATGTGCTAGCAACAGCTCTAATAGTGACAGATGTGAGGTAATTATTTACTTAAAACAAACAAACAGGCCAGCTAAAAGTGATTGGTTTGTGAGAGGAAAGTGCTGAGACTGAAGAAAATGCCTACAATGCTGACGCGGAGGAGGGGGTGCAGTAAAAAGGGCTGCACCCCTATAAGAAATGCAAAAAAAAATAGAAGAGTTAACCTATTAAAAATATTGTTTTGCTAGAGGAAAGTGCCTCGGACCTAGACTAACATTTACCTATTTGGTCCAGACACGTAATTTTAGGCCGCAAATGGCTTAGCACAGGCTTACTTTTAAGCTACATCTCTATGTGGTGCACCTATTAGTCATCAGTGCAGAATCCAATAAACGTCACATGCAGTTGATGCACCGCAAAATTGTGGTGTGAGCTGGCGCACGGTGTAGTTGCTGCTTGGTGATTTACTGCACCAAGGTTCTAGCTGATTCGGTCCATACTCAGGAACAGCGAAGAATAAAGTTATTCCTGGTGGCTAACAAGTTTCCGCACCTAGTACACAGAGAAAAATCTACTGCAATATTGATATGCTGTATTTTGGTGCGAGAGTGATGAATGCCTCCTTTTTATGAAGTCTAGGAAGTATAATGCAGGGTTTATGGTCGGCCTCAAGACGATCCACGTCGCTTAGCTCTTGCGGCCTGTAAAGAAATGTCCTAACCTGGACAACAGTCAAAACATTGATTCAAAATGCTGGATGCGTTCATTGCTCTTCACCACTGTTTCGATGTGGTACGGCAAATCTGGCGAGATATCACTAACACCACTGTTCTTTACATACCAAATTTAGATGGTACTACTGCCAAAAAGTTACACCACAGTGACGGTTCCTCTGGTGGTGGTGGAATGGGAAACCTTCTTTTAGATTGTATTTTTGCCCCTGTTTGTCCTCCAGGAGCATCTAAAAGAATCTACTTGTGGTGCGCAGCACCGTATTCCTGAGAGGGAGACCTAACTGAAATCAGCTGCGTTGGTGTATATTGCACAACGCGCTATATGCAGTAAGCAGAATGAGATTGCTCTGACTTGGACCAAAACCACCTCTCTTCTGCTGTTTTAGATTTTCTGAGGCCCTTTTATACTAAATGGTGACGTGGCACTAGCGAGACTCAGTCAATCAGTGCACGTGATGTATGCGAGGTATGGTAGCCGATCAAATAGTTCTTGGCCTTAACCCTACCAAGCAAGTGCGCTAGCGATGTCCCTGCTTAGTTGGAACTTAAAATAGTGCATTTCTATTTCATGATATCTCCGTCAGTTCTGGACCGATTTCAAGGCTGTTTAAAGTTTTAAATTGCCCACCCAATTCTGGCATGGATCCATACCAAGAACAGGGGACACGGTCATGTATTACGGAATCACCGTAATACAGGTAAGATATATACATACGCTGCCAGTCTCCACACGCTAATGCGCATATGCTGGTTACCTCTCACGGTCGTGCATGTGCACTGGGCGATCTCACGGATATTTTGTTCCTCAATTATGTGGCTGTACACGTATGCCCTAGACTACCCAGGGGGACGAGCTTTGAGCGTCCCAGACCCGGTCGTTCCATACCAAGATAGACTGGGCCAGTTCGTACCCGACAGGGCGATCCGTGCTACAACATTAAAGCCAGGTGAAGAACACGAAGACTGGGAAATTCTAGGTCCCAGACTTGCAAACCAACCACCAGTATGCATTATCTCGACCACTAAATCAGTTAGGAAAACACCATCAATGGCGCGGTTCAAGCAGACCACTCGTAAGCATTCACGAATATTACAATCCTCCACACTGGCAGCAGCCAAGGTGGTATCCAACTCAGAGGACAGTGTGGCTTCGTTATCGCCTCACGACTTAGTAATAATCATGGATCCGGAGACAGTTGAGGAAAGTCAGATCACCACCGCATCACCAACAGCAACTGTCCACCTCACACACGTTTCGACTGATACAACCGCCACACCACACAGAAGCAACGCAATCAGACCCTGCAATACGAAAGGCCACCACTCCGAGCAAATGGTATTCGGGGAAGAAACATGCCGCAAAACATTCTATTGACATTTTACCAGCACCACATGTCACCGCAAGTAAATTAATACTTGCGGCTAAGCAACGGAAAAAGGCATCCACCAGCACCAGCATTCTGCTCACGTCATCCACCTTCATCACTGCTGCATTCGCTCCAGGTTCTACCGTTTCTTCCATAGCAAAACTTTCCTGTACCATCACAACCGCAACCACCAGCACTGGCAACATGACCACCGCATCATCTCCCATCATTGCTCCAACAGAAGCCACGACAGCTATCACCACCGCAATCGCCAGCACAGCATCCACCACTGCGAGCTCCAGGATCGTCACTGCCAGCTTTATCACATCAACACCACGAACGCTCAACATCACCGCAGCCACTGCACTTCAGACATCATCATCATCATCATCATCATCATCATCATCATCATCATCATCCATCATCATCATCATCATCATCATCATAAAGTGATATTAACATTTCCACTCATCTAAAAATTTGCTTATATATGTAAAAGTTGCAATTGTCTGATAAGCATTATTACACTGGTCGTGCTATTATTATCATCATCATAAATATATACTTTTCTTATTATTATGATATTTTATAAAATCGAAACCCATTCGTAAGAATGACCATGGTCATTCTGCGTAGCTATGATATTACATAGCTACGCCTCAAATACTTATTATTGCAGATAATTATGCTATAATTACACCGTCAGCAATGTGCAGATATAGCATACCACAATAAAAACCTTATTTCAATCATGCCATTCCAGCCTGATTCGTTTTTCAATTATTATTGATAATATGTTTCTTATTAATTTTCTTCTTGCTTAGGCAAGACGGATTTATGGGGCAACGACAATCACTCGTGCGGATCCTTACTAAAGGACTGCACTAAATATATGCATTTCATATATCCTAAAGCATATATATATATATATATATATATATATATATATATATATATATATATATATATATATATATATATATATATATATATATATATATATATATATATATATATATATATATATATATGTATATATATATAATTTAAAATTTTTTAACATTTAGTGCTAGAAGATCTGCAGTTTTAAGTTGCTAGAGGTAATGGAGAGAGGGTTGGGGAGGTGGGGTGGGGGTGGGGTGGGGGGTTTGGCGTGGGGTGGGGGTGGGGTTATATACTGTAAATAAATGATTTATGGTACGTTGGAGGCTGGGCGTTCTCGGACGTGGATTAAATTACCCGTCACAAGAGAACGTCCTCACGAGCTATTGTTTTAGCCGAATCAGGTATTAAAATAAAAAGTTAGCATGCACCTCATGAAACAAAAACAAAAACAAAAAGGCCTAGACAAATAAAAACCAGGCCAAAAAACAAAATAAAAAGTATACCACCCTCCCCAACTCTTTGCACGTCGATGTGTAGATCTCTTATGAATATGCGCCTACCCAAGAAGTCTATAATTCTCACCTAGCATACGCCCTGTGGCAAGCGATCCGTGGTGCGGTATCGTTTGGTCCAGGTACCAAACTAGAAGGGATGGTGTAGCGTGGATCGACTGGTCGAGTACGAACCGTCCCAGTTATCTGGGTATGGAATGACCAGATCTGGAATGCTCCAAGCTCGCCCACCTGGGTAGCAAAGATAAGCGTGTATGGCTATATAATCGAGGCTCAGAATAATAGAGATTCGTGAGATGGCCCATTGCGCATTCACGGCCTCACATGCGCGTTAGCATGTGGAGAATGGCAGCTTATTTATATACGCTGGCTTTGATCGTAAGTCCTTAAATACAGGCCATCCCCGCTTTTCTTAATGAGAATCTTTACCAGAATTGAACGAGGGATCCAATACGTTTTACAGATCCGAAATCGGTTCAGAACTAACTGAGATATCAAAGAATATTCAGGCAATATTTTGAGTTCCCAACTAAAATAGACATCACCATAAGCACACGTACCTGGTAGGGTGAAGGCCAGCTAATCACTTGGTCAGCACCCGTACCTTTTATATAACGTGCACGCTGATTGGTAGAGTCGCGCTGGTGTGACGTCACCATTTAGTATAAAAGGAGCTCCCAAATTTCAATCGACAGACAGTTGGGGGTGGGGTGGGGGTGGGGGGGGGTCTGCCCGAGACAAGACATGTAATACTGCTTCCTGTATAGCATCTGTGGTCTGGCCTTGCTAATAATACACAGTGCAATTCGGTTTTGAACTCGAGTCTCTGAGGACCACGTCCCGCACCGGGGGTAATAATCTGAATTAAAATGGAAGGTTTCCCACCACCAACAACTTCAGATGGACCTCCTCTGTAGTGCGGCCCTTTGGCCATAAATTACCATAAAAACCAGAATGTAGAACGTGTGGTGTTCCTTGATATCTTGCCAGATCTGCCGTACCACGTCGAAATAGTGGTAGAACAAACTATGCATGTGTTTAGTATTCGAATTTAATGTTTTAGACTGCAGTCTGGATGAGAACATTGCTTTATGCACCGCATGAGATAAGCGGTGTGTATCGTCTTGTGCCGCAAGATATGTACCATGTATCATTAAAATACTCAACTCAGCCTTTATATTAAGAAAGGCATCTTCAATCCGCACCAGTATGGCTATTTTTATCTCAGCATTTAATTGAACTTAATAAGCAGTGTGTGAGCGTCTACTAACCATCAGAAACTCTTCACCATTCCTGAGTGTGTGACCGTCATTATTGTTTTCACTGTATATACTTATTTTCATTTCGAAGTTGCTGATGACTAATAGGGGCCACAAGATCAGATGTGAGCTCTCTATTTTACTGTACTGTATAGCCTTGTAATATGGCAGTTGCCATCCAAGTTATTACTTTTTGGTTAGTTATATATATTTATATATATATATAAATATATATATATATATATATATATATATATATATATATATATATATATATATATATATATATATATATATATATATATATATATATATATATATACAAAAATACTTGGACCGCATTTTGCTTAGGTTACACTATACACCAACAACAAACGCACCACCTTGTTTTACCCCTACAGCAGCAATTTTTTACTAAGGTTGCTGTTCATGGTTTCACTAGCGAACATGATACGCAGCCACTAAACCTAACTATGATAGCTCAATAGGATAGGTTAAAAGTAGCTAGGGTTAACTACTCACTAAAGGAGACTTGTTTCTGTAAATCCTCTTTTCCGAGTGCAGCGGCTCCATTATACTACATGCACTGACAGTTTTCATAATTGGCCACTTACTTTAGGGCCTCCGAAATTCAATATATGAGTAGCTGTCTCTTCCTATGCTTCTCCGGCCACCTGGCCTATTAATTCTCTGGATTCCTTCCACCACGTTGGTTAGGACTGATTTAAGAAACTATTAGGGTTTCTTGGTGGTCAGAATCAAAGTGTCGATGACCACGCACTCCCCTCTGTATCTCCGGACACCTATTAGCTAAGCCTTTTTGCCAAAGCAGTAATTACTGCGAAAATATAATTATTGTAGCCTTACACATCAGTGTATTCTTTTGGGCAACCTTCCTTAATCCTAGAGCAGGTAAACGTTAGCTCCAGGGAGTGAATCTCACATTGTCCACTCTCGAAACACAAGGTGATGGATAAAGACACGGGTCGCCATCTAACTCAGTGTTGACTGGGTGCTGCCTTCTAACCCTCCACGCCTTCACATGAAGTTCACGATAGTTGGAAATCTGTTTCTTTCTCCCCACCATAAATAGATACATGCTTTTTAAAATGCTTGTGTAATGTGACTTGTCCTTGGCTTGTTATATGTGATTTTGTTGCGGTATATGGAGGGATCTCTTCTCGATTCTGAAACTACCACCAGACGACATGTTTGCATGCTGTTGGTCTGAGGGGAGATGCTCCATGGCGGTACCCGAGATGGGCGTCGAGCATCCTCTCCAGGCTTTCTCGTTAAAGTTAAGTAAGCTCTAAGCCACTTGCGGCCTAACACTACATGTCTGGACCTAATAACTAACTGTTAGTTTAGATCCATTATGAAGGCCTGCGGAAATAAAGCGGCAACTACTAAAAAGTATCTTTAACTCACATAAGGTGACAGTGTTGAATTCCTCGGAAACCATCCACCCCATCGTCATGTAAATCAGCGTGCATCCCAGTAACAAATAATTACATTAGGTTGATTCATTTTCTCATCCTTAGCACTGTTTGAATTGAAGAGCAGCCCTTTTTGCCGCATCTCCTCCTCCGCTTCAGTGATGTAGGCATTTCCCTGTGATGGAAGCCCGCGTGAGGCACTTTCCTCTCACAAGCAAAAATTATTTGGCTGGCCCAAGGCAACTATAGTTTATATTAAACTATCTAAATAGCCACACTAGGACCCTCATTTACAGGGATATCGTGCAGAGTATACAGATAAGAGATCGGTGAGGTACTTCTGGTGAGATACAGAGCAGACAACACCTTTACGTTTCTATATACCTATATACATTAGCAGCAAACGAGTATGATTGTTTGACCACTTTTATACATTTTTATGCCGAGGTACAGGATGATTTCCCAGAGCAGCGTGTACCCCTGGAGGCTACAAAAGAACAGACGAAACCTTACGTTTCTATATACTTATATACATTAGCAGCAAATGAGTACGATTGTTTGACTACTTATACACATTTTTATGTCTCACATCTAAATTAGTGATATGCACCGACACACCAGTAACACCAACAGCTGCGATGATATGGTGCAGTCCAACTTCTGCGGCAATGGTCGCATGACCCCACTGGAATGTGATCATTCCACCACCTCTAGAGGTCGGTCTTTGTGGACACAAGGGAGATGCGGCAATCCTTCAATATCCCGAGGCCAGCTAACTAGCATCATCAGGCTGGCATACCATATGAATCGGATGAATATATGGAGCAGCGTGGACCACTGGAGGCTACAATATTTGCAGATGACACGAAACTATATGGAGACCCATCCATCATTGACATCAAGGGAAACATAGACAAGGTATGAGAGAGGTCCCGGATATGGCAACAAGGCTTCAATTTCTTACAATTTGGCAGTAACAGTTCCTGAATCCAATACTCTATAACAACTGGCACCTCTCACATACAGCCAATATCTACATCACAGCTAGAAAATATTTGGGAGTGCATATGGACATGGACCTTTCTTTTGATACACACATAATTAACATAATAGTAGAGTAGGAGTAACCAAAATAACGTTTTCCAGTATAGATCCATCTACGCTTACATTACTCTACAAATCTTTGATGAGACCCATCCCTGAATGCTGTAACTCAGCATGCTCAACAAGATTTAAATGACAGAAAGAGTCCAGCGCCGGGAAACACATTTATTATCACAAATTAGAGACTAAGGTTACATAGAAATACCCTAAATCTAATGCCATTAAATCTTTGCGTGTCTTTATCGTTAGTAGTTTTTCCGATTGTGGGTCTAACTGATGGTAGTCACTAAATAGGTCCAATTTCGTAAATACTATTTCTACAATTAAGATAGCAAAATATTCTCAACATTCAGCAACTGTTGTACTTCAATGTTTTTGTTGACCATGATTTTTATAGTCACCACAGAATCTCATAGTCTTGTCTGCTTTAGGAGCCACAACAATGGGCGTGGCCTACCAGTTATAAGTGACTTTCGAAATGATCCCGTCTTGTTCAAGACGACCACATTCTTTACGACTTTGTATTTTAGTGCATAAGGTACCGGTCATGGTATTCAAAATACGAGCACAAACAATTAAACGTACACGATGATCCTAGATGTACTACACCAAGCCATTTGCAATGGAGATGAGCTGCGATTAGTGAGATTACTACTCGCAGACACCAAGCAAGACAGTGGAACAGAGCTTGAGACATCAATTACCTCTCCATAGTGACATGGTCTATCCCCTGTGCTTTTCATCTGCTACCTTGTTGCAGCTTTGAAATCTGTGCAGGTAAAATTCCACAGGACCGAACCTCAGGTCTCCATACTGGGTATGGTATTACAGATGGAAATGCAGACGATGTGAACTTCATAGACAAGGGAAAGAAACCCCATTGATGAACGACTTTTGATAGCTTCAAGCAAACTAAACAATGAGCATCTTTTCATGAATGGTTTTAAAACAGACTTTATGCACATATACATATCAACAAAGCATGATGAAGTTGGAGAAAATGACGATCCACCCCATGGTGGCGAACCATGGAGGAAAGCTAAATCATTAGGGTACTGCTCTGTTCTGCAGTACTTCTAACATTGCTGCATCATCCGCTATGGAAAACATAGATGTCCAGCCCTTGTTTGCAGATTCGTAAGATGCCTTTGAGAAAAAGACAACATTTGTACAAGGCAGCCTATGTATCATTGGTGCTATACAATTATAATAGCCGGGCAACTCCAAACGCAGCTGGAGACGGAGATTGGTGCCTGCTACCATAAATAGGGGGACCTCCGCAGCATCACTGGCCACTGATGGCCAGACAGCATAATTTCCGACTATGCACTATGCAAGATATGTAGTACATTACCGCTGTCCGTAAAAGTCGCTCAGCATAGATGGTCGATGTTTGGTCATGTGATAGGATACCAGAAGGTACACACGGCACAAACAACATTGGAATTCGCCATAATGGTGGGGGATGGAGGGGATGGGGTGGGGGTGGCAGTAAATATCAAGCCAGCAGATCACCATCCCACTTTTTAAAAAGGCATTTGATCATGAATCCATCTTAGAAGATTGTGTCCTCATACATTTCTGCATTAGCACACGCTGGGTTTAACCATATATCACCATACAGTTGGGAATCATCAAATATATGGACTTCGTCATACGGTTGGGCATTGTTATGGTAGTGCAGGCGGATCTAAACATCACTACTTCTTACTAACGGTTGCCGTTCTTGGAAATATAATCAAAACCGTACACCAACACCCTATGCTATCATAAACAGTTACACCAGATGGTGCCCAAAGACACACTATCTGCTCATACCGTTCAAACCTGAAACTACTAAAAAATAATTCAATTCAATTCAATTCAAATATTTTTTCTTTTATAGTAGCAATTCACATTTATATTACAAAGGACAGGTAGTCCATCAAAGGCAAAGCCTATGTGGTGATGGACCCCTAACATATATTAGAAAAAGAGACATTACAACATTAAATTACTGTACATATTACAAATAACAACATTACGACACTACACGTAACGCACACAAAAGCATAATTAAGTTACTATATATATATATATATATATATATATATATATATATATATATATATATATATATATATATATATATATATATATATATATATATATATATATATATATATATATATATATATATATATATATATATATATATATATATATTGCTAGAAAATCTGCGGTATTGAGTTGCTAGAGGTTTTGAAGAGAGGGTTGGGGAGGTGGGGTGGGGGTGGGGCATGGGGGTGGGGTTGGGGTGTGTGGGGGTGTGGGGGGGGGGGGTGGTGGTGGTGGTGGAAGGTGGCGTTCATCGAGCTTAAAAACAGTAATCCAGTATATGATGTATTATTATTATTATTATTATTATTATTATTATTATTATTGTTATTATTATTATTATTATTATTATTATTATTATTATTATTATTATTATTAATAATAATTTATTAATAATAATAATAATAATAATAATAATAATAATAATAATAATAATAATAATAATTTATTATTATTGATACATAATGTATGATGAGCCATGGTGGTAGTGATGATCTTCCTAAAATTAATGAGATTGGTAAATCCATCAGACTTCCACAGCCATGCTCCCTCCTCATGCGTACTTCTAAAGGGGTCTACCTATATGTTATTAACCTTTTCCCTGCTGAGTATCCTATATCTCGCTTAAGTCCAGAGACGACAATTTATGCAAACTGTTGAATATTTTGAAATTATTCCAACTGGAAGCTGACAGCTGAATGCTACAATCATTAAATTACATGTTTCGAGGGATCCAACTATTGCACATTGCAAATATAAATCTATAAATAATAGATGACTTTGGTTACTATAAAAATACACAGAAATACATCCTTCCATTTACATCCACAGCATTAGTATGCAGCTAACAATATGATTCCAGTCAGACCAAATTCAAAACAGAACTAGACGTGTATCATAAGCAATGAACCCCCCTTGTCAAGGACTCATCAGCGAAAGGGTTAGTAGGCTTCTATAATAATAAAAATAATAATAATAATAATAAAAATAATAATAATAATAATAAAAAAAAAAAAATAATATAATAATAATAATAATAATAATAATAATAATAATAATAATGTTCTTTTTGTATGATTTTTTGGTGACAATCTGTGTGCGGTATTGCTTTATCCGTTGTTTTGATGGAAACACTGCAGAATTAAAATACTGACTACAATAGTTAATTCTTTTACCATCCACTAATGACACTATACTGAAGCTGTTATTGCACTAATAGCCTGATAATTACAAAGTATGAAGCTGCCATAATCCCTTTGCAATTATTTCACATTCTCTGCAGAATTCATGCTCCAAATAAGCATTGACTCAACAACTGCTAAGCAAATTTTCAGTGTTAATATAGTGAAATGAGCGGTAATAGGGACAATAGCATTAATTCCTCCAGGAAATGGTGCACCTGCTTTGTATATATATATATATATATATATATATCTATCTATCTATCTATCTATCTATCTATCTATCTATCTATCCATCTATATATATAGTGGTGGGGGTGGGGGTGGGGGTGGGGGGTGGGGGGGGGGGGGTGGGGGTCTGCCCGAGACAAGACATGTAATACTGCTTCCTGTATAGCATCTGTGGTCTGGCCTTGCTAATAATACACAGTGCAATTCGGTTTTGAACTCGAGTCTCTGAGGACCACGTCCCGCACCGGGGGTAATAATCTGAATTAAAATGGAAGGTTTCCCACCACCAACAACTTCAGATGGACCTCCTCTGTAGTGCGGCCCTTTGGCCATAAATTACCATAAAAACCAGAATGTAGAACGTGTGGTGTTCCTTGATATCTTGCCAGATCTGCCGTACCACGTCGAAATAGTGGTAGAACAAACTATGCATGTGTTTAGTATTCGAATTTAATGTTTTAGACTGCAGTCTGGATGAGAACATTGCTTTATGCACCGCATGAGATAAGCGGTGTGTATCGTCTTGTGCCGCAAGATATGTACCATGTATCATTAAAATACTCAACTCAGCCTTTATATTAAGAAAGGCATCTTCAATCCGCACCAGTATGGCTATTTTTATCTCAGCATTTAATTGAACTTAATAAGCAGTGTGTGAGCGTCTACTAACCATCAGAAACTCTTCACCATTCCTGAGTGTGAACCGCATCAGTTAGATCATCTGCGGTTCTCTGCCAAGCAGCAACTACAGGATTGCACTTATGCGACACCTCAACAACATGTGACGTTTAAGAATATTTGCACCGATGACTAATAGGTGCTCTGCAATATGTATTTAACTATTATCATTTATGTACCGATGAATAATAGGTACCGCAAGGTCGTTGAGCCCTCTACTGTTATATTAATTTATGTATCATTTTCATTTATGAAGTACCAATGACGCAGAGGTCCCGCAATGTCGGATGTGACCGTCATTATTGTTTTCACTGTATATACTTATTTTCATTTCGAAGTTGCTGATGACTAATAGGGGCCACAAGATCAGATGTGAGCTCTCTATTTTACTGTACTGTATAGCCTTGTAATATGGCAGTTGCCATCCAAGTTATTACTTTTTGGTTAGTTATATATATTTATATATATATATAAATATATATATATATATATATATATATATATATATATATATATATATATATATATATATATATATATATATATATATATATATATATATATATATATATATATATATATATATATATATATATATATACAAAAATACTTGGACTGCATTTTGCTTGGGTTACACTATACACCAACAACAAACGCACCACCTTGTTTTACCCCTACAGCAGCAATTTTTTACTAAGGTTGCTGTTCATGGTTTCACTAGCGAACATGATACGCAGCCACTAAACCTAACTATGATAGCTCAATAGGATAGGTTAAAAGTAGCTAGGGTTAATTACTCACTAAAGGAGACTTGTTTCTGTAAATCCTCTTTTCCGAGTGCAGCGGCTCCATTATACTACATGCACTGACAGTTTTCATAATTGGCCACTTACTTTAGGGCCTCCGAAATTCAATACATGAGTAGCTGTCTCTTCCTATGCTTCTCCGGCCACCTGGCCTATTAATTCTCTGGATTCCTTCCACCACGTTGGTTAGGACTGATTTAAGAAACTATTAGGGTTTCTTGGTGGTCAGAATCAAAGTGTCGATGACCACGCACTCCTCTCTGTATCTCCGGACACCTATTAGCTAAGCCTTTTTGCCAAAGCAGTAATTACTGCGAAAATATAATTATTGTAGCCTTACACATCAGTGTATTCTTTTGGGCAACCTTCCTTAATCCTAGAGCAGGTAAACGTTAGCTCCAGGGAGTGAATCTCACATTGTCCACTCTCGAAACACAAGGTGATGGATAAAGACACGGGTCGCCATCTAACTCAGTGTTGACTGGGTGCTGCCTTCTAACCCTCCACGCCTTCACATGAAGTTCACGATAGTTGGAAATCTGTTTCTTTCTCCCCACCATAAATAGATACATGCTTTTTAAAATGCTTGTGTAATGTGACTTGTCCTTGGCTTGTTATATGTGATTTTGTTGCGGTATATGGAGGGATCTCTTCTCGATTCTGAAACTACCACCAGACGACATGTTTGCATGCTGTTGGTCTGAGGGGAGATGCTCCATGGCGGTACCCGAGATGGGCGTCGAGCATCCTCTCCAGGCTTTCTCGTTAAAGTTAAGTAAGCTCTAAGCCACTTGCGGCCTAACACTACATGTCTGGACCTAATAACTAACTGTTAGTTTAGATCCATTATGAAGGCCTGCGGAAATAAAGCGGCAACTACTAAAAAGTAACATCGTCGTGTCGT